>CM036546.1:17850790-18245846 GCA_020745685.1 Tautogolabrus adspersus | reverse complement strand
CTGACAACCACACGTCAGAAAAAAATAATTATATTTGAAGATTTCGCACACAATATTTTCCATGTATTTTCTGACAAAATCTGTATCATATGATTTTGTTATTTAAAAAAAAAATATTCAGACACTACACATAGTGAACTATTTAAAAAATTATGTTTCCCTCCCCTTGTCCACAGGGGGTGCTGCAGCACCCTCAGCACCCACCTTCCCGCGCCCATGCGTAAATCTCATTTTAAAAGTGCAAAGAGTGTTAAGGATGAGGATATATTTAATAGTGTATTGACTGAGTTAGGTATGTAGCTGTTTTTAAAAGAGCTAGAATACACGGCTTAAAGAAATGCATTATAGGATGACTGTGTCTGCTTGACTGCTCATGCTATGATGCTATGATGCTATGGCCCCCACATCTAAGCAGGAGAGCTTTTCTATTCAATAAATGATGTACTGTGGATATAAAGGCTACAATGACTACATGAACCATCAACAACTGTAAATAAAATCAAACACGTGGAAAATTCCCCTGAAAATAAACAAATGTTCCTAAATAGAAGCATGCCATTATGTTCATTATGTCCTGAGGTACAGTTAGCAAGATGCTTGACCCTTTGATGATTGTATGAAAACATTCATAGCAACACAATGCTATAAATAAGTTGTGTTATGCATGTTCCTCTTGTACAACACAGTGTGATTTAGAGATGATAGATTGCACAGGAGAGCTGCTGCAGATGGGAAGCACATTCATCAGCCATTGCAATATAGTTTGCTGCCTTACTATTCCATTTTACATTTCATTCGCTTATCAAAACACAAGTTCACTTGACATAAATATATGTCAGAAAGTGATGACTTTCAACCGGTTCATAGTTGAAGCAAGGGCACCAGCTGGCACTTCTGGAGGGAACCAAGTCTCTCTCTACTTCCAGCTGGTGCTCAAAACACAACCTCTCATGCCACAAAAAAATACCCTCAGCTAACATCTTCATCACTTCCTGCTTCCTGATATGACTCTTCATTTGTTTTTTCTCTTTTCTAACCTCTCCAAAAATCTCTCAGTCCTTCACTTTTAGAGACACTGAATCACTGTGGTTGGCCTTGAAGTAATGTGGCTTTCTACAAAGCGTCAAACACAGAAGAACAACAGGCCTGTATTATGAAGCAGACATTTTTTATTATTGAGATAACTTTAGGCTTTAGTGGGTTTTTTTTCCATTCTTACCTTGGTAGATCACCATGGTAACTTGCTCCTGAGCAGTTTATGTTTGGGATAAGAGATCAGTTTGTAGAAAAAACACTAACTGACCAATCAGACTCTTAATCACAGATGTCTTGTAAGCTGATTGTGAGAGGGAAGGAGGAAGAGAACGGCAAACACTTTGTCTTTCCATATACAGTGTTCATATAAAATATGTGATTGTGAAAGATATGAAAGATATACAGTTATCATCCTTCAACACAAAGCCCTGAAGCCATCTACTTTTACTGATAAAAAATGAAGCACGGTTACCGCTTTCAATTATGTTTTCATATTCATTTTTTTAAGCCCCATACAACTCTGTATACCGTCAGGGCCACAGCTGACATATAACGTCTCAAACTGTCAGATAAACCACATGAATACATTTGATTAAATAATCTAAGGAAACCAAAGGGATTATTATAGGCTAGTTAGATCTATTGAGCACTAATGAAAAAATCACAAAAGCCTCAATTTCCAGATTCACACTGTTGGCGATCTTTTTTCTGCCAGTTGTTCTTCCTGCATTTGTTGTGTTGATTGAAGTCTGGAACATCTTCTTATTTTCTCAGAAAATAACATAGTTTGCTGAAAATGTTACATCCTGCTGACAGCAGACGTGTTAATGATTGTTCATGATGATTGCTATATGAAGGTAACACTGCCTCTGTAATGTGAACACCCTCATAAAACCCTGGGTTTACTTAACAAGTTGATAACCAACTTTGTGTGACCATTAAGAGCCATCTCCTTTGTTACACTTAGTTCATCCAGAGATCCAAATGACACCCTGGGTATGTTGAACAATGCAAAATAAATCCCTCATGTTCCTTTAATATGTGGTTCAAGATGTCCAATCCTTGCAGGGCAAGTTGGTTGTTGCTGAAATGCTAATAACTACCATGAGGGCACGCCATGAATGTGATAACACAACACAGTCAAAAGGCTCCTCAAGCTTCAGGGCCATAAGCTACCTACTTGCATATGTACTCAAGACTGAGCACCATATTTAAAATGTATGTAAGATTAACGAAAGCTGTGTTTTAGTAACCAAACAAGTTAGTTAGATTGCCGATGTCAAAATATGCATAGACTTAAAGCCAATTTGAAACCTAGCTACCGTTATCCAGTGGACAATCAAAAACAATAAAACAGAAACATGATATAAGATCGCAATATCAATGTTGGTATAAAGGATGCAGTATTCTGCCTCTGGATATTTATTTTTACATTTTACAAATCTAGATCATTTTTTCCAACACTGCTTTATACTTTACATTCTCTAAGGCACAAGGCGGCCCCGTGACTGGTTTTGCCTGGGGAGCTCTGTTCACTAAATCGTCCCTCAAATGCCAAGCTTCTCTTGATGCCTCTTCACCTTATTTTCCCCCCCATGTTCCTTCCATCTCTCTAAATGACGTTGTAGCTTAAAAAGGGGAGAAAAGGGTGAGATTCAAACAAGTGAAGCAGTTCCTCTGCTGACAGCCTGCTGGCCAGCCGTCCAAACACAGGTCAGGTGTGAAATAAGAACAGCTCAACCAGAACTCTCTTTTTCTTTTTACTGTATGTGTGCTGGTATATTTGTGTCACTGTATACTGGTGTGAATACATGACATACATTCAGCTTCATATGTTTTTGTCTTTTATCACAAACATGTCCATTTATTATTCATTGACAGTCGGTGATACCAGCATGGATTTAGGTTTGAGTATGAGCTTAGCTTAGACAGATGTAAACTGAGAAAAAGTATGAAACGTTCCTGACCTCACAATTACGTCGTATACTATGTAAGACACACAACGACAAGACTTTGTTGTTTAAAAAAAAAAAAAAAAAAAAAAAGAATTCTACAGAAAGTATCTGGACAGAATACAGACCTTATACTTATATAGTGTACCATGGTATCTACTGTAAGTCCTTTTTACTCAATTTACTCCAGCAGGAACATCTCCCCTGAACTCCTTTCTGCTACCTTTCGGACGTCCATCATAAAAGGAACCACTGGCATCGTAACAACTTGTCACTTTGTCAAGCCCACCCCAAGTCCCACCCACTGTGTCCCCCACTGTGACACCTCCTGGCATCATTCAGAAGCCCTAGCTGCTTTCAATTAACTTTTGCTCACTGCAATGGTGTTTGTGAATCAACAACAAAATCAACTATTTAATTTTTCACCAGTTTTATCGTCATAAAATAAACCCAAGTCATAACGCACATCGGCTTTTAAGTTAATAATTATAATATTTAAAACATTTGGCAGGGCCCTCATTTGACTTTCAGAAAGTTTAAACGAGACATGACTGTGAGAATGATAGTCACCCCTGCTGATGTGGAAACACAAGGCAGCTTTTACTGATTTGGCTCTATTTTCAAATGCTTGTACCATAGGAAGTAAAAGGTAAAAGAATTTTAAATAAAGCACAAAACCGCAACTCACATTTAGTTTTTACTTTATCCCCTTTATGTCTGGAAAATGCCAAACATGCTGCTTATTTCCTTATCTGTTTAATTAAAATAAAAAATGAATTATTATTATTTCAGTACTAAATCAATTCGATAATTCCACCTAAATCAATCCTCTGAACATACAGTTGTCATAATGAAAGAACACAGTTGTCATAATGAAAGAACACCTGAAAGGGTTTATAAGTTCTCTATTTAACCTCAAACTGTTGCGCTATAAGATCTATATGAAAATATTTGCCTCTTGAACCACTCCATCCCACATTCATGCAAAATAGGCAAACATAGTGGTGCATAAATAAACAGGACAGCAGACACAAACAGCCAAAGGAGGATGCGTGAGCAGCCGTCTGTTAGTGTGTTAGCCTCAGAGCAGAGTCGAATGGCGTGGATGTGTGGATTCAGACGCTGTGGCCTCTGTGGAAGGTTGCTCACCTGAAAGCCACAGAATACCAATGAGCATGAATACAGACACACAAACACACTGAGGAATACTTGTCAGATTGCCTGGATGCCTGGGGACCTTTCCATTCTCGGAAGGGCTTTACACAGAACCAAAATGACAAAATAGAATGAGCAAACATGCACAAACACAAACACACACGGGCATTAACAACAAAATGATAGGACTAACTCTTTTAGGGTTTGTCCTTAATTAAATAACGACTTTTGTGATTATTTATTTCTGCATTACCACTTTTTATGCTAAAAATAAATAGTTACACTTCTACCAGGTTCTTTAAATACTGCTAAGCTGAAAGCCAAGCTGTACCTGTAAAAATTAAACATTAACTTCCTTTAATTGTGCATCAGCGTTATTCAGATGAGTAAGGGACTTTTGCCAAACTCCTGCATATTCATTAGGCAGCAGCACAAGAGTTTCCCTTTGAATTGAGAATCGGGTAAAAGCAGTCTGTTGGATAATTGGCTTTCAAGGCCAGCTGTTGCTTTTTTTAACAGCACTCTCTATACTCCATCTACAAGTCAGATTGTTTCTGGGTGAAAACACCTTTAGTTGAATTCACTAGAGTTTTGCTACAAGGATTCTCGTGTATTTGCATGCTGTCAAAAAAAAAGATCGTAACGGAAGAATTGATTGCTACACATCATAAATGATAAATCAAATGTAAATTTTTTCTGGCCTACTTTTCATAAACTTGATGTTGGCAGGGTATAAAAGAGTCAAACGCAGTGTATCACATATCAAGAAGTCAGAGGTCTTTAGCTGCTCAGTTGAGAACAGGAATCCTTCCTCTGGCACTTGAAGTCGGCAGATTTAAAGGCATCCCCGTGGAACACAGACTGTGTGAACTATGTGTCTTGTTTATGATGAGTTAAGAACACCTTTGATTAATGAAATGTACGCTCAATATCCTGAAATGTTTTGAAGCCCTGATGATGACAGGATGGAACAGTTATTTAATTTCACTGTTTGTACAGTAAGCTGGCCACTTTTGTCTCTACACCTGGAAGAAACTTCAGAATGGTTTATTTTGTTAGTATTATAATTATGAAGTGTCTACTTTTGGTCTTTGGTCTCTTTTTTATTAATAACTGTGTCTTGTAAGCCTGTTTTGGGCTTGGCTAATGTTTATGCAAAATCAATCAATCAATCAATCAATCAATCAATCAATCAATCACAAATGCTAAACAACTTACAAACAACAAACTGGTCTGCACAGATGGAAACAAACTGCTAGACAATTTTTCATTTGCACAGAGAGATGTGTCTGGTTCGCCTGTCATTCAGACAGATTTCAATATACCTGCACAACTTTCTATCTAATACAGGATCACTTTTCATGCCATTGAGGCATTTTCATAAACAACACAGAAGTCATCCACAGATGTTAAAAGGCTCAGCTTTACATCACTATTTTCCTCTGTGCTGTAGTAAATGTTAGGTACAAACAGTGTTGGACAGTAAACCATGTCATGCAACATGTCAAGAGTCCTGTTGAATAAGAATTTGAATTGGATGTTTAAACTGGCTAGATAGCTTAAAGTCAGCTGTTGCAGATGGTAGAATATCGAAAAAGCATTTCATTCTCAACCTTTTCCAAATCAAACAGACGGTACTTAATCCCTGTGATTGAATATGTTGGTGAAGTTTCAATCAGATCATAATTGAGATCTAAATGACCTCTAAGCTCTGGTTATAGCTGCATACCTTCCTGTTTTGAAATTAGAGCTGGTGATTGCATTTCTGATGTTGGCAAAGGACCTGACATGACATTAACATTAATAAAGACTTACACATGAGGATGCTGTTTGCTGTAATTGTATTTCCCTTGGTTGTCAGGTTTAATATTGCACTTAATTGGATGGAAGAATAAAAATCATTAGGGATGAGGGTCCTAAGTAATATGAAAGACTGCAGTTATTCCCTTAAACAGGGAGGTCAGAATAAAGGACAACTCGCAACAAAGAATTGTTTTGCCATTGGTAAACATTTTGTGTCTTGCTCAAGGACAGAAGGAAGGTTTACATTTACTGACCTCAGGATAAGGAAGCCCAAGGTACAAGCGGTATGGCGGTGTTTTAACTTTCCACACCACTGTGCAGGTCAGGGCACTGTCAGTATCCATATCTGCAAATTGCTTGAGGGATTTTGGGTCCATAAGGCAGGGAGCAGGTGTACCAGAATGTTCAGAATTTTACAGCTGTGTCCACATGAGGTCAAGTTAACAGGCAGACTTAATTTCACATCGTACCTGGGGGGAAATAACCCACACTAACAACAATTAAAGGCCATACATCAACTTGCCAGATACATTAGATCATTTTAGCCTGATTGGTCGTGTTGTGTTAAGCCCTTTGTACAAGTACGTTTTGTACACTGTTTGGCTAAAGTGATTACATTATATTATAAGGGAGCCTGGTTAATTGAGAAAATATGTTGTGACTGCTAGACTCCAATGCAATTAAAGCTCCTAAAGTTTTAAGATACGAAACACCCTGAATTTAATAGCAATGCCTCTTAACCCTTACAAACGCAAACAAAACCATTCACCTCAAGGTTGAATATTACTATATAGTTTTTTTAAAAGCCTGAAAGCGCTGCTGCAGGGTAGGTATCAGATGAAATGATTTTCATCATGCTGCCAAAAAAAATTCTCTTTTGTTTTGCATATGTCATGGCAAAGGTTCTCTTAGGAGGTGAAACATTTGACTGTTAGAATAAAAGCAAGATGTCTAGCACTTGTGCACAGGGCAAAATCAGAAAACAAATAGGAGGCAAGGCTTTGTCCATGGAGGTCCCTAAAAAAAACAGGAAGGTCCTCACATGTGCCTTACAGTAACTTCATATTGATTATGTTAACTGCACATGATTTAGCCAAGTCTACTATTGTGTAACATCAGATAGTGATTTAAAGAAGTATAGACTAGGATGGAAATTGAAGGAAGAGGCATAGCGATTCCTATAAAAGACGCAAAGCAAAAGGGAGGGTAGAGCAAAGACTGCAATGCTCTGGGATTTCATGATTTAACTTAGCTTAAATATTAACAGAACATTTTTTTTAGCCACAAGCTGTTGAAGTGTTTTGAGGATCAGTTTTCATGGAATGTGTTTTTGGAGGAATTTGTGATAAAGCGAACTGTTTATCGAATCTTTTCAATGTACAAAAAAAAGTGTTTTGTCACTAAAAATGGCATGTTAAAACACCTGCAACACTACATTTATCTTTAACATATATAATGTGTATGTGCACTTGCATGTTGATGATTATTCAACGTGTTCCTCGATGGTGTGGGAATAGAGTATGGCATCCTTGGCTGCATTCCAGCTTAGCTCATTATCCTGATGCTGGTATTTAATTGGTGTTCATAAATAAATGCAACAGAAAGGATCCGTCTGCTCCCACCTTCCTCACTACCCCGTGTTCTGATTATAATCCACTGGTCTTTGAGGCATTATTTCACGATGGTAAGATTTGTTAAGTTGTTGTGGCGTGATCTATGATACTGCAGATTGAAACACATCCCATCACACCACAGCAGTTTGTTACTAAGAGTATAATTCTTTCTTAGTAATGTAGCAAACAATTCCCTGCTGACTTACATCAGTCCAATTACTGCAAAAGGTAGGAGCTCACTAATTAATCAAAGATGGATGCTTTTTTGAAGAGATTGATGAATTTCCCATCACACATACCTTAATTAAACTGTCCCCAGGACATGTTTCCTTTTTCTTCAAGGTTCCATTGCCAACCAAATTGCCCACCAACAGTGTGTTTATAATTAGCTTCAAGATTGCCTTTTATTTATTGGCTAATTTTTCCCCTGAAGATAAATTTGAACTTTTGTTTTTTTATTTGTAAGGAATACCAGCATTCTTAGAAAACATGTTCATAGCTATTAACCTTGACTGCTACTGTTACACATACATTGTACATCAAAAAACATAGATTTAGAGGAGAAACAATAAATATCTGTAAAACATGCTTACAGAAAGTGTTATCATCTCATTTTGAATAATGGCTGCTCTGTTACTGTTTACATAAACAAACAGGGATGAATGTGACAGATCCCATTAAAACCCTTAGATCCCTTAAGTAGTTCTACCTCAGCCCTCGGAGAACTGCAGCTATGGCCCCTTTGCATTTAAATTCTGCAAGAAAAGAGTCATGCTTTAGAAATATTTAAATTGTGCTCACCCATAAATGTGGGCTCAGATTCAATTTTCTTACAATCCACGTGAGGGATTTACTCTGTGAGAGACGTCTTGTTGAAAGCTTTTTTTCCTTCTCATTTCAGACTCCCATGACACCCTAAAGAACAAACACAATATCGCCAACATAGTTTAACAATTCCAGCTAGAGTGGGAAATTGTATGATGTAAGGGAGGAGAGACTGTGTTCTCCTATTTCTAAAGTTGGGTGATGCATATTATTGCTAAAAATGAATTTAAGGTATTTCCATTTGCATCTGTCAGAACATTTTTCACAAGTAAATGTAATGCAGTCACTGTCAGTAAGACTAACATAGCAGCAGCATGGATGTTTTACTTTGAATTCTTTACTTAGAATAAAATAAGCTGTTGAAATGAATATAACACTGACAATGTACATTTTTCTTTTCACATTTTGTGTAATCATCTTTCATTCTGCAACATGAAATGTTTGATCATGTATTTTATAGTTTTCAGAATAGAATACATCTTTATTGTCCATCAGAGGTGGACATTTGCTGTAGGCTCTCCAGATACATAAAACAGTATTAACACATTCAGGCCGTCAATAACACAGACAACATAGCAGCTAGGTTTACACATTAAAAATCTGTTTATATCATGGTTCAGATCTCATCAGTCATGTTGTAAGATTAAGGATGTTTACTGCACTTGGAATAAATGACTTCTTAAAGACATTTTTAGTTGCCAAAGGGACTCTCTATAGCGCCTCCCAGAGCTCAGTGGCTCAAACTGGTAGAAGAGAGTATGGGAGTTATCTGCTTTCTTCCTCGTCCTATCAGTAAATAAAACTGTTCTAAGCAGGAAACACCCGATGACCTCGGAGTACATCACTGACGATGTGTCCAGGTTGCACCACTAGGTGTATATACATAGTGTATAGAGGGATAAGGGATCCAATTTTTTTTTTCGTTGGTGAATACAAGACAGAGCTTGGGGGACCGTTAGTTTTTCCCAATACCACATTTCTGTCTCACCTGCTTTTTGTTGTAACACAAGTCATGAGAACTTTGGTTCCAGCTTTTGGTCCAGCTGTGTACCTGTCTGCTTATATTATCTCTGCTCCCTGTTTATTTTCACTGGCTGCCTATTTGTTGTCAATTTCAATTCAAAGCAAAGACCAAGATGGCTGCTTTTTACCCAACCTGCTCTACTTCTACAGTTACAACATGGGCCTCTTTCACATCAGATATTCATTGGTCATAGCAGAAAAAGCATTAGTGTTTTACACTTGGCTCAGTTTGTTTCAATGAATACGCAATATCAGGACCCTTACTCTGAAGAGCATAGGGCTGATAACCTAACACAAGAGTGTTTCCCCCTGTTTTGTAATACAAAAACAAAGACCAGAAATGTTCAAAGAAAATCATTGTATCCTTTAACTGTAGCAACAGTCAGAAAAAAAAGTCTCATTGCATGGTTTAAAAGATGTATCAGTCTTAGCAAGATTTATAATACACTCCTTGTCTATGTGCTGCATCTGCAGACCTAATTACTTCCCTTATAATCTATTTGGCCCAAGTTCCATAGCTTTATCAGATCAACCCTGGTGCTTTGGCATTTTCCAACATACCAATCCATGAAAAGGTCCAGTGTCAAGTTCAACAGCTACCAGCTACTGTCAGGAACTGATAAGAGTCTGATACTGTAGACACTGCAGTAGACAGGTTAGTTAAAGCTTTGACTGAATGCTCCAGTTTCACTAAAAGAGCCGTGGAAAAAAGCTTAACTTTGCTTCTTGTTGTATGTAAACCACCAAATACATTTTGTAAGGTTCTATTTTTGTCTTTGTCAGCATGACATTGACAGAGATACTGTTCATTTCATAAACTATGTATCAGGAATGATCGCCATGCTGATGTCACCCATTGGTCTTTACCGTGATTAATTGTTTGTATTCAGGAACTATGTGTTTTAGGGTCTTTGTACTGTGGGAAATTATCAGATTTAGAGGAAATACACATTTTCCTGATACATTTATTATGTTTTTAGCTTGCAAAAGATTATAACTATAGAAAAAAAAGGTCCACAATACATCTTAGCAAAAAACAAACCTGCAGTGAGGAGCATGCCAAATTATAAATTGTACACTTTCAAAACAGATCTGTACACAATAACAGTCAACAAACATTCACTGCCTGCAGGAGGCAGGCAAACTGAGAGTGACTACAGAAGCAATGGCTGACATGAGCTCGCTGCCACTGATGAGCGAAGAGGAGGCACTCAGCAGGAACCGTCTGTGCTATGGTGCCATTGCAGCAGCGGCCAGTTAAATGGCAAGGCATCCAGAAATCAAATGGCCTTCAGGAGGAGCCAAGAGGGGCCTGGCTAACTGACCGAGTGAATGACTCATCTCGCAGACACATGGTCTAATCAGGGAGCACACAAACATGAGGCTAAATGCAGAGGGGTGATGCAAAGCACATTCACATCATTTATCACATAGCCATGCGAGCTATAAACCAGACTCACCTCTTCAAATTCAGCAAGACCATCACTAAACTCTGGATGGCTGTGAGCAATTATTGAAATGTCCAACTGTATAGCAGACAGTCAGACTCTACAGACATTGTAAAGTAAAAACTAATTTGGAAGCTGTGTTAAAGCTTTTTGGTGCAGCCATTGCCAGCATAGTTTTACTACAGTATGTGGGTGCAGCAGTGTGTTGGCAACAGGTTTTGCAAAATAACCACCTTTCACTTTCTCCACAAAACATTTTTTAAGATATAAAACACATCATGATACCAGCTTTAAACTTCATTGATCTTTAAACACTTGCCAGTGGTAGAAAATAAAATGTGAATCAAATGTATATGAATTCAGTGAGTTATTTAACAAACGATGATGGATCACAGTGCACTGGAGGAATGCTAATCAGCTGTTGAGGAGCTAAGGCGCGAGGAAACAATGCAAGGGAGGGAAGCATGGACACACATAGTGAATTGAAAAAGACCCTATGTGTCACAATGGGTGAAAACACAATGAGGAGGACCCAGGTGCAGCACGAAAAGAAAACTATTTATTTAAATCCAAAGGCAAGAACAACGTTCCTCAAAAGTCCAACGAAAAAACAAGGCTTACTTCATAAAAGCAACGAGGAAGCACGGAAAACATCTGACATGAACGGACATACAACAATGATCTAACAACACGAGGGAAGGAACACTGAGACTAAATAGACAGGGGTAATCAAACACAGGTGAGACTAGTTACACAGGTGAAGACAATCAGGGCAATCAGACAGGAGGGAAACACACAGAGGCTGGAACAAATACAAGACTAGAAACACAAATGACACAGAACTTAAGAATGTAACAATAATACAGACTAGAACATAGAGGGACACAAGGATACAAAATAACACAGGAAACACTAAGGACTAATCTAGGAAACACACAAGGGAAACACCAAGATCAGAAATGACAAAATAAGACAGGTAACACTTAAGACCAACCTAAGAAACATTAACACACAGGGAAACGAGCAACACTAGGGAAAATGAGAACTAAAACAATATAAAGAAATCTAAACTCTGAAATACAAACTAAAACAGGCCAAATCATGACACTATGTTGAACTTTCTAGTGTTCTCTTTTATGTTCTTGAACATTTGACGTTTTTGTGGTTGTCATTGTAAATGCTCCCCTGTCTGAGGATTTTTTTAAACTTTCGTTGGACATTCTGAGTTTGGACTCTGTTAACAGTAAGCCTTTTTTTTCTATTTGGACTTTTGAGAACGTCATCTTTTTTTTATTCTACATGTGGGTCCTCTACCTTTTGTGTAATCCCATAATGGGGCAATTTCTATCTTTAAATGGATGTTACAAAACCAGCACCTCCCACCAGCTTTAAGTAAACAAGTGGCCAGTTCTTACTTTAAAAACTGGCTGCTCATGGATCTTATAAGAATTGGGCATGTTTGCACTAATTTTGATGTGTTCCAATTTATGTTTTTTTGTATAACAGTATGATGCCTTTTTAAAATCATATGTGCAATGTTTTGCCTTAAAAGTGGGTTCTGTTTTAAGATGATTGCAGCTGTTGGCAGCACTATTGCTAAGCTTACATTCCCCTCAGGGATATAAATACACAGGTATATGTTTTTTTTTAATTGTATAATACTCGAGTATAGTACTCAAAAAGAGAAAGAAGTGGAAGACAAAGAAAACCCAGATTGTTTTCTTAGCAATCTATTCATCAATATGATTGTTATTGTTCTAAAATACGTGATAGATACAGTATTCATATCAAAGCTGCTTACGTAAGAACATGAATCACCATAACAGAAGACGTGTCAGCATCACAGTATGTCTGATCTCCCTATTTGTTAGCTCACTGCATTTCTTTTTCTCTTGGAGATGGTAGTGGCTGTGTTCATTTGATGAAACGCAGGACTCTTACATCTGTTATCCGTCATGTTGTTTTTGGTTGTGAGGAAACGACCATCTCTCCAGTATCATCATGCATGTCAAAATACAGCCAGAGGGAGACAAAGTATCACATCCATATAATGAAATACATTGCAACTGAAACAAAATCAGATTCATGTACTTGAGCTGAACATTCATTTCATGTCCATTCTTCTTACCTCTGAGAGTTCCTATTCTGTCAGAACGTATGGATTAATGTCGAAGTGATTCTGCCTCTATTCTGAAATCGCATCATGTCCTTGGAAATTTATTTCAAATAATATCCATACGTTGATGTAAGATTGTTCATAGCTCACATGCTGACAGACTGACAGGAGCTGCCACACTGCTCCTACATCTGCTGTTCTTATGTCCATGATGAACGTCCAGATCTACTGTAAAGACAAATCCTTGAATTTATATTATGCTTCAATCAAGCTCTGAGATGCGTCCATGCATTATGCAAGAACGCCACATAATAGGGCAAATGAAAGAAAAGCAATATACTGTAACATGTGAACATCAATTCATTTATGAATGGTTTTTAATAATGGAGGGGCTGTGCGGCAGTTTTATAGGAACATCACACTGGCATCAGAATGTGGCAGGATTTTGAAGCTCTTCGAAATTTGCTTAATGGATAATTTTTTTTTTGACGCTATAAAACCAACAAATTTGTTTTCCACGTCTTCAAATAACTGCGGAGGAAACATCATTTAATGTAATGTCTGATCGCTATGTGAGCAAGTTATGTAGTTTACATTAAGCACATAGTTTGGCATATCCTACATTAGAAATGCAAACTGCTTTACTGTGACAGAAATGATTCTTAAAGCACGTTTTTACTAATGCATGTGTTGTTCCACGATGATCATACGAGTTTTGTTGATTGAAACTAAAACAACATGCTGCGCCTCATTTTTCTTGTATCCATATGAAATGTAACACCCCCCATGCCCACCTTGTTCATTTCAGTTTTAACATCTTCAGTAAAAAAAAAAAAAAATCCTCTTCAGGAAAATCTGTCTTTGTTCAATTAAAATGTTAACTCCGTTTAAGACGCCCCAACATACTTTAAATCTTCCACTCTCTGAAAATAACCTACTTACAAGACCAACTCCATTATAATAAAGTCAAATGTTAAAGAATAAGATGATACAGCTCTGGAAGTTTAAACAGAGATTTTATTTATCTCTAACGTGACGACCAAGTGTGTTTGTGTGTGTGTGCGAGCATTTGTTAAAGTCTAATATTCTCTCACATCAAATGTTAAACCGAGGGCTACTTCAACCTAAAATGAATTTTCAGTTTAATAATTAATCCTCCACAATCCATCCTAAACTGAAAACAGATTTGAAATACGACAAACTTCAATCAGAAATTCTAAATCCTATTTGCGTTATTTCATTTTCAGCTAAATTATTTTTAAACAGATCCGTCAATCGGACACCAAACATAATCATTATTCTTCATTATACACACCGTTGCTTATCACTGTCTCAACATCGTGCATAAGTGTTTCTCATGTTTCCTTCTTTTAATGCTCACTTCTAATTAGGAACAATGAGAGAACAAAGAGTCTTTCAGGAGCATATGCGGTTGATGCGGGGATGCAATGTGGAAGGGAAAAATGCAGATCATCCTGATACTGCAGCAATGGCCAGTACTCACGTTTGATCACTGTCAATACAAAAAACTCACGCTCACACAGGTAAGTGGAGGTGAAGGGGATGAGCACTTTTATAGCTTTTGTGGAGCGATGTGGGAACTCAAGTTTCTACAGAGTCCAAAGCGTGCAAGTGACACTTTGCAGATCGTTTCATTCAAGTCTATATTACAGCTCTACAATTACAGTTCTGTGACCACAGTTCCTTTAACTTTCTATCAAAGAAATCTCTCATTCTGTCTCCTTGCCTCTCTGTAGTTACTAAAAATCGATCCATTTTGCCCTACACTTCGTTCCGATTCTCTTTTTTTCGTTTTTTTTTTTTTTTAAGCTGCGCCTCCCCTGAAGTCCTCTAACGCACCCCATTTTCACCTGGGTTAAGATATTTGTCCGTGGTCATCACAGACTTGAGAAAAATCCCAATAGCATATATCTTTTCAACAATGTAAGTCTCTTGTTTTGCTGCCCCTATTGTGTAAATGACACTGCATGGCAAACATGTGCTGCTAAGTGGGAGTAGAGCATTTTTGTACTTCTCGAGCATTATAATTTAGTGCTAATGTGGCTAATGTGCCGTTTTCTCGGCTTTGAAAGACAGTTCAGTGTGTTACATCCAGCTTCTTCTTTCACTTCTTTCCAATCTACACAGGCATATTAACACATAATTATACAACATTTGTGCACCGCTAGGGCACCCTGTGGGATCCACCTGGCATTCGCAGCCCACAGTGTGGGCTTCACAGTGCCTTTCTTCCTCTGCACATGCTACTCACAGGAAGAGGAGGTCTGGTTAAATGATGACCTCAACCTCCCTGTACTCCATGGGCTTTTATAGCCTACTGTATACTGTATAGTGATGATAACATCACTGACGTATGTTTGAGCAAGCAGAGCCATATGTGGCCTTTGGAAAGTCATTTGCAATTTTCCACTCAAGCTATTTTTGGGCCTCTTTTGTTTATTTGTTTATTGTTGGCTTTAGAATAGCATTTCTTTAATTCTACTACGGTTGCATATGTTTTTTGTGTGTGTAGATATTATATTGGTACAGAATTCGCAAAGCAATGAACTGCTGTTTGTCCGTGATAAACAACAAACCCACAAAAGGTTCTTCATCTGTGTAGCAGGGCACCTAACCCATTCTTTTTTCAACAACAGCTCAGAATAAACCCTGCATTAAAGTGAAAGACAGTTTGACGTCAACTTATTGCTGAACACATTGTGCAACCTCTCAATCATCACCGCCGAAAGGCCTGACATTCTATTATGACGTCTGTCAGCTGTCAAATCTCATTCTTTCATATCTGCCTCGGTGAATGGCAGGTTTACTTCTGTTGTTGTGATTCCACTGCAAGAGCAAACCAAACACAACATTTTGAACAGGCAACATGGAGTTGTAAACAAAGGGTCTCCATTTTTTATACATTTTGAGACTTGCTCTTACATTGCATTTTACTTTACAAAATACGTATGTGTTGCCCGAGATGTCCTCTGAGGTTACTGAGGCTTAACAGAATATAAATACCAATTTATTGTTTCACTTCAGAATGCACCTAAATCTATCTCGAAAAATAAAGACATATATGAACACACAAACACACACACACACACACTGGATAAAGGTTGTCCAGATTGTTTCTCATACCACCTCACCATCTGCTGAATTCACCCACATAAACCCACACCTTTACAATCAGTGCACCCACATTTTCTACGGTGTATGCCAGAAAAAAAGCCACCTGCAAGTTGAGACATGTGTTAATGTTTTATGCACCAAGAGATGCACCAGCTGCTGTTGTGAACTATTTTCAATGTAACTGAATGTTCATAACGTAAGCTCATAAGTTCATTAGGTGAGATGGGTGAATGAAACTGAACACATACAGACATTACAACAACTTGCCACTGGTTATCTTTTTACAGTACGAACTGAACAACATATTGCTTATTTTCCCATCAATCAATATTTCTTAATTTATTAGACGGTTCAGTCAGAGAGATCAGTTTGGGTCGACACAGATTTATACTTTTATATATAATAACCTGAAAGACTCTGGGCTTTTGAGAAAACAAGGCATGCATTGTCATTGTCAGTTAATTTGTTAGGACAGGGAAACACATAAAAGACGCTCATGCTGTGCTGGAATAAAATGACTGCACGTAAATTATGCAAATTCCATAAATACAGTATTTTGTGCCTTACTTTTGAAGGGGCAGGAGGTCATAGGCCTTCCCTCCACATGAATGGTTGTTTTATCTAAAGGGCTGTTTAGGTAGTCAACAAACGGAGGTTTAAATTGCTGGGGTCAAATTAACCCCAAGGATAAGAGCTGTTAGTAAATTAGTACAATAGGTAACAGGATTGTTACGGTAATGCAGAAACAAATAGGAGTCTTGCACATTTGATGTAATTTCCTAAAATCTTAAACTTCTAAAATGTGCAGCTTTGCACGTTTCTGAAATCAAACCACACTAAATCTGGACATCGTGACCCTGTCAAATGTTGTTTGTCTCCACTGGACATTTCACCTCTATGTTGTTTTGCTACCGTTGATACACTCAAAAGCGTTTATTAAACTTTATTATCCTTCTAAAAGCTTCTCTGATGTTCTTTGCATCATGAGAAATAACCTATTTACATTGGAAACAATCTTTCATGGTTGGCAGCACATAAACAAAACATGCATGCTGTTTCATCCATGTTTGCACTATGAATGTTTAAAATCAGAGGGCATGTGATTAATATGAAAGATAAAGCCAGCAGAGGAGGGGGTCTTGCGCTATGGAAACAAATGAAATAGCGAGCTTTACAGAACATTTTGATTCTGGATCTTGGAATGTGTCAGTGTTTTGCCCTGTAGCTCTTTTTGCTCATTTTAAAGAAATAGGCTGTGGTGTTGTTTTTACTGAAGTCAGAGTCATACAAACAGACCAGCTGACCCCTTATTTTGACTTTCACGCTGTTATTTAGTTCCATAAGGAGCTTTTTGTCATCTTTCATACTGAGGTGAGAAACAGCTTTTTGATGAGCGAGAGGAGGAGGTGAAAGTCACGGCTATGAGCAGAGGACTTTAAATAGCTGTGATGGCCACCTGGTAACAAGCAGCATGACTTCAACCTGGATGTGTGTGTTTCTGTGTGAAGTGTGAAGAGGGTGTGTAATGATGAGTGAACAGACAGTGGGACATTTCTAGCTTTGTTTTGGAAAATGCTGCCTGCGAGAGGCTCAGTATGTTACATTTCTATGATTTTTTACAGATTGTTTTTCACACATGCTTGAGTATTTTGGCAGCCACCTGTGAGGGGCAATGGGGAATTTAAAAAAAATCAAGCTACATTGCCGGGATCTTCTTCCCTTATCTGACCTTTGAGGCACACATTAAACCCATCTGCAAAAGCTCCATCTCAAGAACACTGCAAAAATTCCCCTCACTCACTCTCCAAGACGCTAAAACACTGGTCCACACCTTTGTCTCCTCCAGGCTTGAATACTACAATGCACTTCTCATCAGGATCCCTAGCAAGGGCGTACAGAAACTGTACTGTACGTCCAGAAAAGCGCTGCTAGGATCCTGAGGAGAGTGCGGAAACATGAACACATCACACCCATCCTGCACTCACAACACTGGCTTCCCGTCTCCTTAAGGATCGAATACAAAATCTCATTACTCATCCATCAATGCATACACGGCAATGCCCCTCTCTACCTCAAAGAACTGCTCATCCCACAAACTCTTATAAGAAACCTCCCATCTGCCCACACTAACTACCTCCAACCACCAAGGACCAAGTTCTGCTCTGTGGGGGACAGAGCCTTCTACTCTGCTGCCCCAGGATTGTGAAATGTTCTCATAGTTATATAAGCACGGTTATTCCTGCATTCAAGACTTGGTGGCGGCCGCCTCCGCCTAATGTCTCACAGCCACGGGCCCTCGTCGAAGTCTGACAGGTGTTCTCATGGAGAACACAGTTTTCCAAATACAGCACCTGGGGAATTTGTCATTTCTTACTGCAATAACGGCTGTACACCGATATGTTGGTGCTGTATCATAATCAATCCAGTGTACTAGTAAATGAGCAAATTGCCAAACAACAACAAAGGAAGAAATGTGAAAGGAGAGGAGGCGGAATAAAAGTTTCCGCGAGATCGTTTGTGTCTTTTGGACACGCTGCTGTACAGTAATTGTATTGTATAGACTGTTTTACCTTTTAAAATAGCCTTGAAACACAAGCCTTTTGCACACCATAACCATTACAAATATCAAAGTGAACTGAGAGAAGGACTTCAGTCAATCACCTCAGTGAAAACCAAACATAAATCTCTCTTCCAATGTTTATGTCAACTCCACAAATCATGAAGACAACTTCAATTACACCTTGCTGCAGCCTGTGGATGTGTTTTATTCATTAGTCAATGCTGAGTGAAGCTCAGTTTGTACCAATGAAGTGACTTCAAGCTGAAAATCCTCGCCTGTTGTAAATTAATCTAATCTTTGCAGTTCATTCTGCAATGCATACATCAATGTTCACATCAATCACGATGTGCATGTGAGTCACTAGTGAAAGCACATCCTCTCTGCGCAGAGGAGCTCCCTGCACCAGAACAGTGTCATTCTCTTTTTCAACCTACAGATGCTGGATTCTCGCTTCCTTCTTGCAATCCACATGGCAGGGCATGTGAGCAAAGCTGGAGATGGAAAAACTGGAGAGAAGCCATCAAAAATAGATTTTTTTTTTTTGATGAAACAAGGGAGATGGAAAAGAAAGATGAGAAGAGAGCGTTAAAGAGAAATAATCAGAGGGGAAGAAATGAAGATGCAGTGTGACTCAGATGAAGAGGAACCGAGAGGAGGAAAGCAAGACAGAGACACACAAAAGGAATTGTTGATATGGCTCCTTTTTTTTGGCTCTTGTCAATACACTGTTGCTATGGCAGATGTACAACATGAGGGAAAAATCTTTTGAATTTCTTCCAGAAGGGAAAAAAATAGCAAGCAAGCACACTGCAGCAGGTTCAAAGTGGCGCCATGCAATACAGCCAAGTTCTTAAAACATGCTCACATAAGACACACAAAAATAGACACACACAAATTAAACTCGTTATCACTGGATCACTGTGTTCCTGACTTAAATTCAGCCTTTGGTCCTCTGTAAGTCCACATCAGGACATAACACCCTGGTTACAGCCACCTCCTACTCAACAAATCCAGCACCACACTTTCTGTCTCAAAAAAGTTATTCAAGCTGCTTTTTTTTAATGAAATGGTTATTCACCATTGTAGCTCAGAATCTGTTCTCAGATAGAGAACATTGTGTAATCTGTTCCTCCAGCTCATGTTAGAGTGTGGGTGATTTCCTCGACAAGGGAGCCAGCAGCAAGTCACACACATGTAACCGCACACACATTGGGACTAGGCTGACAGTATCTTCACTCTAATCAGAATCTTAATTAGTCTGCTAGCAGCATCCCATTAACATATATTCCTCCCAATTAACTGGGGACACACACATACAGTCGCAGAGAGGCTGAGACTGAGAAATTAAAGATGTTTTTTTGAAGTTTGGTAAGATGAGGAAATAAATTAAGAGAGCAGATTGACAGAAGTAAAGCTTTCATATGTCAACCCCGTGCTGGGGGGCTGAAAGAAAAACAGCTCTGTTTAGCTCAATCGCTTTTGTGGGCAGACTTGGTCAATCCAAATCAACAGATATTAACTTTTAGAATTGTAGCATTATCTTACAATGATTAAAGCAAAGTCACTCGTGTTACAGAGTTTTAATTAGTCTATACTTTCACTGGATAAGAGAGAAAATGAACTGAGAAACAACACTGGCTTCCTCTATTTCTCAGATAATTAATTATTTGAGAAATGGAGGAAGTGAAACTCAACTCAAGAATTAGTTTGTCTAACTGCAAGAAAAATCATAAAAGCAAAACTAGTAGTCTCTTTCATCACAATGGTTACTTCAGTGTTACAGTTTACAAAACATGTGTTGCTAAAGTAACCAAATTATTTGTAGGAGTTTATCCAGGCAATAAGGAACCTTGTTTTATTGACTTAGCCAGTTTTAAAAAAAAACTTGTCAACTCAGCTATGCGAAAGCTGTCCAACCTCCTGAAAAGAACATTCCCATGTGATCCTCTCCTGACATTTTCAAAACTGACAACAACAAGCTGAGACTTAACCCACTGCGGTTGACGCTTATGGAAAACATAACAGCGTTGTGTTTACATAATCAGCTCGAAAAATACAATGGTAAGTAGTAGCAACTACTGTAAAATCCTCACACTTCGTCACATCGCCGCTCTCGGGTGATAAACGCGGTGTATTTCTGCGACATCCAGAGGCTTTTCTATCACAATTAGAAAATCTGTGTATATTCAGTGACATCCGGATAAACTCCCAAAAATGAATGTAATCTGCGATGATTTATGTTTAAATTCAAGTGAAATAGTGTTATTTCTGTTAGCTCACTCGGCTTACGCGGACGCTGCCATCTTGTTTTGGTCTGTCGACCAATCAGAGGCTGTATCTGCAATCAGCGTACACGTAAGAGCCAATGAGAAGCCATTACAGCCTCAAACAAATGTCACAGCCTGCTCATAGCACAAAAATTGGATTTCCAGGTTTATCTCTGATGGAGGTATACATGTGGCTAAGACAATTTCAGGGGCGATACATAGCAAATGCATCAGGGATGCTGTAACATCAAAAGCCTCCTGTAGACAAGTGTTAAGAATTAGTATGTGTGGTAAAAAAAACTCTCAAACAATGCATCTAGTTTGTGTTATCCATGTAAAAAAAAATCTATTTATCTATCAAACAGAATGTTGCTAGAGAAGTCTGCAGTCTTACATGTGTGGCAGACAGGTAAAAGAGCAGACTGCACCTTGCTGCTCATCAGTGCTTCTGTGAGGGAGTGGGTACAGCCCAGCAGAGGACAGGGTCATGATTGTTTACACCTGTGAGTTGTTTCGGTGTAATTGTCTAATTATCTTTTATCCGCTTTACACTGCTTTCATCCTCTCCTTACTTATTTTCCCACAGTAAACAGACAGACATCAAATTAACTGGACTACTTCCCGCGGATTGATATGATTACAGTTAGTCCTCCAGAGTCAGTGTGATCAGAGCCGTGTCCATGGCAACCGTCTGCTTTTCTCAGTGACAGTTTCTTATTTTGTTTGTTCGTTTTAACAGCAGTGATCTATTGAAGGATAACAGACCATTGCTATGCCTAATTGGCCTATCAGAATCAAGTATTTAACTCAGCCGTGTAATGATCGATACGTTACGTTGTGGCCTTCAACTGTGCTGTGTGTGATTCACACTGTCACATACAAGAGTAGGATTTAAGCTTCTTCATTGGCAAACATGCACAAGCACACTTCTCATCCTCTTCAGTTGCTTTGGATGTAAAAAGTCAGACTATTATATTTAAAATGTCCTTAAAAGGTGAGTCACCCTTTACAATAAAGCTTGTAGGATTCTTGGCTGAACAAGCCTTGCTTCCCGTTGTGAGTTTAATCTGAAATGCAGGATGAGACCATGATGTGGGTTGTGCGCAGACACACACACACACACACACACGCGCACACACACACACACACACACACACACACACACACACACACACACACACACACACACACACACACACACACACACACACAAACACGCACAGGCTGTGGGTGATGACCAAACAGGGTGTTGTGGGTGAAAGATGAAAAGGAGCATTTTGCATTAGTCTCCTAATGTCTTTGTTGTAATGCCAGCCTTGCCTACAGTTCCGTGTCATGACTCATGTCCTATCCGGATCCACCAGAGCTCTATTTCTTCTCCACCGTGGCTCAATTTCACATTTCAGCATCACGCTGTGTTTGTATGTAAAATTGAAAGGATCTTTGTTGCCATGGGATGCAGATCCTTTTGATCAAGCCGGATCACACAGTGCGGAAACTGCATTTTGATTACGCACATTCAATGCTGGATGTGGCACAATATTTTCGTATCTGATAGGGCTGAAATATACAACTGTGATGTGCGCAAACTCAATAGTCACATCGAGGGATATGCAATGTCAGTCCAGTGACCTGAAGCTCATCATTAAGGCTGGCTGTAAGTGATCTTGGAACAAACTGTTTCAAATAAACCACAATATTAGAAAACATGATACTGAATGAAAGCTCTGAAATAAATGCATGTCAATACTCAAAAGCAATTTTTTCCTTAAATAACGAAGAGTACGGCCTAGACCTGTTCTTTTTGAAAAGTGTCTTCATATAACATTTTGAATTGGCGCTTGATCACAAAAAAAAGTCAAGTCTGATTGTGAGTCCCAAAAAAAAAACGTGTTGAAGTACTGCGACTTCACTTTTGTTATGTCATTTTTGTTATGCTATTATACATTTCTTGAAAAACGACACATAAAAGAAGGACCTTGAAATGCCTTGCTGTTACTACATAACCACAAGAAGCTTTTCATACAGCAAAAGCATTAGCCACAATACCGGAGGCATTAGCTGAAGCTGCAGCACTCATAGCTAAAAACACAGACCATCAATGCAATGATGCACTCAAGGGCAGGAATACCTCACTGTGCTATACTAAATTTAGACAATGTCTATCTGTTCTTCAGCCCTCATTAATAAGAGTGATTGAAGTACAACAGAAGTCTGCCCTCCTCTGGATGAAAGTTAAGTATTGGGGTTAAATGGTCAAAAAAGACACTATTCTGAGTAGAAAAAGGATGTTAAAGATGACTTAATAAAATGCAAATAATTGCAGTTCAATCTTGAGACTTTGAAAAGGCAGCCGCACTATATATTGCCCTCTTAAAAATTGAATAAAGCGAGCTTTGAGACCTCTCAGCTGTCTTGAAACCTCTTTGAAACTCTGACAATATGTCTAATTTATTGTGGAAATTATGTTTTCGTAATACTCTACAGCTTTTTTGACCTTTCAACATACATTTTTGTAAAAGTACAGGGCTATTTAGCCTTTGGCAGTCACAATTGCTGTGCTATGAGTAATATTTTTTAGAACTCCAGCCTGATGAATACAGTATTTTTCACATTTTCCCCCACAGGTTTGTATATTACTTCTCAGTATATAGCAGAATGTTTAAACACGTTTTCTTTTTAAGATGAAACATAATGATGTGGGGTAATGTCTTAGTGACCAAGTATTTTCCTTGATCGGGATATTTCCCTTCCACTCGGGGGAGTTAGTCCTTTTGGTCTTTATCTTACAAGCCCCAATACAATTTATGAAATAAGGATTTAAGGATAAGGATAAAAGGAAGCCATTGTCATCAGATTGAGATACATGTCAAGAGCTCATGTTTTTTATGAATTTGGGACATTCACACAAGAGACCAAACACAGAGACCCATATTTAGACAGAGGGAGGGAGAAACAACACGTGTAGCTGACTCTGCTGGACTCCAAAGATCCTGAGTCAAGAAACTCAAAAAAAAGACACTGACAGCCGAAGTGAGAGAGAAAGTGGTTGAATTCCAAAATGTTAAGACAAAAAGTATACATCCACAACTCTGTTTAAACAATTAGTTCAAATCAAAGTCCCTCCAAAACACTTCAGCGGATTAACAAAATCTGTCTGCTCTTTGCACCAAATGACAGAAGCTATGGCGTGAGTACAATACTGTAAAGCAACAACAACAGCCACACATAGGCATAAATCCTGCTAGCTAGATAGCTAACAACTGCCCGCCCATATTTAACGTAAGCTCAAGGCACAAAGCACATAACAGAAGCAATTCACTTTGGCGCTAATTAACAATTTGTTTCAGCTTTCCTGATAGTCCTGTCCTTCCTCCTCTTCCTCGCCTCCCTTATCCTCTCCATGATCCTCCACCTGTGGCACCACAACAGTCCTCCACCATGTTACCATCCTCTACTTGCTGGAATCTGCTCCACAAACGGTCACTCTCTTCCACTCTTCCTTGTGTCTTTAATAAAACCAAACAAAAGTAAGTGCGCTTTATTTATATATATAAAAAATCATGTAACTCATATATTACACTTCCCATTCATTCATGGTTAAACAAGTAGACTCTGACACAATACTTGAGTGGCAGCTACTCTCAGCTCCAGATGAGCTAAGCTTCCCTCTGACATTTTAACTTGCATCTCCGCACGGCAGTTTGGAAAATTAACACAGCGTATTGAAAAGTGACCGTATAGGGGCTGAGATTCGGAGCAGTTTTAATGAGAAGCTAGGCCATCGATTTTAAAGATGCAATTCAGATAACAGTAGAGAAGGTAGTTAAATCTTGAGTTTACCAGAAAATATTCAATGGCATAAACATTTAAAAAAATGTGGTTAAAGGTGCACCATGGAGTTTTTAAAGAGAAATTTGAAAGTTGGAGAAACTAACAGATTATGTGGTATATGCTCATAACTCTATACACAAACTGTCATCAGAGGAACATTTGGTCCCTAAACTGTTTAAAGATAAAATGCTACGTGAGAAGTTGTGGTGGTGGGCCTGCAACAGTGAAACTGTAACTCTCCTGGTAGCTTTTTAGCTCCAGACGGTGTTCCAGGGACCCATTTTTTCCTTTGAATTAAGTTTGAGCATTTAGTTCAGAAAATAAAAACTACCAAATCTTCATAGTGCACATTTAATTAATATATAAAAAGGTGTTTGGACAACACTTTCATAATCCCTTTGTTTTTGGATAGTATTTTTTTATTGACCAATAAATGTCATCTTAATCATTGACCGACCTCTAGAATTTAAAAGTTTCAAGCGTCGTAAGATAGGCTATTAACATGGGTGTTTGTAAAGAAAACTACTAGCAATAGCCCTCTTTCTGTTTTGATGGCTGCAGCATCCAAGTAACACCATTTCAAAAATAAAAAATGCACGGAGAGCTTTCATACAAAATGTGACAACAGGCCAGCATAAGCCTATTTCCTCTTTACTCCAAAATAGTGCAAAAATAATCACAGAATTAGAACTGTATACAATATTTATTGACAATGTATTCATTTCCATAGATTGTTCATAGTAAAGACAGACACTGAGATTTCAGGGCTTATCTTTAAAAGGGGTAGCCTACAGCTCTGGGTTTCTGGGAATGTTCTCGTGAGTGGCACATACGCTTAAGGACTTTTCGAGGTGGTGGGTGTCGAGAGAGTAAGAAGGATTGATGCTCCTTGGAGTGAAGTCCAGGGCAGCAGGAGGCTAAGGCTTCTTTTGTGAGTGTGTGCAAACATACACTGTCACCAAGATGTGTCGTTTATGCTTTTAGGATGTCAGTTTGTCCTTGCTCTCCACAGTAGACCTTGCATTTCCAAAAAACGTTCCTCTAAGAAAGAAAAAAAAAAGCTATTTTCAAACCGCATTCCACCATGTTTTTTTTTTTTTACTTTACACAAAGATTATGAAAGGATTTCATAAGCATACATGTCATTGCTTTACAGGACCCCTACAGGATAATGTAATCATTCTGTACAGTATAAATGTGAAAATAGCCAAAGTTTGAATTTACAATGTTAGTGTTTGCAGTTTTTTTTCAGTTTTTTTCCCACTGGAGTATAGAAATATAAAAATATATGAAACAAAAAAGCGCTGTGAAGTACAAACACATATTCAAAGTGTAGAACTTATGAAGCAAGTCTTTCCCGCCAGTGTCCCTTCATGTGCTTTCAAAACACATTACTGCCTGGCTGACACACATCCAGAACAACATTCTCACACTCAAATACACCATGTCATACCACACACAGTATACCTGTGAAGATTAAGAAATATATCTATATAGGGTAGGGTGAAACTTGTCTACGGCTGAGTTGTATTAAGTACCTTAATGACTTAAAAATTGTATCGCTTTGATTTCGCCGACGCTGGGAAAAACAATATTACACTGTTAGTAGTTTAAATGTTTGTGTGTAGTGTGGAACTTGTGGAGAACACAGGAAGCAAATAAGTACAATAACAAATATGCGAAACGAGCTCATTAAGGTACTTTCCCCTAAAATACAATTCATGGGTTGGTAAATGTAGTTTGTGTTCTGTTGTGCAGTGTTGTCAGTAATGTGAATCGTGCTGACCTGAGATGGTTGACTTTTGGTCTGATATAAAGGCAACACATGCCTTTGAATCACTTGACCCTTTGTGTATATGTGTACGCGTGTTTGAACAAGTGGTGTACATTGAGCTGTGTTGAGCTGATCATTGGTACAAGAAACTGTTATACGTTTGCTGACACATCACAGCAAATACATGCTGTATAAGAATATCAACTACATTCATGAATATCTGAAACATTTTGGCAAAACCAAAGAAAATGTGCTTCGACAAATAGAGCAAATAGAAACAAAAAAGTGATCAAGTGACACTAAAATAGACTATTTACATTTTTCACCTCAGCCTTTGCGTTCTCTTAAGTAAAAGTGACATTAAAATGAGCATTTTGTTGTTACTCTTCAAACCTCTTACAGGTAGTTATCTACAGGAATAATATGTTCCAATTGACCATTAATAATAATAATAATATACTATCTGATATGTACAACCTTATATTATTAGGAACCTTTTGGATAAAAATCCCAAATTGGAGTTCAAATTGCAGTTATTTAACAAATTTACATTTCCAATCATCTTGAAAAAAACAACAACATCGAGCCTTTCAGGATCCATTTTTTAAGTCATATATAAAATTAAAACAGTATTCTGAAAGAAAAATATTCAAAACAAGAACGATGAAATAACCAGACAAATAAAAAAATAATATAAACTACTTACAATGTGCTGCTTTCTTAACCTACATCAACACAAACTGAAAATGTAAAGTAACATTGAAACACCAGTGATGTGAAAGTCCAAGACTCAGACTAATCTGGACTTTGTTCTTGTTTTTTTTGGGCAGTTTTTTCAAAAAAAACCGCATCTATTAAAAATGGTGGTAACTGTTCTGTAAATGCTTTATACAAAAGTCTAAATGTCAAACATCATCATCATCCTCAACATTTGCAATATCAACCAGACATATATAAATAATCACAGACATATTCACATGTATCTGTGAGGTGAACTGAACACAAAAACCACAAATGAAAAGAAACTATTCAGAACAGAAAAGTGATCAAAAACAGGATATTAAGGAGTTCTCTCCTGCAGTGGTTCTCAACTGGTGGGTCGGGACCACACAGGTGAGTCGTGGAGTCGTTTCAGTGGGTTGCGAAAGTGTGCCAGGGAAAAAAAAGTATAATGTAGTAGTCTAAAAATCACTTTTAAAACATGTTTTTGATATACAAGGTCCAAACTGCAAACATTTTCATAAGACTCTCATTGGTTGAAAAATATCTGAAACTGGGGTCGCGATTTCTTATTAAGGAGTTGGTGGTGGGTCCTGAGGCTACACCAGTTGAGAACCACTGATCTACTGTACACAGCATGCAGTGAGACATAACTGTATGAAGCTACATTTGTAAGAAAACAAGCAGAATACTAGTGTTTTGAATGTTCTCTCACACCTTTACGATCAAAAGGAATAGCATACTAAGAGAGATAGTCCTTTTTGAATAAGATCTTTGCTCTTTGAGATGAACTCGGTAGAAGCACTTGGGACAGAGGAGACAAAGGCTCCAGCTACTTGTTCCCACTTTTTTTTTTTTTTAAGAGGAACCATATCTTTTTTTACGTGTCAACGATTCATTTTTGCTCCACTGACTTTAGACAGTTTGTATTTCACTCTAATGTGTGATTTGGTACTTAATGTTTATGTAGAAGAGGCTCTAACACCAAAGTTCATTCATACAGACAGTGTGGCTGAGGGGGAAATGGCAGTCTTGAGTATTGCAGCCCTAGTTGTATGTTTACATTTCATCATTGTTGTAATTCAATCTTACATTATGTTCATAGTCATATTAATAAAAAGCTCCCATAAGCACCAGGTATCAGAAGAAATACGGTACAGCCTCTATGGCTTTAAGAACTTGTGTGCAAAAATCCTTTATAAAACCTACCATGTAATCATACAGTCAAAAGCAAATTACCATCACTCAATAGTTTGTGGGTATACAATAAGTTCATTTTGGAATTACGGCTATGTCCTTAAATCACATTTTTTTAAATTTGGACACAGTAAGTAGCTGTGAGTGTATGTTAAGGTTTAAACCTGTAAAACTGATAATAGGTTTCTAGGAGGCAGATACAGTATGGTAAAACACTGGTAACAAAAATAAAAGTGATTCTTGTGCTTTTTATTCATGCCTCTCTGTAGGCCTAGTCGTCCCTTTAGCTTTACTATTTGTGTTCTTCATGAACCTTTAAATCATAGTAATCAAAAAGCAAGTTCGGCATTGGTGAACTATTTTTCAGAGTTTTTAAAATGTATCCAAAAGGGGAATGTTGTTCGTTTTTTATTCCGATGATAAATGCTGCGCAGCTGAAATGAACATAGTTGTTTAAAGACTATAGACTAAAGCCTATGGATGGGTCATCCATACCATTTATTTGTACTTTGGGCTAAAATTTCAATATCGACAATTCAAAAGATTTATAAAAGTAAAGGCAGTTTAGCTGAAGCAAATTATGTGATTTATTTTTCCTTCCTTGTTCGCCTTTCTTTTAGCTTTTCCAAAACTTTTGCTTTTTTTACATTATGACTCTTTCTGACCGTCAGCACCTTTCTGAAGTGCAATCCATGTAAACACTTTGTAGTTTTGGAATGATGTAAGTTCATTTAACCTGCAATCCAATGAACATGCTTCATAAACTAAGAATATGCTATGAAAGAAATAAAATAAGAACTCCTGTCATACACTTCAGTAGAAAAAGCTTATTATAGTTATCTTTTGGATACACAATGCTATAAACTGTGAACTGAGGGGCCCTTATAATGTTAGTATCAAATGATTTGTTTGTACCAAGACATGTAGTTTCTTTGATGTTATTTAACGTAGAATACCTGGATGACCTGAAACATGTGTCAGCACTTTTTAAGTGGTGTCAGTGAGAGATGATAGTTATGGATTAATTAGTACCTAACAGATTTTTTTTTGGCAAAATATTAGTATGCTGTTAATTTAACATGATAAAAACATAAGAAATATGCAAATAAACATTTGAAAATAGATACACAATTCACAAAATACACAAAATTGTTAACAACTACTCAGGAAGAGGCACCTTATATGTTTGTAATCTCTCTTTTATAAGGTTTTCATGTGTTAGCCAGCAAATGCAGTATTCCATGATATGATGGAACTGGTCCTGAATATGGTTACTCAGTCCAGTTTTTCCAAATCACACAAAAAAACGAAACAAACCAGTTACAAACAAGAAATAAGCAACATATTTTGCTGTTTGTTCTTGCACTCACTGATGTCCTCTTCTTTTAATTGACATAGTAAAGCCAGTAAACAATGTTGAAGAAGGAAAAGACAGTAGGGAAGATCATCCTCGACCATCTGTCAATAATGTTTACGTCAGTCAAGTCTGGGATGGTGATTTTAAGCTGAGACGCACGCCTCCGTAGTCTGCTCTTCTTCTGAGTCATGTGACACTCAAGTGTGTTTCGGCCAAAGTTGTGCCGGGTCAGTCCTGCTTTGCGGTACTGAAGGGTTGAACTGTCATATGTCAGCATGGTATTTCTTGGGTCATTGAGACCCAGAGCCAGCTCTGAAACCCCCATGTCGTTCTTGATGTCCAGGGTGCCCAGAAGGATGTTCTCATGTGGGTCCATCTAGAAAAAGAAAAGTTTTTCAGAGTACATTTTAAAAGAGTTTCTGATATCGAATAACCAACAGAGAATCATGTTTATCTATTTAGAGTTCAAGCATCTTTCTCATATTTTACATAGAATAATTACCTTGTTCTTTTGATCGCCAAGTCCAAGTGCTGTATCATCCACAAAGATTGGTTCCCATATGGAGTCATGACCATCAAGATCCCTTTGTTTCATTCTTGCATACAGAGTGTCATCTCTGCCAACTACATTCCCCACCAACCACTGCAAACAAACCACATCACCATGGTTACCAATGCAACTAAAATGTAGTGTATAATTTGTGTGTGTACATTGGGAGCATACAGTACACTTTATGAAAAGAATTGTAATGAAGTCTTTATTTGCACAAGCAATACGGTAAATACTTGGAGATTGTCTCAAGCATGCATTTATCAAAAATATGTGTCACACATTTGCCTTAATGTCAACAGTTATTAATGCAAAAAACAAATAAGTTAAAAAACAGTTACGCAATTTACTGCTATAAGCAGCCATTCTAAAATGGCCTACTTGCTTCAGTGCAAGTAGTATTTGGTTTATGTCAGCTGGGAGTACAAAAAGAAAACTGAACTTTTTCTATCAAGATATAGAGCCAAGGCCTTCTTTTCTTCTGTTTCAACATGTACAAGTTTATTATGCTGGCCTTAATTGGCACAGTGAAAGCAGAAACATTAGGTCAACACTCGATTTGAAGTGGTGCACACTTCTTTTCTCTGCTACTTTATTATTCTAAGGTCCTCAGACAGCTTTCTGAATAATTGATTTAGATTTAATTGGAGTCAGTTTATTTAGAGGAAGGACATTTCATTCATTAGAAAATGTGTGGATAAGGAAACTGATAAATACTTTTTGCTTGAGTTTGGGAACACAGGCATTTTTTTTTTCTGAAAAATGCTCCTAATTTTGGGGAAATCTGTCCTTTCTGATGAAAAACAAAATGCATGTCAACAGACTGCAGAGCCAAGCTAAGCAGGTCCCACCTTGTTTGGATCCATCCTCATTTTTTCGTTGTTGGCTATTGCTGATTTTTCAGCTGCCTTTTTCTGACGCTGAGGGCCTCGTCCAAAGAAGATGTAGTTTACCAACGCATACTCGAGCAGAGCCATGAAGACAAAGACAAAGCAGCCCATGAGGTACATGTCAATGGCCTTGACGTAGGGGATTTTGGGGAGGGTTTCTCTAAGGTGGGTGTTGATGGTAGTCATGGTGAGCACCGTGGTTATACCTGTTGAAAAAAAGACACAAAAATGACATTATCATAGAAACAGCATAAAATAAAAGTTTAAAATGTTATAAATGTCGTTGAGTGCTGTTTAATAAACTTGTTTTAACCACTATTTTGATATAACCAATCATTCTGGTGAGTCCTCAAAATTATACATTAAAAGTAAAAGTCAACTAAAACCCTGATTTTCTTCACTACTCTGAATTTCTGGACATTTTAGTCCTTCTGACTGCAAGATATCTTTGTGATCTACTTGGTTCCATGTCTGTGCCTCATTAGGCCTGTCGGGATCAATCAAACCAATGGGCCCTCCTCCATGACTTTACTCTGCTATGCATTGAGAGAGCAACTAAGAGATGGGCACCTGGGGCTTTGCAACGATTTGAAATTCAAATGTCAACCTTGGTCTTGTTCATTAGCGGAGAACACCTTCTGAGAAAAGTTGTAGACACTTTGGAAAAAATCTAACCAAGCGAGCAGGGGGGATAGTTTCTGTCAGACTGACTTTGCATATCAATATATCAAGTTTATTCTTATAATGAGTGACAAGCTATCTGAAGCTTGCAGTGAGTTCATTTTACATTTGTGGCATTTTAGCAAAGCAACTCTTGAATGTAGTGTGCCTACGATAGTGTGAGATGCAGGAATAACAATTAAGAGTCTCAATTTAAAATCTTTGATATTTTTTTTCCACGCATGATTAAGTTATCATCTTCCCAGCGCTTGCAGAGATATATATATTTTCCACTTTCAATGCACACGCATTGTGATTATTTATGGCAATTTCTATTAAGAGTCTCAGTGAACAATTATGAAATTATTATACAGCTGTCACAAAGCTGTCAGGTGACCACTGCTCAAAATAGGATTCAGGCAATTTTCCTGAGCTGTTGCTGCAAGAGCTTAACAACAACAACAAAGGATTTCTGCAGCACAGTGGCCATGTGATTCAGCTATTACAGGCCCATTTTAATGCCCCAAACCAGGTCAGGGAAGTGGCTCCTGGATCTAGTGTAGATTGGGGGGGGGGGGGGTGACCAAACATTTTACCAACTATGCTGACCTGCCTCCATTATGGAGCATTGCTTTTTTTTTTCATTAAATCCCATGCATGGCCCCCCCCCAACCCCCGATAACTAAATGCAGCTCAGTCGTCAATCAGTGAAATTGCCTTGTCCACTTAAGCGAGGGATGGGTAAAAGGATGGATGAAGCCGGTTGGATGGAGTTGGCTGAAGAGAAGGCGAGGAGCTTCAGATAAACAAAGAGTAATCTAGAAGCTGGAAACAAACCTCACAGGCTATGAGAGGTTTATGTAATCGAGGATGACGACGAGGGAGGAAACTGTAACTTCCAGAAAAGCATAAAGACTCTCAGATTCAAATAAAAAAAACACTACAAATGACCAACCTCCACTATCTATTCTGCTTCCTCTACCACTGTAACTGAAGTCAAGCAAAAGAAAAAAATATATATATTATTTTGCGGTTCACCCTGGTGAATCTACTAAGCTGCCACTACAGTCTACTTCTCCACGTCCTCCCCTGTTTAAACAAGTGCTGCCTCTCTGTCTTTATTTGTATTGAAGGCCTCACCTAGAGCCACTCGGGCAGCAGAGGCATCATAGTTGATCCAGAAGGAGACCCAGGAGAGGATGGTGATAAGTATAGAAGGCATGTATGTCTGCAAGATGAAGTAGCCGATATTTCTCTTCAGCTTGAAACTCAGGGACAGGCGAGGGTAAGCACCTGCAGACAGGAAACAGGGGCAAAAAATAGCAAGCAGAGGCAGAGTTAGGTGATACTTTCCACAACATTTGCCACAGCTGTCGGATCTCGGGACTTTTTGCTCTATAATAACTTTCTCTTGGAGACAACTCTGCCCCATGGTTTTCATTTTTGGATATCCTTTATGTTCAGCATAGTTAAGGTTTCAGAAATACCCAACTTATTTATTGATTATCAACTTTATTGCCGATTCGGTTTTTAATTAATAAATTGATTAATCAGGGAACTTTTTCCACTTATTAAGTAGCTGTGTAGGAGCCCTACAATTAAGACTGTACTCTTTCAGATGTTCTACTTTCAGCTCTTTTAACCCACTAAGGTTTCATACTGCAAACCATCACAGGTCCATGCTGAATATATTCTTCAACCTGTTGTTGTGCATTGCAGAAGCACTCTGTCAAAAGCCATATTTGTGGTCCCTTCAGAATAAAAGCATCAAGACATTTACCATCTATCTTCTGCCTGTGCAAAATATTCAATAATTGTCTGTTAAGGGTCTACTTTTTGTTTTGGTCGGGGAAAAAATTGTATCTGCACATATTTTTCCTCTTCCTAGGGAATTGGCTGTATTTTGGCTTGAGTTGCTTTGCAGCTGAAAGGAGGACGAGGAGCTGTAATGGCCTGCTATATACAGCTTATTGGAAAGTCATGAAGAGACAGATGAGGGGCCAGAGAAGGAGATTAAGCCTTTTTAATGAAAGCACCAACAACCCAGCAGCCACTTGGATCTGCGAGTACAGTTAACTAATGTCAGCATGAGTCACAGAGACAATCACTGAATTATTTCTTTATGCAGTGAGTAAACCACTCGGGGATAAAATGGCAGGTCCGAGGTGCAACAGTGAATATATCTTATTCATAAAGACAAGAATGACATTGCTTATCCTTGGAGTGGAATATGACACTTGTTTTGGATGAACGCCATGGCACTTGTGCTGATCCATGCATCTCTGAGTGACCCCGGGACGGCTCCCTCTATATCCCAATAAACATCACGTTGAAAAGGGAATCCCCCGTCTACCACATCTCTTTATAAAGATAATCCAATCAGACACCCTGCAGGAACACACTTGGGTTGACTTCTTTGCATTCAAGCTAATGGACAGGACATACACTGATGCATACAAAGATTGTGCATTCATCAGGAAGCACTGTGTTATTAATAGGGTTGTTTGGAATGTGGGAATCTCGGAGACAAAACGAGCCCCCTCATTGGCCAACTCTTCACATTCTTACTGCATTAATGTTCTGCTCTCATTCAACACAGTTCCCGGAAACTATATTCAGCAGAACTGCTATCCTGCATACAATTGCTTTCTTGCTTGCATGACAAATTCATAAATATGAAGATGCAGAAGGGTGTGAATGAATATTTTATTGTATCAGACAGCGTTCTTTTTGTTTATTGCTGTTAAATAAAACATTGTGTCTTCTCTTTTTCCAGGAAGACACTTCATTTGAAGGTTTGTTAGTACATTTACACAACAGTTTGCATGATGGAAATGAGCTGATGCTGTTTTTTTTGTATCAATAAGTGCAAACAATGAAATGAGTCAATATTTATGGATTTCCTTATTGCCCTGTTTGCAGGGGCAAAGTGGTAACAAATCAAAGAATCCTAAGAGACGGAGAGGGCAAGACACTAAATACATTGAAGTGTGTGCACATGTACAAACACATGTTCTGGAAAATAAATATTTCAAGGCTAATTATATTGGATTGCATTATGTTGCACTGGCAGTGTTTTTCCCCTGTACATTTAACCATTTCAGGTCAAGGTAGGCCTCATTGTGTGATTGGTGTGATTCATTCATTTTATTCCATCACCTGTGGAGAAGACGACATTCTTGGAGATGAGCTTGTGATCCACAATGGAGAACTGGGGCAGCTCAATTCGGTCCACCCCCGTCACCGCCTTGTCTCCGCCCCGCCAGTAGAACTCAATGTCATCTGTAGTGTAACCATCTGAGAAAGGGGAGAGAGATGAGGAATTAGTTAGGTTGTTAATATATATACATATGTGTGTGTGTGTTATAATCATGTCCCATCTGGACCTCATACAGTCCAGTTAGTTAATCACATAGCATGACTAGGTTTGTGTTCATTACCATTTAACCATCTGCTGACAGCAGGCACAGTTATTGCTTGCTTTGTTGTGTATACGCATTGTGCATTTAAAGTATTAATACGTTTACTTGTTTCTTTTTTACTCACTGACTTTACTGGTGACCCATATAACCGACTTACTGTATTTTCACAGGGCACGATGCTGTCTTACAGGAACCTTTTCCCTATACAATACATACAATATGCATATATCATCTAATTGCCATGACACTGTCAAGTAGCAACTTGCTCTTAACTATTCATCAATCTAAAACAATGTGTGCTCTGAGAGGATATTGTTAGTTCCCCTGTTATTAATGTTGTTATTTTCATTTCCTATTAAAGCCTCTGACTCATCGTTACCAATACATTGTGATGTTTTAGCATTACATAACCACATAACCATGGAAAGACTCAGACATATGTCACAAATTGTGGGGGTTTTTTCTTCGTATATTACAAAATAATCTTCTTTCATAAGTAAGTATGTGCAAGCAGTATCTGAACAGTTCTATGTCTTGTTCCATTAACGGGGCACATGCTGAGGTCTTGGTGCTGTATTTCTGACAATGGCTGAATTATGAAAAAAGCCTGCTAACAATAAATTATGAACTCAAACAGAACATAAAACATCCCACATAGTAGCTGAGGGAACCCCTTATACAGTATATGGGACCAAATATATACTGTATGAGTCAACTTTATTTTTTTACGTTTTGTGCCATGAGAAACTAAATTATTAAATACAAGGGCAAGAATGATTAAATAACCAGGCTTTGCATCCATTTTCATCACTAAAACCCATTAAAATGTGCAAAGGAACAAGACCCGAGTCCATTAATATTAATCCGAAGCAAAGCTACTCGCTCTTTTGCTCTCACTTTGGCCGAATCAGTGGAGACACGGATGGCAAAGTGGCCAGTGGGCAGGAGCGATAAATGATTGAGTTGCGCTGTAGTTATAGCTGAAGACAAGCGCTGTTGCAAGAAGAAGAGAGGAACATTTTCATTAGACCATGAAACTGGGCTCTTGCATAATCCAGAGCCTACTGTCTGCTTGGGTGCAGTTGTCATGTCTGCTGACTTTAGGGCATAAGAGCTTTGGTCTCAGAGAGAGGAGAGAAGAGGAGGAAGGACAGGAGACAGCTGGGCGTAGTGCGACTTGCGAAAGATGACTGGCTCAGAAGTAAAGCCAAGCTGAAATGTGAAACTTAATGAAAACTATTGAATATATGTAAGCTATGTTGAGGCCTTCCTGTTCCACTGCAGAGATAATCACAATAACAAACCAGAATGCTGTAAGAAAAATAAAAAAAAAACACACAAAGCAACATTGACCGTAAACAACCTTGTTTGAAACATTGAGGTCATCATAGCTGTTCTTCTCCACCATTCTTCAGGGCCACAAAATGATTTAGAGGCATGAAACACATACACTGCTATCTTTTGAACATAGCACGCTAGCAGCACTGGATTATCTCACACTAGTAAATCTCACCTTCTGATCAATTTTAAGGCACAGGAAAGTTTAGCCCCAAGCTACAATGTTGACCTGTTAACAATTTATTAGCCCAGCCACAGCTTAAGACCCTCAAGCAAGGACTTTTATTTGTCCAACAGTCCAAGCTTAATATGAAAGGTGACTTTGCTTTCTCTATAAGGGCACCTGTAAACTGAAACAGCCTGCCAGATGAAATCTGTTTCATCTATTAAATCCCTTCTTAAAGCAATTATTTTACATTTTAAATAATTCTTGAGTGTATTTGTTATTGGTTAGTTTTTATTTGAATCTGCTTCCCTAACTTATCACTTTTCATTTAATTGATTACATGTATTGATGTTGCTGTGTTGTTTTATGGAAGGTTATTTGGTAGGCAAGAGATATACAAATAGTTATGAATTTTTTTTTTGCATTTGTCGCTCTGACAGCTCACAACAGTGTGCCTCATTGACCAAACAATAACATACCTTCTCATACAGTACTGACTTGTGCATGTGTACATGGCCCTGCGGTCTCATGCCCTTTTATAGGCTGCGCCTTTACCTATGCTAATAAGGAACAGCTTGTACAAGCTGAGAACACAGATAGGAACAACTCTGCAGTTTAAGAACAGGATCACCGGGATGCCTAGTGGTTAGTTTGCGCGTCCAATGTACAGAAGCTACAGTCTTCAAAGCGGGCAGCCCGGGTTTGAATCTGACCTGTGGCTCCTTTGCTGCATGTCGTTGCTCACTCTCTCACTTGCCTGATTTCCCGCTCTATCCACTGTCCTATCTCTGTTAGGTAAAACAACTCCAACAATAAATCTTTAAAAAAAGAAGAATGAATCTGCATCAGACTCTTCTTAACAAGAATTGTAATACAAAATCTTGTGAAAATGTTGGTGAATGAGGCCCAAAAATTGCATCCGCACTTGATCTTGCTCAGCTCAATGGTAGCAAACCAAAACTCACTCTGCTGCCTCCAAAGAAACAAATGAATATTGCAGTCTTACATCATATTACTGCTAAGACTGTTCGGTCAAACTGAATATGCACGTGTAGTGCTGCTTTTGTCTGTAACAGCAGGGGACAGATTAAACAACAATCGGGAATGTTGTCCGTAACTCAACATGCAACATATTAATCATCTGTGTTGCTCGCTGCAGTTGCTACAAGTTCATGTTTGCTGAAGTGGGGATTTGCATTGTGTGTTTCGTTGAGTTTCCTGAGTGAATTATTTGATTGCATGCGTGGAAGTTGACTCCCTGCTGCTAAATCTCCCCTTCATCAACATTTGGCAGGGTAATGGACACACACACGAATGAATAAAAAAATGAAGAAAAAGTGAATTAACATGGTTGGTTTGCATGAGTATGAACAAAATGTTTGTGTGAGCGTGTTTGTGTTTGTGTGTCTGTGTCTGTGTGTGTGTGTGTGTGTGTGTGTAGGTGTGTGTGTGCGTGTGTGTGTGTGTGTGTGTGGGATGGCGGGAATGACGAGGCCAAGCTGAATGAGGATTGCAAAATGGAACTCCCACGCTCTTTCATTGATTTTTGCACACAATAAAGACCATTATACCACACTTCTCCCAGCTTCTCTTCCTCCTCTGGTCTCCACTCTTCTTCTTGTACTTGTTCAGTTTTTATCTCCTTTTCTCACATCACTTTTTTTACCAATGGATTATGCTCCTGTCCTTCTCTCTTCTGTTATTTCTTTGACATACAGTAACAGCCATTATGTGTTGATCGAGCCCTCACTCGATCTTCCCTCTTCTTGTCCCCTATACCCTATACTCTGCTTAATTAATACTTGTGTGACCCATTTAGTTCCTCTGAATTATTAAAGCAGACTCTTCAGACGACGCCTTCCATACCCTTACACTCTGTTTCCTTTGGAAGTGGACTTAAGTGTTCCCTGAAAACCAACAGTAATTCCTTTTCAGAAATAACAAAAATGTCCCAAATAGTTTGTGTAGCTCTACCACATCATCATTGCCTCACTCAAAACAATCAATTCAATCCCTCAAAATGCATTCCAAAGGCAATAACTAGCCAAAGGAGAAAGGGTCAAATTAGATTAATGTGTTCTTCTCTCAATTGCAGTAAAAAGCCTGGCAACTGCATTTTAGAACCAACTGCAGACGATTAGGTGCTTCTCCACTAAGTGCAGCGAATAAGGAAATTATATTAGTCGAGATGGGATGAAATAAAGGCAGGTCAGGTCAGGGGCAGAGGGAAATAACTTAATTTTGGATACATTTCTTAAGTGATAAAAGCAGGGACTGAATAACATCCTGTACCTGAGATTCAGAATTTAAATTGGAAGCACAGGGGTGAGTCTCAGAGGATTTTCCCCAAAGGCTAAAGCACATGTCATTGTTGACCATCAGTGGCATAATTCCATCTTTACCCAGGATATATGAAAATGTAATAAGACGACTTTCGGCTTGACAACAGTCATTTTCCCTAGAGGATGACTCCTTTATATTATTTGCACTGTTCATAGTGCGTTTGCACCTCGTTCAAAAATGTCACCTTTTCTGATCACATTTCTCCAGCAGGCAGAATTAGGCAAATTCTCAAAGAGAGCTTTGACACCTTGGGAAAAGCTCTCGACGTAAAAACACTGAACTCATCAATTAGTAGTTAGTTCCATTAAACATTGTACAACGTAAGGGTGTTATGTGGATGCAACCTTTCCTCTGGTGGCTAACATGTTGATTCTTAAAAATATTATGTACTACTGTACATGTAGAGACAGCTTAATGTGTCATTTTCCCTACAGGGCTAACATAATGTATCCCATCTTATCCTATTTACTACATTGCATCATGTCCTGTCTTATCTTACATTGTATCATTTTGTATCACATGATGTTGTATCACATCGTATGACTTTATATCGTAAGGCATCAAAACTTTATTACATTGATTGTGCCATACAGTATCATACAGCATCATGCCCTGTTGTAATGTATGTACCGATATTGTAATGTATGTGGTGTTTTGTATCAGATCATATAGTGTTGTATGACATCTTACTGACATATCTAAAAGTATTCTGTTGCACACAAGATTCGTTTTCATGATAGCCACAACAACTACACTCACACCCGTACTAAGTTCAAACCATGTACACATCAGATCTAACTCTCACATTTTCAATTGTCTAATTATACAATCCTTTTTAAACTTTTGTTTCTGTTTTCTTTCATGCTCACTGTTTAATTTGTCGCCTCTTTTCTTTCATGTCAATATCACAGTGTTGGGCACAGATAGATCATACAGATTCTGATCCTGCATGAAATTAACTATAAGTAGAAAAGACGGTGACAGAGAAAAAAATACAGGAGTGAAATACATATCTTTGAACAATCAAAGGAGGAAATTAGCCCCTTGATTCCATAGTGGTTTGAGGTGAAAACTTCCTTCAGAAAAAAAGATGTGACGATATGCATTTAACTCAAGCCCAAAGGACTTCTCTCGTGGATTCAAAAAGGCTGGAAGCATTAGCAGGCCAAAAACGTAAATGAAAAAAATCACGATAGCATCAGAGGAGATAGCAATACAAGCTATTTAACTGAGGCTCTGGCATATCTTCCTGACAAAATCTGACTCCAGGCCTTTTTTTTTGAGCTTATGGAATGATGTCTCAGTTGATCTGTTTTAATGGGCAAAGATGGATTTTGCAGGGAGACAAAACAATGGCCTTGACAAGCGTTGTTTTTTTTACTCTTGATTATATGAAATATCAATGTTACAAAATGTCTTTTTTTTATATATATATAAAACTAACATTGTCCTTGTGACTTATATGTTTGAGGTCATGCAGAAACAGGAATTTGAAAACTCCATAATGATAAAGCTTTTTAAGAATAAAATGTTTATAGACCTGGCTTAAAATCAAGAGGTGAAGCCACATTTGGATATGGAAAATGTGATAAAGCTGCACCACCAGTAAAGGACAATCCAAAAGACACACAGTGACTGAGTGTACAATTATTAAAATCATGAAACAAAAGGTTTGTTACATCCACAGTGGATGCATGGTGTGGGGAATGTGGTTGTTTGGATAAAAGCCTACAGGAGGAAAAGCATGTAATCTCAATGTATATTAATAGCCCCTGGATTTATGGTGCATGAGTAAAGACCTGTCCCCTTACAAAGGCTAACACATGCTTGCATGGACAAAAACCTCCTCCTCCACACACACACACACACACACACACACACACACACACACACACACACACACACACACACACACACACACACACACACACACACCTACACACACACACATATGGGCATCTCAAATCAACCCCCCTCAAGGACTGCTTCCATCTCGCTCTCCCCCTGTGAGCTGAGGCGGCTACTCCACTCTTAAATATGTCTCCGATGAATTTTTGATTTCGCCCAGTTCAAAGAGACTTGAATGTTCTTCCTGGTGTCCAATTAGAAATGCCTTCAAACTTTTGCAGTACACAGCCAAGCCACAGCTGACTGCATGCCTGCATGGACAGGGACTGAACATCTAAAGCAAAGATAAATAAATAAGCCATGCAAGCCCGAGCGTAGAAGGCATTCACACTCCAGAGGATGTGTGCATTTTCTAAAAATGGACTGTGATGGGCACAGATATAGGGAGGGAATAGAGATAGACAGTGGAAGCAGCTCTGTCTGTATGATGTGGATCGCTGGTGCAGAAAATAAAACTATTACTTGGTAGAGATGCTGTAATGAAATGATACTTTCATTGTGAGTTCACAGCAAGGGCCTTTCACTCACTTGTGATTTAGATACAGAAGACGGAATGTTTTTGTCTGTTTTGGCAAGCATACCATTGGATGTGAAATTTGATCAAAGATTGAAAATAAGCACTCATTACTTTTTCCTAGTGAGTTCACTGATATGTTCTGATTATCTTCTTCCTGAAGAGGATCTTATGTTGCACACAAACTAAAGATAAGGTGGCAAATCAGGGCAAAAAAAATGCATATTTGTAGTATTCAGTGTTTAACAGTTGAGTGACTTTACGTTTGCGATCATTTATTGAAAAGCTGCACAGCTGCTGTACATGTAAGGTCCATGCTACATATTTTACTAGAACCACCCTCCTGTGAAGGTATGGCTCCTGCACAGTGCAGCAATGTAAACTGCATTACTGTAACAGTGACCCAGAACATCAAGGTAGTTTAACCCTTTTAAATAATGTAACGATTGGTATTTCCTTTCACTGACATAAAGTCCCGTGAGGCCTACTATGCAAGGCCAAGTCCTAGATTACTTATGCATTAAAGAGATGCTGAGCAAGTGGTAACCAAATAAATGCAGGGTGACAGGCATGGCTAGCATTCCAACACTTTACAAAAACTCCTGAATATGAGGTTCAGAAACGTGGGCATTAATCGCACGTTTGGCCTCATAATAAGAATGATACAGTGAAAACAATGTGTGTTTTTCTTGGTGAGTCCAAGAGGAGAGAGGAGTAACAGCCTCTCAGGTTACAGAAGAGCCTGACAAACACTGTCTATCATATTTGTACATGTGCAGTGTTTTTATTACTATTATCTATCATTGTTGCTCAACAAGAGTTTTGAGCCAAGCACATTCTCTGGCCCAACATACTATTATCTAAGCAGGTGGTAGGTTCCTGTTTTAGTCACCACGAACGGAAAGACATTAGAGTATTATGTTAGAAAGTTTTTAACACATTTGTATTAACTGTTTATCCATTGTAGCAATCCAAAATACCGGGGAACAATGTGCAAATCTCCCACACCATTAGTCACAGGCAGCACGAGAAAAGTCCCTGGACTATCCAAAATGAATCATTTACCTCAGTCCATGCCCACCACTTTGAGCACGAGGTTTCTGTATAATCTCTTTCCTCACTCTGTGAACCTTTTATTCATTTCACTAATGCTAGCCAATGATGAGTAAACAGGACCTGATTCTCATGAGAACTCTCCTTTTCCACCTTTTTCCACCTTTTCAAACACTCCCCTGTGGTCTAAATGAAACATCTGTGCTGTGCTTTGGTCAAAATATAACATGAATCAAGCACCAGAGAAAGGTTTGTGACCCTGTATAAACCAGCTCTCTCAGAACGATCCGTTTTGGTGTGTGTGTCTCTTTAAATGCAATGAGCCCCCCCTGAGTTTTCCAAGTAGACATCACTCCTTCGCTAGCGAGAATAAAAAAGGCGGACCAAGTTTTGCTCTAGGCTAAGGGTGGAATACTTGGGTGGAGATACCAGGGGAGGGGAGGGTATTTTTTTTTTTTACCAGAAATCCCACTGTGACATCACAAGGAGAGCAAATTGTAAAACGGAGCATTTTTCTCTGTGTTGTAAGACTTATGCAGACCACAAACAAAGGACTGGATGGGTTTATTTCATATTTTGTGAGTGGGTAGACAGTGAGGATACCCAAATATATGTTCAAAAATACTGTAAAAGTGGATTTTTCATAAAATGTCCCCTTTAAAGCTCTATTGAGTGTATTTGTGCATGGTAACATTATAAAAAATAGGATTTAACATCCTTGAATCATTAAAGACAATACAGTTACTCCATTCCTCTTTGCATGAAACAATCATGCTGATACAGCAAAAGACATACGAAAAAAAGCTTGTTGATTTGTGTTATTAGAGGTTGGTAATCAAACAAGTGTAGGGCATTCAACTTTGGCCTCGAATAAATCGATAAGGTCGGCATTCTAGGAGGAAAGCTTGATCCATGAGAATTTGTGGCATTATATTCAACCTGTCAAAGCTTATTAAATAACAGACCTTGGGCAGAGGTTTAACACCAGGTATAATCTGTGAGACATCTGAGCAATCAAACTCCTTTAAAACAAGCCAACAGATGGAAAAAGAGCTGAAATTATAACACTAGAAGATGAAAAGAGAAGGGGCAGACAAAGAGAAAAAGACTAGATGCCATGATTGCTACAAATAATAGATGCTACAAATAATAGATGCACCAAATGATTTGGAGAACAAATCCAGTGTCCAGTTGCACAAAAAAAATCAAAAAAATCAAACATACAACCCAACCAGCCGTCATCAAAGACTATTCTAGACCTGGTGCAGTCTATACCAGCAGATATCCCTTTTAACTGTTGCTCAGTGAGACTCTGAGCTCACATGAAACAACAGAGGGACCACATGTGCCCCTTTTGTTTTCAAATTTCTATCTGCAGGGCATATCAAATCTTCAAGACATACTGTAAACACACACACAGACACATCTATGCATACACACACACAGCAGTTAGTACTCCCCAGCCAGTGTTTTTAAAGTTGTTGGGAACAAGCCTGTCACCAAATTAAAAGAGAAGGATGTGCGCTTTGGGTGCTGATGACTTGCTTACTGCAGTGTTGCGAGGCAGACTCATTTGTAAACAGCAAATACCCCTCTCTCTCTCTCAACCTTACTACATTCAAACAAGTATAAGCATAAGGAACAGTATGAGTGAATATTTTATGTTTACAAGCTCTACAACACCTTAGCAAACACACACCAGGTCCCCAATTAGGTACTTTTGCACGTTGCTCCCCGCTGGAAGAATAACTATGGATGATAAATAACCAGTGTTGTAGACAGTTAGCATGAAGGTCATGCTCTCAACAACATCATGCACTCACTTCTGCTTCAACACTTTGTCCCCGGTCTGTGACCTTCTGTGCAGCATGGGTGTCTCTAAATGTGAGAATCAGGCAATGAGGCGCATGGTTTTCTGGCAAACCTGAGATACTTTTTATAGGTGCTCAAAGACATCACTGTTTCCAATTGTTTTCTTTTTGGGGGGGGGGGGGGGTTTAGGCAGGATTCCTTGATAGACAAAAACTGCAAATTAGAGCCAGTAAACTCCTTGACCTCCCAACAGCAAGCTGTACTGTTTTGAATTTCCACTTTCCACTCTATTACAATCCAGTGCTAAGGAAACGTACAACATCTAGACATGTTCACTTCAAAGGATTGCCTAGTACAAGCAGGTGCTAAATTTGCGAAGCTGTTGAAATGCTGGAGCACCATATGGGCCCCAATGGTAGATACTGATAACTACATATAACTACTACTACATATAACTGACTCCCACCCACCTAAGTAGCAAAAGTCAAGAATGTGTTATTTTTCAGTGAGCTAAGACATGCCAGACCACATGAGTGCATTGTTGACTATAGTAATATCATTGTCTTGGTGGCTTTCCGTTTGTCCATTTGCCATTCGTCAACTTCCTGACGCTTGTATTGCCTGCATCCCACCTTTGAGGAAATGGTTTGTTGTGTGTTGGCATCTCTGGGGAAATCAAATAAATTGATTTTCGCCAGTTGCCTCCGGTTGTACAACAGAAATAGGACTGTTGTAAATCAATCCATATTGTTATTCATATTTAAGAGGTTAAAAAAACAGTGTCCTTTAATTTGACGTTCATTTAAAGGTTCAGTTTTGCAGGAGAACCTCTGCCACTGCTTATCCCTTAACACTTCATCTTGTATTCTTAAGTCCATGCCGGGAAGAAGCAGGAGTGGACAGATTTCGGTGTATATCCTGATGGGCAGTATACATCTGATAAGGAGCTGTGATGTCATCAATAAAGGAGAGGGGGAGGCATGAGTAGCTGGCAAGAGGTCACACATGTTGAAAAACAGGTTTAATTGATTTGTCACCTCCTGGCTCCCTTCAGCCATTTAGCCTAACAGCTTATAAACAAGACTGTTTCTCTTCTCAGTCCACATCTCTTTGAATCTTATCTGCCACAGCTTGATTTAGATTCCCTGTCTGCTTGTTTTTCTCTCCTCCCAAAGTTTACTTTTCAGTTTATTTTCAACATTTTCACTGCCAACTTCACTGAACCTAACACAAACCCAGATGGCCGCAGTTTTACGTGTGCATAAACTGTGTGTTTTAGTTCAGCTTTTGAAATCAGCAAACTGTTTTCCTGGGTATTATAGAAGTTGATGCAATATGTAATTCAGTTTAAGTGTCTTATGCACACATAATGCACCAAGCAACACACATTCTAGTCCATTAGTTGACTACCGGACTGTTGAGGCTTCATGGATTCCTGTAACCACACACCCAGAGAACTTAAGGGGCTGCTACTGGACAAATGGCCTGTAGCTATCTGGGTACAGCACATTTTGTAAAGTGGCTACGGAGCTGTGTGCATCATTAGCCTCGCACAGAGAACATTCCAGGACTTACTTTCAAATCTAGGGAAAAGAGAAAATTGGTGGATAAGGCGATCATTGAGGTACTCTACGAGAAAATATCTTCATAACAACTTTCTGATACTCGTACTTTCTCCACAAGCCTACTGCTGATATAATCAGACCTCTGCATAACCTCACCATTGTGCGATCTTGATTGCACAAAAACTTTTAAACTGCCTCTTTTGCTCCTTATGCTCTACTTCCTTTTGTACACCAGCACCAGCTGTAGGCCTCCAAGCTCGCTTGCACAGCTGAGTGCAACATCCTTTAGCCATCTGTATGTGACAACAACATTTGGAAGCATTTCCAGTCATCCAGTTGAGATCTGACTGAGCTTGTGCACATTTAACCAGCTTGGTTTGGAATCAACTTCCATTTCGCATGTGATGGTGGATGAATTGCGAAGTCACCTTTTTCTAGTCCAACTTTACTTTCAAAATTCTCTTAGGTGCCAGGGAACTGAATCAGCAGGGATTTTGCATCAGAGCAAATGTTAAACTTGGTAGGTCATGAAAGGTGTGATAGCCTCTTCTGCACACCGCTTTAGTTGGACTCCTCGTAAATTGTCTTTATTTTAAACAAGGCCTCAGTTTTGAGCTCTGCTTCACCAATTGCTCTCCTTAATCATCCTCCTTAATCTTTTCCATCACTTCAGTACCACGGACAGCACACTTCTCAAAAAGCGCTTTCTAGTTTAAGTGAGAGTTCTTCTTTGGTTTGATCATCAACTCATTTGATGATGGCTGGTTTTATAAGTGGAACATTTCCATTCAACACTGAAGGCATGGATCTTTATACAAATAAGTATGATAAAATGTTCTTCTGACAAATTCCCACAAATTCTTCAGTAGAAGAAGTATTTGTGCCCTTTAGTGAAACTGAAATGACCAATTTTCATGCAATAAATTGCAGCTCTGGAATACATCCCAGAGCTTGTATAGTATTTCTTTCTATGAAAGCTCAGATTATATTTAGGAATGCTTTATCAGTATAAATAGTCTAGATTTGATGGAAAATATTGTGATGAAAATATCCTAATACTGAGAAAATCCTTGCTACATAGTAGAGCACAAATTGGTTGGACCCAGTGCTTCCCTGTAGATAGCTCCTGATAGCTGACTTGAACAAATGCGCTGGCTGTTCTTACATCAGCGCAGAGACTGATACCACTGACAGGAAACAAAATGTCAAAAGAGGAGAGGAGAATGATAAATAATTAAAGGAAAGGATGTACTCACAACTTTCAATCTCCAGTGTACAGTTCTGCTCATCCAGTGGATATCTTCTAAGGTCCATCATACAAGCAGCGGTGGTTGTGATTCTGAAAACACACAACCCAAAAAGGATATATTCATTTCACTGAACTGTTTTTGGATTATCAGCAAATCAGATATCTTTGTTGGAGAATCACAGTAAAACCCAGCATCCTGTCCAGCAGATGCAAGCCTGTCAGTCATCCAATGGTAAACAGCCACTTGTTTACAGTTAAACACCTTTATAACCTAATGTGAGAAATCAGAATTTTATACAACCCTCAAAAGGCACTTGATACACCTTTGTCTGCGTATTGCCATTTTTTGGGGGGGTTAAGTTGTTGCTTTTTTCAGCACAATTACAGTTTATACTGATGTTATTGTTAATGGTGATACGCCCCCCCCCCCCCCCCCCAAGCAACTAAATAACATTTAACTTCATTCAGGTCATAATGTATTGTCCTGTGAGCACTACATCAGACTTCAAATCTTCCAACCCATGTACCTCCAGGTAAATCCAGGAGACTTTGAGAGTTTGGGGTTGGTGGCAGCAGTGATGGGAAGTCCTTTTGGGGATTACAGGGCCAAAACTAATCCTTATGTCCCAGTTTTAGCATTGTTTGGATAATCCCGTGTCAGGCCCACCCGAGATGCGAGTCACTGCAGGGATCAAGCTCTTTGGGACAGCGGTGGCATCAAAAGGCCAGAGATAACAGTGGTAGTGTTGTAGTCTGACTACTGTGTGTCATATCAACGTGAAATGTGTGGAATGAAAGGGAGTGTTTTACGACCATAACAAATCCCCAAAACTTGCTTGGACTACTACCATGACATCTGTGACTACAAGGAGAAATGAATTGCCTCCGGCATTGCATCAGCCATAATGCAATGCCAGAGGCCGTTGGATTTTTTATTATCTCTATTAACTGATACCTTCTTTCCATCGCTTTGTTCATGTGTGAAGCACTTTTGTGTTATATGTGCTATAAAAAATAAAGCTTAGCTAAGCTAAGCCAAGTAAAGGTGCTTGAAAAACTCCACAAGAACATGTAAATAATAAAGTAGGCATTAGAGGAGGGTGCTATGACCTCAAATTCTTATCCCTGTATTCTTTTTACTTTTTCTGGTAACGGTATTATATCACGGTATTATAATATGAAAAAGGATTGGGCCTGCTTTTTGATGTACCTTCCTCCTGTAGGCCTGTGTGTGGGAAATCAGAGAAATATGTTTTTAAAAGTAACTGTGGGTTCAGTTCTCAGTAGAACTTCTAAATGAATGTGTGTGGTTTGTTTGTCTCCAGCAGAGATGTATTAAGCTGCTGCTGAAAACACCACATTTCCTGTTATGACTCTTGTTGTGAAAGATTTGGCGGAAATAGAATGTTTTAATCATTCAAGCTTTAAAGGAGCGGAGATTTTCATCAACACTGTCTGCAGTTTTCTTTACAGCTGCTCCTTCCAAACAAGTCAAAGCCACAGTCAATTCTTTTAATCATCCCCGACTTAATGGAAGCGAGGCATCCATTTAAACACACCTTTAAGCAGGTAGACTCATTGTAAGTTTCCGCCCCAGACACCCAAATGTGTGTGTTTGAATCGATGACTGTTAGCAGGAGTCAATGTCGTCGTAGAACGCAATACAGGTGACGGTATTGATACCGGTTTACTGCACACCCCTAGTAGGCATTCATCTTCACTGTAATTACATTATACTTTTTCTGCATCTCAAGACAGCTATGAAATTTAATGACTGTTTTGTTTCGGTAGCATAGTATCTGTTATATACATAAATAAGTATCTCTGAGCCTAGTGTAATCAAGGGAGCTGTTTTTATTGTGTGTAATGAGCCTCTAACCCACTGTTTTAATCCCAACAGTGTTTAATAACAAAAGGTCTCAGTTATCATTCACTTAACAGGTTTCATCTGAGCAACTACTTTAAATGACTATTATCCTTTAGCAGACCGAAATGGGATTTGAGGTTTAATCTCCAGCACCTGAAGTGCTACAAATCAACAGCACCTGACTCTATGGAACATGTTGAGAAAAGAAGATCAATAATGCTGAAGATTGTTATCTTCATTTCATCTGCGACGGCCTCAAGGGTGATTGTAAGGACACACACAAAATAATTGAGGCAGAAGGGTCAGTGGAGCATTGAGATGACACCCAAGGCTCGGCTTTTTGACGTATCCTCAGGCAGAATACAATTTTGTCCAAAAATGATGGTATCAAAAAGACTATGGTAAAACTCACTTTGAGCGCAGTCAGTGATGAGAGGAAACCATTGATATGTTATTTTGTTCTTAAGCTTTGAAGAGAATAACTGTACAGTGGAATTATTTACTTCAAAATACTTTCTGTTAACCTAAAACTTCATTTGGAACCTTCTTGAGTTATTTGACAAAGACAACTAATGTTACTACCCATCTTTTTGTATTCTACTTGAATTTCCATTTCTCACTGGAGCATTTTTTTAACCAGAACATAAAACAAATTTGAAACATAGCAGTTTAACACTAGAACCGCCAAGACCGTCTGACGAACGGTTTGGGTTTTTATAATACAAATAACTCTGTTAAAATAAAACCTACAAGACTCTCATGCTATGACTTTTCCTAAATATGTGTCTTGTATGTTTTCTGAAGCTTATGTGTTACTAAAATAAAACACACAAGATTTCTGCGCATTTATACCTATGACCGCCGCCCGCCGTGATACAGACGGCAGTTGAAAATGATACATTTCCCTCGTGCGTCTCTTTTTTTTTCTTCCATAAGTTAGAAAGGAGGCAGTGTCAGACAAACACGCACTACAAAAAAATATGACCGTTGTCTCCTGCAAGTGTGTGGGACGTGCACCTATAGGTTGAGCACTTTTGCCCGAGGTGTGTGCCTCAGGTGCCGCGCCGCTGTCCGAGGTGCTGATCGTGCCTTTGTTTGTTTGTTTGTTCGCCTGTTCTGGAGTTCTGCACTTATTTTTGTATATCGTTTGTCATGCCAATATATAGCCTTGTTTTTGTTGTTGTTTGCCAGAGCCTTGTGTGTGAGTGCGTGCGTGCGTGTGTGTGTGTGTGGGGAGGGGGGGGGGGGGGGGGGCGGCGGCGGCGGCGTTTATCTCGGTGTTTATCTCTCTTTTTGCAGTGTTTTTTATTAAAATGCATGGCCTAATACAGCAAACAATATTATAGACTAAAAGTTATGCATTTTCCATTTTTGAAGAATGTGTTTTAGCAACGGGAGACGTGGAGCAGCAGTAAAAAAAGGGCGCTCTAAAAAGCCGAAAAATATCGTAAATTGACATGAGACATTTAAAAGGTTACAATCCTGCCTGGTTTAAGTAAGTTGTATTTATAATTATTTCTCATAATGTCATCAAAAAAATGCTATATTTGTGTACAAACTATGAAATTACATATGCCGTCTGATAGACGGCTGGGGCGCTTGGAGGGGGGTCTAGAATGTTGGCGGTCCTAGTGTTAAATAGATTATTCATGAAATCATTGCAAACAAACTTCATCTACTATGCCAAACAAAATGTTCTTGCATGCTGACGGCTTTATAAAAGCTACAAACAGGATGACCAGAGAGATACTCCCTTCTGTTTCACTGCCCAATTATTCTTTGTGTATATGTTGGCATCATAGCAATTACCCTATCAAAGCAAATAGACAGGGCTGGATAATAGAGGATAATAGCAGCAGCCAATCATGAGTCAATACATGAGGTTATGATGTCCATCAGATTTTGTGGCAGGAACCTAATGATGAGGTTGTGAGCAATGGGCTGCTGTTCTTTCCCCAGCTCTGGCCAAATGCGAGAACTTGTCTTCATGAGACAAGTCGCCGCAGAGCAGTGCAGCATGGTGGGTAATCGTCTACGCACACCTGACAACATAGATACATTTGTGCCAGAGGAGAGGCTCATCTTGAGTCCAATCCTCTGTGTTACACAGCAGAGATAATCACCCTTGTGCGTCTCTGCGCCTCTCTCTCTTTTGCTCTCTATTCTCCTTGTTCTCTTTCTTTCACTATTCCATAATTCAGACCAAAAGCCACTGCAACGACAATCTGTTTTGCATTTAATAATCCATGTATGTCTAAAATCCAAGCGATCCAAGAGTCATTCAATTTTATATTAGACATGAGTACAAATACTGCATGTGATATTATTATTTGTCATGCTTTTGTAATAATGACGCAGCAATACGTTAATGCTTTGAGAAGCTGTTTTGGTCATCTTTTTACAACATGGTGACCAATTTCTGTCTGTGAATCATCTGCGTCTGTGTCTAAGCAACCGAGCTCGCCACAGGAACCATATGGTGAGCAGGTGGGCCCACACCTACGCAATTTGATAGAGTCTGTGTTGTACACTCAGTAATTTGGAGGTCAATCCAAAAACCAAGCAAAGATCAAAGGCAAACAATTGTGAAAAAAAGTGTGAATAATTATCCCCCAAGACCCCAGGTTGGTGCCTACGACTTCTCAAAAATGCAGTCAATGTCATAGTGCTCAAATAAAAACAAATATTACCGCATTACTGCAGTGTGCTTTTGTTCGTTATCTTTTACAGGGAAGTTCACATTATACTATCTCTATCTCCATAGAAACCAAAACATAACTCAATCTAAAGGTTCTAATCATTATTTGCATGATTTATTTTACTTTTAAAAGTTGAATTTTGCATATATCATCTCTGTTTTCTTGTATTTATTGTATTATCTTCAGGTCTGTGATTATTCTGAGTTTCTCAAACTATTAGACACATTTTTTTTTTTTTTGTGTTTGGGATAATAGGTGGCCAGTAAAGACTGGCAAGGGAACATTTTGGTCAATAAGCGACTTGAAAAAATAGGTTTCCCTTTGCAAGCGCCATCTTGCAGTCAAACATGGCTTTTGCTGTATTTCTGCTCAAAGAACCTTCTTTGACTTTGAGTACAAAGCAAATAACTTCAACAACTTAATTGCAAGGCACCTATCTACAGTCCCAAAGGTTTACATTTTGACCCCAAGTCCCAGGAAGCTTACTTTCTTTAGTATGATATAATGATGAATACAGTTGTGGTGCCAAGTGAAGGTATGGTGATAAGGCCAAAGGGCATCAGAAGTGAAATAAAAGAGGGCAGAAAAAATAACATTTTAGGTTAAAGGTTTCAGGTGAGACTGAATGTTCCTGTCATAGCACAACCTTTCAACAGCAGTAAAGAAGTTCAAGGTAAGTGTGCTCATTTTAACATGCAGTTTCATGCTACGACCTCAGGGGTTTCTGACCGCCATTGAAACAGATAGGTTGGTTCAACCTAAGAAGTTTGGACATAGTCTCTTTTTCTTTCTTTCTTGTCCCCTGTCTTTGTCAGCATTTATTTTTCTCTGTTGGATTTGCCGTTGGTGATGGGGCTCTGTAGCATACAAGTGTTTAACCAAGGAGTAAATTGCCGGTTACTTCCTGGCAACTTTCTGATCTCTGTGTCAAGATGGAGTCAGCGGTGTAGAACTGAGAGCAAAGAGCCTCTGGCAGAAGCTTTAAAACAGACTGTCTGGGAAAAAAAGGTAATTCATGTTTGTGTGGGGTAAAGTGTGTACGCCTGTATATGTGTGTTACGCTGCTGTCATTTGGGTCATGTGTGTGCGTATAAGTGCCTGATTGTGTTCAGATGGCACTCCATTTAACCTCACATACTTCCCTTCTTGTCCCATCCATTAAATGATGCAGACGCATTTATTGCTCAGTCTTTGTATAGTGCTTTGTTGCCTGGTTACCGCCTCAGGACACTGCCAACCTGCACCAACTGAGCCCCATATGTTGCATCACCTGGAGTGGCCTTACATGTTTACTAGACTGTGCTCCAAGACTCTGCTCCTCGATGGAAAAAACCTTGTGAGGTCAAATCAGGGCCAAGTAGCTCTAAGGGTTTCCAGCAGTCAATGGGATTCAGACCAAGAAGATGCTTTGTTGTTCACATGATTTAGAACAGCCATGCTCAGTGAGATGTTTAGTATTTAAGTTACTTAACACTAAATATTCTTTTTTTCACTTTCTGCATTCTATGTGTAGTCAATTTCCCATTCTCTACATCCTCCGAACCACTCAGTATTACGTCAAATCCTATCCATTAAACTTCATCTGTTTAAGCCTTAGCTGGGACTTACAGTAGACCACAAGAAGTTTGGGTTGGCGCAAAAGGTGTGTCCATTGGGTTTTGCATGTTTGAAGTTAATCAATGCTGTTGTCATTGGGGGGGGGGGGGGGGTCCATTTTGAGAACCCCTTTAGTTTTATTCCGTGACATCTCTACTACTCCCTACAGAGTTCCAGAGCTGCATTAATTTATATTCAAGAAATAACAGTATTCAGAGTGTAATCTTCCCCCACAGCCAGCTGGTTCCCACCTACAACCTATTAAGAAAACATAGGGAATGCACTGCCAATGGAACCAAATCACTTGGAAGCTGTTACATAATTACATATTTCATAAAAATCCCTGCTATTTAATGTTGGAAGGCAAAATATTGACTTCTATGTTTTGTCGACCTGATGCTGATTACTTCAATCAGATATGACTCATGTATACTGATCACTCTGCCATAGTCATTTGCTGTTGCACTGAACAGTAATCCTTTCCGAAGGCAAATTGTGCTATTTGCTATTGATTCTTCAGGTAAAAGGTAAAAGAGTGCCCTTTAAAACGTGTATTAAGTTTAGATGGTTGATTTTGTGGTAGCACAAAGAACACCAGCTTGCATGTAAACATGTTTGCAAATGGATTCACATCAGGTTTCAGCCCACAAAAATTGCCAATTGTATAGGATGTATTCTAGCCGCCATAATGAGTCCCTTGGATGAATTGGCAGTGCAATGGCAATGTATCTGTGCATGTATTGAACGTGAGGTTTTCTTTGTTATCAGCATCTATGGACTCTGCATCCAATTACCTTTTCAAGAAAGGGCCTCAATGAGAAGATTGGCTTATTCAAAACTGCATCTTCGTCTTTGTTTTTACAGAGAATGTGGCCAATATTTCCTGAAGTAGGTATGTATGTTGTACTATTTTGGCAAATTGGATGGGCAGATTGATATTAGTCTATTGACAATGTGTTAGAAGAGTTTTGAAGTGATAGTTTTTTCTAATTAACCTCAGTACAGAACTTAAAAAGACACAATGAAGGTAACTAATACTCAACATCTTTTTTATCTAAATATTTTTCCTCATAACGTCAAGTTAATATTTGAATTTTCTTCAGGCTATCTTTTTCTACTGGCTTCTACAATAACCAAGTGTCTTCATTTCAGGGACCCTTACATGTAGTTTATTGGCCTATTAAATAAAACAACTACATAATTTTTATTCGGCTTTCATTGGGCAGTGATATGCTGTATCTGCATGTGCAGCGTTGATTTGTGTGCTCTCACGGGCCAACACAAGATTCCATGACCCAATTTAGGATTTGTAGGAATCTGGCCATCCTGCTACATTGAATGTCAAGGGTGATGGATTTCCTTTTCAGAGTTTGAATCTAATCCCACTTCATCCAAAGCAATACATGCACTGACTCTGTGTCACAACTTCTGCAGTGCATTGGGGATGTGCAAAACCACATTCCAAGTGGTTTTGGCTTTTTGATTTCCATATTGGATTATGATTTGATAGCGGAGGTTATCTATTTTCACTCAAATGTCCAGACAGTAAGATGATTTGTAATATTTTTAGTTCTATTTTAACATAATCTGACCCTCATAATGTCTGGTGCCCCTTTTTTTCTGAATGCTTTTGACCACTCTCGATGTTCTGAGCAACTACACTGATTGGCTCTGATCCATTATGGAAGCACTTTAATGATATAATCATGCAATATTCTTATTGAGTATATCAAGGATGAAGTCGCATGAGTGATGTCACAGTGATGTTTTAGGGGATTTACACTACTCTGAGTACAGTATGTTCAGGATGACAAGGGTTGTTGTTTTTTAAATCCCTTTATTCCCACACTGCAATAAACTTCAAATAATTCATATAAGGACATCATTAAACAACGTCAAAGGCCATCAAGCATTGTGATTAATGCAGTGATTTCTATGAGTGGGAATCTGTTGTGTAATGCTTTGCTTTTTTTTTATTAATTTGATCCCAGTTATGATCCAGGGAGAATGGTTGTTTCAGGGAGCAGACTGTAAATTTGACTAAAAGGGTTTGGGTTTTTCCAGGGGATTTCTGATTTAATCTTAAGGTTTTAAAAGTATCCATAAGCACAAAAAGGGTATTCTAAAAATTGTTTCTAATCACTTCCACTGTTGACTGCATTGAAATATTTGTACACAAGAGGTCAGAGCTCAGAGGTCTATTTGGGGCTGGCACGTGTGAAAACACATGGCTTAAACAAGGAACTTTTCTGGGCGCAGGTGGCGCAGTGGTTAGTGCGCGCGCCTCCAAGCAAGCGGCCCAGGTTCGGATCCAGCCTGTGGCTCCTTTCCTGCATGTCGTACCCCACTCTCTCTCTCCCTGATTTCTAACTCTATCCACTGTCCTATCTCTGTTTTGGTGCCTTAAACAAAATCAAATCCAACATTTACAATTATTGTTGGGTGCCCAAAAGTCAGAACTCATCAATTGTTTTCCCACTAAATCAATTGTTTAAAGCCAAACCAGATATTGTACATTTATTATTTAAACCTTAAATTAGTTTTGATGAGTCTTAAAGTGTTTATGAAACAACTGAAGATAATACTAATGTAGAAGATAATACTAACACTTCTTGTTCATGACCTACAAAAGTAAAAAAGATAGTCTTGAAGAATTGTTTTTGATGCCTGTCATCAAGCCACCAGATTGGTGTCATATTCTGCTATTTATAGCAGAATGTGCCTTTGTTTACATTTTCCACGGTGGAATTTCATAGTGAATGGTCTATTTGACATTTCAAAGGAGTAAGGAGGAGATTCTTCCCAGGAATATTCTGATAAAAAACAGTAAGTAGCTACAGATCAAGTTCAGTAAAGAGAAAAACACTGCTTTGTCCACATGGAGTGCCAAAACAAGCAAAATGTAAGCTCCTTGCAGTAGGAGGATACTAGAGGGTTTGATTTTGTATGCATTGGAACTCTGAAAAATGGGCTGTATCCCAGCAAGCGAGAGGTAAGAACATGTTTTTCAAAGTCACAATGTAAACTGTTGTACAAAACCTGAGAACATTACAACCCACGACACACCTTAACAGGCCTGTGGATGAGTAACTAAGCTGGACAACACTGATGAAAAAGAGCAAAGAGACCTATACTGACAAGATTTCCCTCTAACCCTCTCTCCTTCTGTGTCTCTTTTTTTTTCTCTCTCTCTCTTTCTCTATTTAATTCCTCTCTCCCAGAGCAGTGCCAATGTGCTGCCACGGTGGCCATTAAGATGTTACGGTTTTCAATAACTTTTTATAGAGTTTGGGCATTCGAGGGCTATTTGCAAAATGAACTGATGAGACATCAGTGATGTGTGAGAAGTGCAAGGTAATCATGTTACCTCTGAGAGGTTAAAGCTCAGTGGAATGGGTCAATCAATTTATATGATACAATGGGGAGTTTGTTTTTGGCAACATGAAAACAGATGGGACGTGTCATATTTACATATCAAACATGCAGGCCTCAGCCGGGGGAAATATTCAGAATATTAAATAAAGGGCCCTCCCCAAACAATGCTGTCTAAAAAAAGATCAAACCTGAAATTTACAGAAAAGTTGTATTCATCTCCGTAGCTTTGAGAGTGTCAGCAAACTTGATGAATGTTGAATGCTGTCATTTACTGAGAAACACATCCATCACACCGCACATTTGAGCAGATTGTAGAAATACAAAACCATATGCAAAGCTTGACTGAGATGAATGGACTCGTCAATCAAAAGACAAGATTTCATTCAAAGCCCAAATTAAATAAAAAATCCCTGTAGTGCTCAAAAAAACGAATGTCAGTGTTCCATTCTTTGTTAATAGCTTTTTATTATCTAAAGAAGGGAAGATGGCCGTTTAGAGAATCTTATAAAAGGCTTCTATTATTTTGAGCTTCTAAAGCAGCGTGTCTGTGTACACATTGATGTGATTGACAAACAGGCTGCTGGCTTGATAAAGCTGGTTGTTGATGAAACAAAAAAGGAAAAAGAAAAATGTTGCAACCAATGAGAGATAGCGTATCAATGGGATTGACAAATAAGAACTATACAATCGAACCTTAGCTTAAAAACATTTGAAGTAATGTATAGAGCTATTAGATTGTCTGTAGCTATCTATCCTGTAAACAGGCCTAAAAGAAGCAGTGAACTTTTCCCTTTAATAGATTTTGTATAGTTTACTTCAAGCCAACCATAGGGTGACAATTAATGTGTTCAAGTTCAGAAGCAACATAGTGTGGCATGCTTCTGATGGGCTCGTAAAGTTTCTTCTTAATGCAGATACAGTTTAATAGATAATAAAGATTTGGTCAGTTGTTGTTGTTGTTTTTTTTGGAAGATTTGGTTTTAGGAGGGGAACATTAAGTCTAACAGTATCTTTTTCATTTGCAGATCATCTACTCGATGCAGAAACATCATGTAGAGCAGCATTTCTAGTTACAGAATACTTCAGTTGGTTAGGTGCACATCTGCTTAAATGAGAACACAAGTAGGTCATTTCATCAACAAAGTAATTTTCGCTTAGGGGCAATATTGCACCTTACTTCGTTTTTTTTTTCCATCTGGCTCTAATGAGCTAATTACTGACTGAGTCCAACGTGTCAACTGCTGACTCATTATTTAAAAGTTAGTTGAGATTATTTTCCTCCCATGTTGTTATTTGGGTTTTTTCTGTTTCACTACACTTAAACAATATCACAACAGATGGAGTTCTGTGACTGTGATTCTGTCACAGGCACGATATTCAGTACAACAGCACAACCTCAAATTTAATATTGCTTTTATACAGCAGTTGTTATTGTTTTTTTTATTTGATCACTCATGGCTTTGACAACACAACTACTGTAGCTCTGCAAATTGACTGTTACCAAGAAACCCAAACATGTTTCTTCCCTTTTTTTACTCATTGTAAGTCTGCTTTCATCATGTACTATGTACTGAGTGGTTGTGAATGTTGCTTTGATTGCAGGTGTCCCAGCTTAATCAATCAAGACACACTCTTCTGCTTTCATCTTAATTAAATATATTCAGAACAACTAGGTTGGATGTAAACAAATTGTTAACAGTCCCACTAATGTTGTTGTCTATTTCAGCACTCAAATCCAAATATCTAAACTTGAACTCTTGGTGTTTTGTCAAAAGTGTTATTAATATCTCACCTTAGACCGTACAGGACAGTACCATCCGGGTGCAGCCGGATCATTCTGTTTTTCACAGTGACGCCGTGGACAAATGATTTCTTGTCGTTGAGGAAGTAGGTGTCTGGCACCCAGAGCTGATCAGCCACCCGGTTATCTAAGGTCAGGTTGAGCGGGATCTCCGAGTAGGACAGCCGCTTGTCTCGCCAGGCCTGCTGGAAGTACATCGTCAATGTGTAGTCCTGTATGTGCACAGACAGGGAGCAAAGGAGGACAAAGCCGGGGGGAGGGAAGGGGAGAAGGGGACAGAGCCAGAACATCAGAGAGGAAGCAGACAGATGAAGAGGAAGAAAAAAACAGAGGAAGGAAAAAGGGATAAAAGAAAGGGGAGATGGAGAGAAGGAGGGGAAGAGAGGGTTACCCCAAAAGCAACCATTTTACCCTGCTGCTCTGTAACACATTTGCACTACGTGCTCTCAGATAAGAGGCTTCAATATTAGATGGAACTCACTTTAAAGCAAATGGAACAGTAGCACAACAGGCCAAAAAAAAACCTCAGTACAAAGCAAAGGGGAATATCTCTCTTTTTATAGAAACGTGCGTGTGTGTGTGCGTTTGCATGTGTGTGAATTTGGAGTCTGTTAATATATGATAAAAAATGTGCGTATGTGTGTGGCTTGCTCAGTTGATTTGTTGTGCATGTGTTTGTGTTTTTGTGGACATGTGACACACGCTCATACACACACAGAAGAGAGACGGCATGTTCCAGACAAATGAAAATAACCTCCAAGCAACCTCAAAAATCTGTCTTTCAAAATATCTCCTACATGCTCTATTTGCTTTGACAGTCGCCGTCTTTCTGGGATTAAGCTTTGTTTGTGAAATGGGCCTCGATATGTATTACTTGAATAACATATTCACCCATTTTCTTCTGTTCATCGTCCCAGAACCAGAACGGTAAACCGTCCACACCCATCACATCACGTCATGCACAGACAGCGAGGAGCTTTTGAAGGGACTGTATACATCTGATTAACAAAGAAGGCTCACACATCAAAGTGTAATGGACAAACTATGCATGTTTCTTAAACCATACACAGTATATATGGACGGTGTAAACAGCCTTTTGAAAATCGTCAGAAATGTCTCCCCTTATGCATAGAAAACCTGTCCATGCAGCAGTATTGCTGAGGAAAGCCTGGATAAATTTGTTTCCCCCATTTGTGCCACTTATTTTGCTGTAGAGCAATGATTTAAAAAGTGATTTGGTGACATATTTTAGATTTTCAAGATTTTATAAGTATAGGTGCTTAATTGAAATCACATGCTCATGGACATGTGGGTAATGCACATAGGCATTGGCTCCCTGTCTTCCCATTGGCCTGTCTGTCTGTCTATCCCACACTCTCAGCCAATCCAGTCACAACAGATAACACTGGTTCTGCTCAAGGTTTCTGCCTGTTAAACGGGACGTTTTTCTTGTCACTGTTGCCAAGCGTTTTGCATATGGTGGATTAATGTAACGTCTCTCCAAACTACATACTTAAGACTACAGTGTAGACCTACTCTGAGTCTTAAGATAACTTTTGTTATGATTTGGCACCACACAAAAATTGATGTATTGATGTAGGGTTCATTCCATACATGCATCATCCACACATTATCTATACCACTTCACTCAGTCAAGGATGCGGGGGGCTGGAGCCAATCGCAGCTGTCACTGGGTGAGAGGCAATAACAGGGCTGACATATAGTGAAAGACAAACAGTCAAACTCACATTCACATCTACAGGCAATTAAGAGTCAGCGGTTAACCAATAGAGCACATCTTTGGACTCCAGGGGGAAGCCGGAGTAACCAGAGAGAACCCATGAGAAAGACTCCACACAGAAAGGCCCCAGCAGGGATTCAAACCGGGAACTTTCTTGCTGTGAGGCGACAGCCCTAACCACTTCACCACCCCGCAGCCCTGATGTAGAAAAAACCCCACAGCTTTTCATCAGAAGATCATCTTTTCATGAGAAAATGAATAACAATAGATTAAAAAAAAATGGTACAGGTCTTGAAATAAACTCTAGTCTTAAATTACGATTAAAACCATTCAGGTTATCAACTCAAGGCTGCATCTTCATCTGGTGCGACTGCACACACAAAACCTTCATCGAATACTTTAGGTTAATATTTCATAAACATTTAGAGCAAGTTTGATTGCTTGCAGTAAAATTCCCTGATGCTAAATCTAGGACACGATAAAACAGTCAAGCAAGCAGTCAGATGCTCATGTAGCTCACTGAAGTAAGACGCTTACCAATCAAAGATGAAAAACTAAGTTAAATAAACTTGCTGTCGCAGGGAACTTTTTTTTGTCATGACTGGCACATCCGCTTCCCTGGCAAAGAGGCTGAACATGCATTTTTGAAATGCCCGTCGGCTACAGATCTGACATCCCAATGCACCTTGGGATCTAGAGGCTTGGATATTGACTGGATAAAGTCGGAGAAACAGGAGCAGCTTCCATCAGTGAAAAACTTGTTTGACTCTAATAGGCTTTGTCATGTTGTTGTTGTTGTTGTTGTGTGTACCCTATTTGGCTTGGGGTGCTGACAAATATGGGTTTAAAAGTTGAGTTTTTCTAAAGTAATAAACAGTGGCAATTCTAGTGTTCAGCTCTATAATTGGACTTGGACTTGGAATAGAGTGATTTGAGTAAATCCTCAGTACAGGTCAAAACTTGTACCTTTGATTGTGCAATCCCTTTTCCAATGTGCACTAAAATCCTGAATGTCTCGTTTGTGTAAGTTCGGAAAAAAGCATTTGAAGTGGTACATCTATAGCTTAATGAGGCAGATCATTTTTTCTCACGTCATGAAACAAATCTCTACAAATAACTGAGGGTCTGATATTTGGCTGGCCTTATTTTAGCATCAAAGATCATTGGCTACACGTGCTGCCTTCCCAACACTTCAATCCCTGCTTGGTGGTTATGTAACAGCTCACGCTCCACTCTCTCTCGCATGCTGTGCACCACAGCACATGTGGCTGAAGAGAAGCTTGTTGCCATGTAGTTCTCCTTAACTATCTCAACCGCACTCATCAATGCCCAGCAACAAAGAGGAAGGAGGGTTTACTCTGATGCATGAAACATCAGGGAGGCTTCTCTGCCTCTCTTGAGGGCACCTACTCGCACAGGCACAAAGAGTCTCCTCGAGTCTTGTAAGAAATGTGGACACTGAAAATGGCGCCTGCAGTCTATCTCAGTGTACAGTGGTTATAGAGATACTCAGCCTGTAGCTGTTATTTGGTGTTCTTATTGGGTAATGTCGGTAGTTGGGCTGGGAATCTGTGGATTTGGTTCGATTCTTGGGGTCACGATTCGATTGAGAATCTATTTTCGATTCAAAACGATTCTGGATTCATGATTCAAAGTCTATTTTTGAATGATTACATACTTCAGGATCTACTCCAGTCATCTGTGAGACTGGCTGAATTTCTTGTTGCTCCATTTGGCGTTCTACTGAGTTAAAGAGCTAGCCTTAGCACTTAGCAGGGAGTGACCGATTAGCCCCCAAAAAATGGATTTTTGGAAGTTACAAATCTATTTAAAACCTCAGAAGATAAGAATCTCGATTTTAACATAAATCGATTTTTCTAGTTTTGTTGATTAAACATAACCTAGAAGCAGGGTGCACATACAAGCTGGCAACCCCCTTCAGGGCTTAAAGTTAAAAAAAAATCGTGAGCCTGAACTGTTTTTTTTTTTGTTTTTTTTGGGGGGGGCGCGCACTTTAATAGTGTTCACCAATAGGTTAGGGGGGGTCTGGGGACACCTAACATTCATTTTCCTGCATTCTGATTCAGTTTTTATGCACCAATTTGTGCCTTTTAACTCACACTTGCCTGCACACGCACTGAGCGCTGATACAGTACGCTGCACGGAGATAATTGCAAACGGTCTGGACAGCCGCACTGAACGCACCGAGTGTCTCCGGTGGCTCCGTGCACGACAACAGCACTCCCTTTTTTTAAAGTTCCGATCCCGGACCCGCGTGTGGGGAGATTTCTTATCAAGATGCAGCAAACCCAAGAGAGCGCCTAATCACATCTCCAGCAAGCAGCTGCACAAAACGGGGAAATACATCGTTTGTAGTTGTGTGCTTTGCATTCAAAGACCTAACAGCGGACATCGCTCTCTTTTCTCTCTCTCACTCTGGTCCACTGCAGAGTATAACGTCAATTGCAGGTGATTTTTTTTTCCAGAGACCCCCCAAACTTTTGCTTTTGAGGCTTTCAGGGGGGTTTCAAGTGTCAATCAAGGGGTCTCAGACCCCCCGAGACCCCCTGTATTTCGCACCCTGCCTAGAAGTATTTTGCCTATACATAAATGAAATGCAACCATGTTACAACCTGAGGCACATGCTTGATTTGAATAAAGAATTTATCACAAAAGTGGAATTTTCCTCAACAAGTTTGATATGACAATCTCAACAGATTTTCTAAACAGATTTTCCAATTAAGCTAATTTATTGTTGCTAACCTAACTGTATTTCTTTTCAAATCTAACTGGATGCTGCATGTTTACCATTAAAAAAATTGACAGTGGAGCTTTGCAGGTGCCACACAGATGTCAGAATTTAGAAGCTTTGGACCACTGATCAAGCAGCTGTGCATGGAACTGACTGATAAGACTGAAAAGTGTCCTTTGCGAAATGTGACAGCAGGGATTGGATAACAAGAGTCCTGATCTTGTGTATCACATCACTTAGCACTCATAATAAGCATCATTTGTTTAAGCCATCAGCCACTCTAGCATATGTGCACTCCTCCGCAGCACTCTAAAGTACTCTTAAGTAGCTGTGAAGAAAACTGACAGGGATGTTGGAGTAAGAAGGTGCTGTGTTACGTGGGACGTACTTATAAACTGAGTGACTGTTGCCATTGTCATCCCTGAGAGCCTATTATTGCAGCCCTGTCTGCTTGTGGTTTGCTTTGTGGGACGGACTCTGTGGTGGTGCCACTGTGGCTAGTTTACTGTGAACATAAAGCTCTCCTCCTAGACAGCTATAGTGTGCCTCTCTGTTTCTCTCTCTGTGGGTGGTGGAGGAGGAGGTTGTAAATCTGCAGAATAACTGTGGCGGCTGTGTGCATGTAAGTGCAAGGGAGGCTGTCATAACAGCAGTCATAAGGAGCACCAGTATATAAACTATGTTGGGGAGAGAAAGATGGTGCAGAATAAAAAGAGGAAGGAAAGGAGAAAGAGAAGCATACAGGGGGAGTCATGTTCATGTATGAGAGCAGAATATGCTATGCTGACAAGCTGCTAAGAGGAGCAGAAACCAGAGTGATCATTATTATATTCCCACATTCAAGCTGCTGCAGGGTGTGGGAATCCATTAGATCTGATTTCCAGTTCTGCAGAACACTTCCTGCGGTGTAAACGTTCCTTCATCCAGGAATAACATATTTAGAGTAACAAAGTCGGAGTAAGAACTTAGTCATACGTTTCCTTAAAAAAGAACATTTTCAGTGCAGGTTTATTAAAAAAAAAAACACTGCAAACCTTAAGTTCATGTCTGTCCTTCATGAAAAAAATTAATTACTTCATTTTATCACCTGACAGTTTTTTTGTCCCTGATGTCAAGCCTCAAGAAGTCATATAACAACATTTTACTGATGTAAAAGTATTTTAGGCCACATGTAAACTTTCAACTGATTTATACACTTCTGGGATAAAAAAAAAAAAAACAAGCCAATTGAGGGAAACAAATTAATTTTGAACCTAGGTAGTGAAATCCTCTTAAAAGCACAGTATGTAAATTCTGCTGCCTGGGGGCTCTCAACCAATACAAGAACAAAAGATGACGTCCAGGCTGGCGGGGAAACGAACACAGAGTTGACCGTAGTTAAAAACAAACGGGTGAAACAGACCTGAGGAAGAGACTTTGTTTACCTACGAGCTAATGTATCCAAGTATCATTTACATGACGTTTTTATCACAGCAGCACATACAGTGTACAGCAACATTAAGGCAGCTTTCAGTAACAGTTCCCACTTCCTTATGTTGCAGCCTTTGACGTAACAACCGGTGTTTCCACGGTAACTTTAAATATGTTGTGTCTGTCATGGCGGCTTTGTCATGACGGCCGCCTCAACAAGACATGTTGCGTTGCAACTATAAAATTAAGGATTTCTCTGGGTTTGATAACTGTTTAACTGTGGGAAATATTTGACGTAATACAAGTACTCAATGAAAATATATTACATTGATTTAGTCAATTAATTTAGATATTTTTACGTAAAACATCTTTAAGGCTAGGGAAGTCAGACATTCCAGTTGTTCAAATTTTCTGAATTCCAAAACTCAATTTCCATGGGTTGCTTTTTCATCACAACAGTAGTTTGGTGCTGCAAAGATGGATCATATTTCATTATCATATGTATTATCTTATTAAGGGCTACATTTAATTAGGTTTTGGTTCAACTCAGGTACTCTGCTGTTGGCTGATTCTGTTAAGGCACTGTATCTTAAAGATGGCTGAGACAAATTCAAGATCTAGTACTTCAAGTCAGGAAAAAAACAAACACTTATAGCAGAAAATGGATTAAAAGCTGATGCTTGGTGGTGGATTGCAAAGTAGCTATGGCTAGATAATAACAGTTAGAATCTGGAGCTATTGCACAAACATCATGTTAGTAAATGTCTCTCAGTGGGGGATCAATAAAGTTTATCTTATGTTCCTCTCTGCACTAACAGTACGAGTTCTATATGTCCTAGCTGAACATATAATATGTGACAAAGCCAAGCCATACACGCTCTACAATCTAGTTCAGATGATGTGTTCCCAAAAGAACTTTGGCAAACTTTAACTTTTGGTTTCATAACTGAAAGGGTACATTTTACAGCCACAGTCACTGTGTGGGCGGATTTTCTCAGACAATGTCAGAGTTTACAGACAGAGCTACTTCCACAGAGTAATCTTCAGTCAAGCCTTCAGGCAGCCGAATTGTGTAAGGCTAATGGATATTAATATTGAATATGATATGATTTACTGACTACCTGTAAGGGATGGGCATTTGCAGTATTCTTTACACTCAAGTACCTACATGACCTCATGAAAGAGTACTCTCTGATGACATACTTTTTGACGTAAAAAAGAGAAGAAAAGAAAAACGTTGGACACCATTTTCGTTACGTCATTATTAGCTTATCTGTGTCTTCCCTCTGGTATCATCACAAGGATGTGGCGCTAACAGGGTTACAAATAATTGTGAAGTGAGACTGCCTGTTGTCTGTCTCTGCTTGTTTCTCCTTGTGGTTCAAGCGCCCGCTAGTACTGAAATGTTACTTGAATTACGTCAACAAAGAGTACTCAAGTACTCCTCCTACCCATCCTTACTACCTGTAGGTTCCTGTAATGCGAAAAGGATTTGTAAGTATATCTTATATAGGATTATGAGTCACTATTTAGCACATGTCAAGCCTTGCTTGCTATACCAATTAGCCTTAAATATCTACAATCTAAAACTGTTGGCCTCAATCTGTATCCTCAAAGGCCTCTCCACTAACCCCTAATATATCTATTGCCCACCAAAGCACCACATGGTTCCTATTGGTCTGCAAAAAGCATGATGAAATAATATTATAAAGTATTACAATCCTAATAATATTATCAGGATTCCTACTAAGCCCAACACAGTTGCAGCAGACTGCTGCTCCACATTCGTCTGGTTCTGCTCGAGGTTTCTGCCTGTTAAAAGGAGGTTTTTTTCCTTGCCACTGTTACTCTCTTAATGTTTCAAAGTGCTGTGCTCGTGATGGATTAATGTTGGGTCTCTTTTTTAAAGAATATTTACAACATTTGTCATGAATTTGCCCTGTAAAAATAAAGATTTATTGATTGATACGATTAATGTTGAGTTAAAAGATTTGGTAAACAATGGCAATACAAATGGTTAAATTAACTTTACAACATGTCATATAGTGGTGTGAGTAAGATAAGTAATGTCAGGAAGTATTCATGGTTTTAATGTGGTTTTTGAGTCTTTGAAATTGTACTTTTTACCTAAACAAGACAAGAGTCATGCTTTACATCTCCACTAGAGGCGCTCCTCAATTAAACATGGACCTAGATCAAAAGTCTAGTTTTTTTCTTATTTCATGGCGGGTACAAAAAAAGGAGTATGAATTGAAACGGGAAGAAAATAACATAAATGAAAGTGAGGGAAAGATTGAAAAATGGACCACGAGAAGATGAAGAACAGTTGGGGGTTGATGAGGTGTGATGGGAGGATGATGTGGACCGGGGAAGGAAACAAGGGGCTTTAAGTCTGCAGGGAGAGAGAAAGGAGAGGGGAGAGAATGAGGATGACTAACTACTGAGTACTTTGTATATCTCTTTCTTCCTGCAGTATCCCCTTGAAGCTGCTTTTTCCATTTGAGTGCCGTGGAATGGTGTGGTGAGTTTGCTGGAAGGAAAAGAGGGTTGAGGGGGGTGTTGTAGGATTTTTTATAAGGGTGGGTAAATGAAAGGCACTGGAAAGCTCAGTGGAGCAGTGATGCAAATTGCTTTTATTCTCATAGCTCTTCACTTCCAGTCTCTGATTTCAGCACCAGCATTGACCTCCCTTTGCTACCTTCCTCCACCCTCTCTTTTATCCTTCTTCTCATGTGTCCCATCATTCTTTTTTTTTACCCCTTTCTTTTGTGTGATTTTTCTTCTTTTTCATGTCCCATTTCTCTCCATTCTTTCACACAAGTTACCTTCCATTCATTCTCCCTGTGGCTTCTCTCTCTCTCTCTTATATGTTCCCTCTCCATGTATGCAGCTCAATCTCAGAGGAGTTTCTGTTGCATCTATTTGCATGTGATAGGAGAAGAAAAAAAAAAAAAGGAAGAGTTAACACATGCTGAGTGTGAATAGCTTAGATCATTACCGCTAAACAGACAGAGCCGAGGGAGCCGTCTAGAGAACATGACAGGTGTTGGATCAACCTCGGAGGTGCTAGATGGAGCTGCAGACTTTAATTTATCCTTCAAAAAGCTTGCAGGCATAATGCTTGGGTATATTCATTTTCAAAACAGATCAATTTTGCATTAAGGTCAACAAAATCACTGCAAACAAATTCATGGACTGGATATTTGACAAATACTGAAATATTTAGTGATTATAATTTGGGTTTGATATGATTCATATTTCTTTCCTCTTATTGGGGTAAGAATGAAACCCCTAAAAGAGGTATATGTTGCTATGAATTATATCTATAGTGCACTGACCTTGAAGTGTGGGACTGAATGCTAAAGCAGTCCCACTCTGCCCCTACCCTCTTGTCCATCTTTCTTTTTCCTCTCCTCCTCCTTTCTGAAATTCCTATAGAGCTGAGAGGAAATGTGATCCCTCCACCACTTAGCCACATGTCCATACCACACTCTATCATCCCCCTACTTCAGCTCCTCCAAAAAGCCCTCTAACAACAAGTGGCTTTCAATTTCCTGTCTCACCCGGTCCTTATGCCATCAGCGACAGGGTATGAGGAACCTGGCATAGGGCACAGCCTTTACCAAAGACGCCTAATAATAAACATACCGATCCCCACAGAGCAGAGTGACATATATAACATTCTCTGGAGATCTGTGTACGCAGTCTTTACAATTCAGCTCTATCTGGAACAGCTTGTGCACTGCATGGAGTAAATCTGCAACAGGAGAGCATGCAGGCACTGCTGCAGGGGTTTCATTTGGCCCATTTGCTCCAGAATAAATAATGGCTATATATATATATATATATATATATATATATATATATATATATATATACCACAACAGGAAAACTGACAGCTTCAACAAAATTCTTAAAATATAGGAACATACCAGTCACAAAAATACTATGATGGACATGTTTGAAGTTATTTGGAATCAGCATATGTGTTACATATTCTGTCCAACGGAGACGCCCAAAGTCTTAAAAGTTCTAACTGCTTTAAGATAACTGTGGCCACTTTTGTTGTGGATTAATAACTAGATTGACTGATTCATTAAAGTCACTGTTTCAAACGTGTAATTAAAAATAGAGTAGAATAATAATGGCAATAGTTACTGGAAAGATATCTCTTTATTTCTCTACTATTAAAGGCAGAGTAAATTAATGCTTACAAAAAAATGACCTGTTTTATTCCAAGACCACCAACCACACCCAACAACAGTGCTAGTAGTAGAAGAACTTATTTTGAAGCTGTACTGAGCTGCTCTCCACAAGACAAAGAGAAGACTTTTTTTTAACATCATTTGGACAGACAGACCTTGTAAGTGCCCTTACTGCTTGATGCTTTTATGAAAAGAGCTAATATATAATCGTACAAGTGGCTTTGTAGATCCCCGGATGGATCTCTGAATAACAGTGAAAGATGCAGTTGCTGAGTGGAGGGAATGTGTGCTCGTTTGTGTGTTGTGAAGGTCTTGAGATTGAATTCCCCTAAGGACATTACTCTGACCAAAGCTTTTAGGCTCAGTACACGGTTTTGTATTTTTCTTCCCTGAAGACATTCTCCTAAGTTTATGCCATGTCGGAAACTAGATGACTGATATCAATAAAGCCCAGACGCTTGTTTGTTTACATGTTCTTTGTCTAACCTTCATTTCCATCACACTGCTCCTTTCTCTCTCTCTCTCTCTCTCTCTGTCTCTCATCCCTCTCTCTCCGTCTATATATCCCCTTTTCTTCAATGCTCTTTCATCATTTACTCCTGCCTGGACATAGCTTTCAAAAGAGCTCACCGCTGAAGGTGAATCAAATTTAGAGGGACCTATTTTTTTTTTCTTTTTCTCAGAGCTCTCCCAAAGCAAGGGGTTCACAGCTCTTCCAGTTGGCAGCCACACAGCTCAACTGACTACATGCAATTTATTAGAGTCGATTGGAGCATCTGCAGGCCTTTTTGTGTCCCTGGAGAGGAGTAGAGTGGAGTGGCAATTCAAAGAGAGGGGGGCAGTGTGTCTGTGTTTGTGTGTATGTGTGTGTCAGAGGGGTTTATGGGAAAGAGAAGACATGGCAGAGCAAGGCCCAGATTATTAGGGTGCTTTCGAATCCCACTGGAAGACGGAGAGGAAGTTGATGAAGGTCTCAGAGCTGTCATTTACACTTGATAGAAGGTAAGCTGACCAAAAAGGTTGAGGAAAAAGAAAAGGTTGTTTGTGCCACTTCACTTTCTTGAAGAGATAATGCGTGTGAGTGTGTGTCAGAACTGCACACGTTGTATAGGTGCATGTTTCAGTATGTTTTCTTCCAAATAACATGCCAAATTTCTGCCTTTCTGCTGCTGCTGCCGGGGCTTTTGACAGCTGTCCTTTCACTCCCACATTCTCAATAAACACAAACACACTGATCCACAAGAAGAGTCCCACGTCTCATGCATTATGGAAGTCCGGGGAAAGGAGCCTATTGCTATTCAAAGAGGGTACCAAGAAGCCCACAGCACATCCACACATTGTCAACAATGAGATAATGCAATATATAGACTTGTGTGGATCGATGGCACGTATGGAGCCTGTGTAAGTACACAAAACTGGTTATCAACCTGCGCCTGTAACCACAAATTAAGTTTACACTTGTGTATCTGAGTGAATGTCTTTTTTTCTTTGTCAGTGTGCAGGGTTGTGTGTGTTTGGATTTGATGGCCTGCATACAGCATCTCCTTGAGCAAGGACACCCACAAGGAAGCAATATCTCCTCGCAGTGTGACTGACCTACAAGAGACGCAGGGGTGCTTTAAGAGGGTGTCAGTTTTAGAGTTTGTGTGTGTAGGAGAGAAAGAATACGTGTGCAACCTGGCAAACCTATCAAACACAGTGGACTTTGGTGTTATCACTTCGCCAGCAGTGGACCAGTTAGCTAGGGGGCCTGTTGGAGTTTACTGTCGGTTTGTAAAATCATTGCATAAACTCCTTAAGACAGTACAGTCTTCTTACCCACTCTGTTCACTTGTTTGGGAGCCATAGGAGAGGTGTTACATCCACTATATTGAGGCAGTTCCAAACCATATCAGCCATTAGGACAATTTTTAGTCATCTAAACAAAGATTGGGTTAACAAAGATTGAAGCCTAGTGCCATCTGATACACAGAGCAAATAAACCTGAAGCTTGGAGCTAGGCGAGAGCAGACTTGTGTATATAAAGATGAAGAATTTAAATAAGAATAGTAGAAGTTTTTTACAGCAGACATGGTGGGATGTGTTGACTTTTGGGATGTAAAACAGACTCTGGAGCTTCATTCTGATCTCTACCAGACCACTACCAAATGCTGCAGCATTGAGGTAAAAATAATAACATTTATTTATAAAATTGCCTTGGCCTCTATTTAGGTGGTCCAAATTCACCTCCACCCTAATACAACTATGGCAAAGGTTGCGCTGTAACCTCATAGGGGTGTATAACCAGCATGAACAAAGCATGTTCATTGAATGTCTTTAGCACTTTTGTCTGATGGCAATAACATTGTCAGATTTTTGTCCGGAATTTTGGTTTCATACAAGCAACAACCAAAAATACATTGACGTGGGGCGCCGGATAGCTGAATCGCACGCCCTATGTAGTCCACGTCGCAGCGGCCGTGGGTTTGAGGTCTTTGCTTGGGTCTTTGCTGCATGTCCTTCCCCACTCTCTCCTCCCAGCATCCCCTGTCTCTCTTCAGCTGTCCTATATAAAAGAGGGAAAAAAATGGCCTAAAAAATACATTGACGTGAGCATGAAGATGCCTTAATACCCGTCATACTCAAAAACCAGCAACAAACATGGTAGTCAACACTAATCCTCACAATGTTATTTGTTTTCCAGGGGAGATGTTCTCCTCATGTCACCCTAACCGACCTGTTTAACTGGAAAAAGAGATCAAGATTGTACACTTGTTTTTCATTTTCCATTTCGATTGTGGACAGAACAAAAAATATCTACAAATCCTGTTACATTCAAAGTGTTTTCACCTTGGTTGAAATAAATCTATGAAAACTGTAAAAAAAAAAAAAAAAAAAAGTCTTTCTTTTCTAAACTTCAAAGTTTGTTAAAGATTAAAAAATGGGCTGACAGGCTATAAACAGCTGAATACCCTACTTACATAATATTGTTTTGTATATCAAATGTTTTACTCCAACGAAAAACCGTTACGTTTTGGGCTATCTACCAAAACTTACCAGCCAAGTAAAACTTCATTTTGCAGTTCCATAGTCATCCAGAACACATTTAGCAAATCTTAAGTGCATCAGTGTACCGACAACAAGCAGATTCACACATACTTATTGATGAACTCACATTTCCTGCATGCAATCTCCGTGAGTGGGAGATGCACACGTGGGTGAAATTATAACATCTGGAAGGAAAGCATTTAAAGACACTTCCATGCCTGTTTAACCTCCCCATCCAAGGATTTCCTTTCTCGTCATCTCTTATCCTTGAATATACTCCCACAGCTGACAATATAAATATAATATAATTGCTCCAGGCATCATCTTAAGCGTCAGTGCTGATGTAAAACGTCCCTTTAATAGCGCAACAGGCGCACTTGTTGTCAGCTTTATTATCCCAAATGTACCACTTCCTAGAATCCTAGAGAGAGTAAACTACAGAGGAAGCATTAACCTAAGACCACTGACAACAAGGCTGTGAATGCTATGATTTGTTTTGTTTTTTGTGTGGTTTCTGCACATGACAACACTGCACTCAAATTGTACACCAGTACATCATTTATATAAGATAACAGTTGGTGAAAACTGAAAAAGAAAAGTGTCTCCAAACATAGGTCAGCGGCATCATTATCCCTACAAAGGCTATCCCATTATCAGCTCTCAGTGTCATGTTCGGCTGCTGTGAAAACCAATCCACACCCGCAAATCCCTCCTGTTTGGCCATTACCAACTTCTTGTAGTTTGACAAGCTGTGAGAAAACAGAATATACTGCAGAGTGCAGACTTTTTCCTCTATTGACAACTAGCAGTATGAGTTTCCACGCACTGTGAAATCGTAGTGTGAGGCCAGACACGAGCCAAACCACAGTGACCCACAAGACCAATTATAAGGCTTTGATGACAGGACAGAACAGCAGAACCTTGTGGGTAAATCTTTTTCAGCTTGTAAGAAACACACAAATCAATACTTATTTCAAAAACACATTTATCTTGCAGAAATCAGATACAAGCCCTTTCCAATTCAGAGTTCTCCGGTTTTTCGAAAATAGAGCTTTATGAAAATCCACTTCAGCTTTAAAGGCAGGGTTGGTAATTTTGTCCAGATACGCTTTTTACGATTATGGTTGTAATTGTCTTTAGGTCCTGACAGAAATAAATAACTCATGTGCTCTGAAAAAGGAACAAAGAAAATCCGTCATCTGTAGCAGCTGTAAGCAGGTAAAAACTTCGACCAACGTCTGCCACGAGGTACCAATGTGATGAACCAATCATGTTTACCTGTCTGTTGTGAGTAGTAAAATCGTGACATTTCTTTTTCTTACATGTATTACTATAAAGTTTAGTGTTTACTTACAGTTGAATGAGAAATGAGACAACACAGTTTCTACACAATGTAAGCGATGAGCTGAGGTCATTTTCTGGAGCAACGGCGCTCGTGCATGTAAGTGAGGGGCGTGGCTTTTGACGGAGCACTGACGGAATGCAAACTTTCAAAATCATATAGTTTTCGAGAGTTACCAAACCTGCCTTTAAAACCTTTTGCTTTGTGTAGATGGGGAAACAGGGATATTCAAAATGAACTAATCTGATATCCTGCCTCTATAATTGACACAATACTTTATCCTTAGGGTTGCACTGTTAAGAAGCTTCCAAATACACATAACAGGTGCTATCATTGACATATATTTATGATGCGTATAGAACAATGATTTGATTTAGACTTTCAAAACAGCAGGCCAGAGATTATTAAGTGTCCCCTTACACAGGTAAAAGTGATCAAATCAGTATGCAATCACTGCTTGATAGAGAAAATACAAAGGTATGTCAATGACAACACCTGTGTTAGTTAATCCAATACATCGTACCACAAATCACAGTGAAAGTCAAACTCAAGCAAGCGTAATTATCCCACCTAGATATGCCACACAAGAAGTCATATACAAAAGGAAAATTGTGCAACCTCAAATCTTGTCTCATAATCACAATATTTAGACACTTTCTGTGGTATCAAAAGTAATCCAGGTGATTGTTGCCAAGTGGAATTGTATATAGCCAATGTTACCGTGTGTGTGTTGCCGCACCAGGCTTTCATCTGCCAGTGACTGTCTACAGTAGCTCCTCCTAGCCTTCGCCTCTCTCCTCCTCAAAAGCTACGCACATACTCATAGAACTTGAGTTACATCCAGTTACTACTGGTTTCCCTGAGTGATAAAGACAAAGTTTAAACTAAACTTTTTAAAAGGAGGAAATGAACACAGCTAAAAACCAAAAGTTCTAAAGCTTAATTCTGTTGTATAGTTTGCGAGGGGGTTAAATAAATCCGCTTGCCAAATACAAGGCTCTCAATGCCAAACTATTAATGAATCCTCCCCCAATACGAGACAGAGCGAGTCGCCTACACTGCCGGTGTGCAGCCCGCTATCCTGCAAGTAGAGAGTCGAGCTTGCGAAAATCTTCCGTAATGTGGACTAAATGAAAGAATCTTCGAGTGGGTCTTTTTTTAATGGAGGATATCAACACATCCCGCTAAAACGACAGTTTCTTAGCTTTATTTCGATGTACATTGTGGAGGTTTGACTGATTTGAAGCCACAGTCTAAGTGAATGAATGCAGAGGGAGGGCCAGAGGAAGATCACCGGGAGCTGCAGGGAGTTAGGCGGAGCATGATGCGTCAATGAGGGGCCAAACATAAAAATGTAATATAAAAAAAAAATAGTATGGATAATAATGTGTTTTCACTATTCAGTTGTGAAAAATATCTATATTCATCTCATTATTTGTGCTTTGCAAATTCATATTGGGATTCGGGCTCATCTCTAACAGACACACACCTAATGCACACACGTTATGACCTTTGTTAGGTCACTGCGGATGGATGAGTTGAAATGAAGCAATCCCACTCTACTATTCACTCTACACTTGATGGAATATCATGCTGAGTGTGTCAGTCTGGACATGTTACCTTGATTAACAATCTAAAAATAGGTCCTACACAATGATGAGTGTTCTCCCCACTGCGAAACACAGGAATGCTTACTTGAGGCAGAATTGGACCACAATGTGTTTTGGAGTTCATGCAAAACTGATTGTAGCTCATGTTGTGTCTGAATTAAATCAAAAGTCAAAGGGAAACAAAGGTAACCTCTGATTCACCTCCTCATCCATACGTTTCATTTCTTCTACTCTGACCCTGACTTAACTCTACTTACAACATGTACTTTCTATGAAACTGATTCACACTTTCTTCCCATCAATTCATTCATGAGCTAAACAAGTCCAATGCCAATATCAAGGAAGTATATGTCAAAGCGACATTTTGAAGTCATCCTCTTAAGTAAGAAATTGTGAATGCAGGGTGATGTGAAAATATATATCTGAAATTGCAACAATAATAGATCTTGTTCAGCTCCACTTGTCTCTGTATGCTTATGAAGCAGATACATAAAACCCTGGGATACAGGGCATGAAAAAACTTTACTCAAGTAAAAACATTTTAACGTTTGGGCGCTGATGGCCTAGCGGTTAGTTTGCGCTCCATATGCAGAGGCTAAAGTCCTCCAGGTGGGTGGCCCAAGTTCAAATCGAACCTGTGGCTCCTTTCTCACATATTTCCTACTCTTACCACTCTCCTATCAAATAAAGGCAAATGCCCAAAAGTAAATCTTAATTGAAATAAACACAAAGTACTTGTGCCCTAATGAAAGGATAAGCGCTCAGTGAAAACATCCCTCATCCCAATTATGCCCCTATGCCCTACTGATAAGTTACATAACCTACACTGTAGCCCTTAGTCGTCACCGTAACGAAAACAGTATTGCCACCTTCAACAGACCTAGTCTGCGTAGATGTGAGCTCCTTGTAGATACAACGCCCATACTTCCTACCCTACCACATTGCCCCTTCTGGCCCCCAACAACTCAACCGTGTGTGATGGACAGCAAGAGCCAGATCCTCATTGGGGTTGTCAAGTGGGAACCTCATTGACCGGTGTTAAAAAAAACTTGCTTGCACCCTATATGCAATCTTATTGTCTCTTAAATACAATAAAGGTTACAAAAAACAGAAGTGTACCCTTATTCAATTTTTTAAGCCATCTCTGTCATGCATGAATAATCTTTGGTTTTTAGATTTAAAACTGAATTTCCACATACAGTATACTTAACACATACGTCAAAGCCTCTCTATCCATTTGTTGGTTAACACTGATGTTCATCACGCACAAGTTCATGAGAAATTCAGCAAATGTGATTAGTAGGGTTTTCCCCACAAAGACTAAACCAAACTGTAAACAATGGCACACATACAAATAGAGCAGTGGGGCCAGTGAACTGAGAGACGCTTCCAGAAATGGTAGGCCGGCCGATTAACCCACTTCGATCTGTAACTCTGTGTAATCCCCCCTGCAGCAGGGTCCAAGCCTTGTGTCATTAACACACGGGCAAAGAGAACATGAAGCGAGGGAGAACTAGAGAGTGAGAGAGAATCAGAGGGATGAGTGACTGCACCAAAGGAATAACATCAGCTTGATGTGGGACAGGTGCAGAAATTATTGCCCTGCAATGAGCGACCAGCCCGATGGCAATATGTTGTCCATTCCCCACTGACAAGACAACAAGATGCTGCTGCTTAACAGACCTACAGCTGCAGGGACTGGCCTGATGTCTGATGGCTGAACATCCAGCCCATCATTCATTGTCACAAGCAGCAGTGAATCAGATGCTTAACTAGTGAGCTTGTTTAACCTGAGGGAATTGATTACACACCTTCCTTCCCCTGACATTTAGAGCTACGGTACTAATTGTACAATAAGCACTGTCTGTAACATTAATAACGATCCAAGCAGCAGGCCTACATATTCATGACGCGGGTGCTTTGTGATGTATGTGTGTGTGTGTGTGTGTGTGTGCGTGTGTGTGTGTGTGTGTGTGTGTGTGTGTGTGTGTGTGTCTTTGTGTACTGTGATGGATCTACGTCATTCCTTTTATTAATGTTAGATGTTGCAGATTATGATGAAGATTTTCAAGTGTTGCTGCAGGGTTCAGTGAGGCTTAACTGTGTCAGCTTTCAACGTCAGAGAGAGCTTGGTTTGCAATAGAGAACTAAAAGAAGGCTTTTTTTTCACCACATCACAGAAGATTTTTTAGTTATATAAAGGGTTCCCCAACTTGTGTCTATGATTCTCTTAACATGAATGCACCTACCCGGCTAGATTAAACAAAGCTTGCAGCTTTGTAGGCCAGTGGCGGCTGCTGCATTGTACTCTAGGGTGAGCACAATTTCTCACTGATGGACTGCAATGTATATCTTAGCTTGGTTTGCTTGATGCTAACACATACTTGAAAATGCCATTAGCTGGCTAACAGAACTAGCATCGCAATAATTTTAACTTGGGAAACGATCTATTTTACTTAACATAGTCAACAAACAACACCCTATACACTTGTAGTTACAGGCATATGTTTCCTAAACTCTTAGGAAACAATCTTTAAAAAACTGCTGACTCATGCTAGTTTGGTCTGCTGCTCTGATCCATCTTTATAAACAGTCAATGCTGTCATCCAGTGACACTGCATGACTCGCTCTTTATGTCTCAGTTCGTGGGACGTGTCCTTCTGCTGCCTCCTATTGGGTGCTGGTGTGAAATGCATTCATGGCCGCCTTTTTCCTGCGCATTCAAAAGCGCAAGTGCAGCTTATAACGCAAATCAATGAGCGCCAGGAGCGCTGGTTACTTGCGCACGAGACTGGAAACGCGTCACCAAACTTAAGACATGCAGAACGTTTTAAATCTTCATTTTTATTTCAGATTATACATTTTACTAAATAAATTCATGATATTTACCTCGACCTTTAATATTGTATATGTTTGTATAGCCTACATTGAAAACTAATTTAACTGACCGAGAGCCCTCTACCGACCAGCAACCACTGCTGTAGGCCTTCCTTTACCATTTTGGTTTAGCCTGTTATCTTGCTAGCATTTGTTGAAGAGCGTTTAACACACATTACAGCTGTTGGGCTTGCCATTGGTTTTGGTGTTTTAGACACAAAAGGTTACTTCAGGAGACTATTAAGTCACTAAGGAAATATTTTGACTTGTAAAGGTTAGAGGGTCATTTGTATAGACTTAAAAACTGATAGGTAAAGAGTTGGAGTGAAAAGAGTTTGAGAAAGCAAATAATGAGCAACAAAATTATGAATATGAGACAGAAGTTTGTAAAGAAAGCTTCTTTTGCTCAAATGAGGAGGAAAAGTAAATATAGAGCTCATTCACATATTAAAAAGTGAAAAAGTTTGGACAACTGCAGAAACCTCAGTGTACCCCCGATATTTAAAGAGATATCTGCATGGAGACCAGACATAATAATGCTTGATTCACCATTTACCCAGACATCTCTGTACACACAGCTTATGAGATTTTGACTGCACCAAAACCTGTGGTAATCTTGTCATGATGACAGCTGCTCCGTCTACATCCCTTCCTTTTCTGCCTCTGTTCATCCCACTTTTCCTCCCTCTCTGAATTTTTTCCTCTTTCCGATGCAAAAATGTCTCTCTCGCACACCTTTTTGGTCGCACACCTCGTTTAGTTATCCGCACAACCAAATATAATTAGCCTCTGTTTATATATGGGGTTAACTCACAGTTACACTCTGCTAGACTGTCTTTGTTTTCATAGACGTTACTGTTCCAAACTTTATTACCCCCCCCATATAATACCTGATTAATTATGTTAATCATACCTCGCTTTTCATTGATTGCCTGTCAAACTTTTTTGATTTTTACCCCCCATATCTGATTGATTTTGTTTCAAAGTGATTTGTTTTTGGATAACATATGATCCCCTCTAACCTGTCTTTGGCACTTTGACCCAATTGCTTAGTTAATTTAAATCACTCCTTTAAAGAACAACTATTACAGGTTGGCAGATGTGTTTTTTTTTTTTTTTAAAGGGAAAGCAATTTGAACAATTCCAGGTTACAGGAGGAAATAATGCATTTGTTAAGGAACTATTTTCAGTTGTGGATTGAAACATAATGCCATAGGTGGACAAGATGTAACCAGCAGATGTCTCCTATGTAAAGGCAACTTGATATGAACTAGGGAGTATTACCAACATGTAACTTTTAATCCAGTAGAGCTGCAGTGTTGCTTTGATAATAACACTCTACACAATGAGTCTGACTCACAGGCTGAAACATTATTCAGCTTTTTTTTGTGCATCGGTTATTATTCTTTCCCAAAACTGATGGTGTTCTGAAGGGCACACAACAAAATGTCAAGTCTTATGGCTGTGCCCACTTTGAGGACAGTGACTCTGAGCTCAATAGTATTCCAGTGAAGGAGACAGGTGCTCACATTGTTCTATTGTGTAATGTTCTCCTCATTGGAGATGGGTACAAGTACTCGGGTACTGCAGTACTTGAGTACTCGTTATTGATGTTATTACCCGAGTCACGTTTCATTACTTGCGCACACGTTGTTATGAGCTAGTTCAACTCAGTCAGTGTTACACGTGTAACTGAGCTTTCTGGGTTTGCCTAACTGAATATACCAGACCTGAGAAGATTAGCCTTATGTCCAGACACGCTAATGACTAAATAACGGTGACTGGAGATATGCTCCCATTAAGTTTTGTCGAAGAAGAAAGCTTCTTTGAGCTGATGGTGTTTGTTGAGACGGAGTACACGCCACAATCACGGCTAACGACAGCTATGACAGTGGAAAACATGTAGCAGAATTGTGCAAAACAGAAAAGTGTCTGATACCACAGACTTCTGGACAACTCTCTCCACGGAGTCATATGTTACCATCACTTGTCTTTTCATTCAGAGCTGGGATTTGAAGACTGCTGTCCTACAGACACACAATACTGATGAGCGACACACCGCAGGAAACATAGCTGACCACAGGGAGGTCTTGGAATGACTTTTTGTTTTTTTACAGTAAAAATGATAAAACCATCGAGTACCCATGTACTTTTTTCACAAGGTAATGCGAGTACTTGAGCATTTAGATTACTGTGAATGCCCTCATCATGCTGTACAGTGTGAGGTCAGCTTTCTAATTCAACCAGCATGATCATTATCAAGGCGTGCACCTTCATCCTTCACATTTACTTTATTGGTTATTAATGTGAAATCACCAACCCAAATGTTATGTATTGTCACTGGTGCCATAAAATCTTCTTCTCAGAATACAGAAATCTCACTTAATGTATGTCCATCTCCTGCGTTCAAGTGACAAATGAATGTAATCTAAATGCATTATGAAAACTCTACAGGGAGGCTTATGTATTTAAACCTCACAGCATGAATAATGTAGGGTGGTGCATGGGTTGTTTCAGCACTCCACTCACACAATTCCTCCACTCCTCCGACATCCATTGGGACTTATTCCTGCATAGGATTACTGTCTTTTTTTTATTCTTATGTCATTTCTACACACAGCTTCTTTGTATGTTTCATGGATTTGTCTTTTTTTAAAGAATGATCAATAAGTGTAGCAGGTTGTTGCCAGGCTTTTTAAGTGTGAATGATGTGGCTTTGTGAAAAAAGAAAAGTATAAAGGTGAACATTTTTTCTCGCAGTGCCTCAAATCACAAGTAAATAAATAAAGAACATGTCAGTGAATTAGTGGGTGTGGTCAGGGACTTGATATTTGTTGTAGTTAGGCCTGGGCGATAAAACAATAACAATAATTATCGCAACATAGTTTTTCTCAAAATAATTATGACAAATGTTCGATTAAAGTTTGATAGATTTAAACCTGTAATTACACCCCCCAAAACACTGGGAAAGGGGGGTACTAATCCAACATTAAATAGAAGAAGAAAAAGATGCAAACAGCCAATCATGTCGCAGGGATATGGGTAGGCCGGCTTACAGACGTTTGGAGCGGAATGGAAGCACAGCAAGAATTAGCGATAGCAACATCAAAGAAAACCAGCAGCTCGACAAGAAAGGCCACTCAACTTCAGGACTTTGGAGATATTTTGGCCTTTTTACAGTCGGACAAAAAACAGAGCAGCCTGCTCTGTAAACTGTACCGAAGACCAGTGCAGCAAAAACAGGCAACACCACAAACTTTTTCCAACATTTGAAACAACATGACCTGGTAGAACACACACAGGATAGAAATGACCAAACGTCCAAAACAAGTGTTAGTGGACCCTCAGAAAGCACCGGGCCAGTAAGTGTTACTAGCAGAAAACTGTCATATCAGCATTTTCCAGCACTGCACACTGTGCTCATAATACTGAAATGTTCCTCTGTTTAATTATAGTTTGTCATGTTCTGACAATAAAGAATAATATATCCACAATTAACCATCTGGTTTCTTCAACTTTCACTCAGGAGCAAAAATCAGCTTTTAAATTTGAAAGAAATAATGATTCGACATTTATCGTGATAATTATTCATATCGACTGATATGACATTTTTTATTGTGATAACATTTACAGTCATATTGCCCAGGCCTAGTTGTGATCATCATAAATTAATGATATTGTTTTAATGAGTGATGAGGTCAGATAGGTAACTACCGGAGATCACTGAATATACTCTGTTACAATCTTGGTAGAATCCCTTCACTATATGGAAGGTCTTATATTGTCCAAATGTGTGCTTCAATTCTTATGACTTGCACTGTAAATAAAGTGGTTATGTGCAAATACAGAGCTTAAGTTGCTGGAATCAATGAGAAGGTAAGAAGGAATAACACATATTATACATTATTTCTCTTTATGTCATTCAGTATGAAAGGGCATGGCTCTAAAAACAAACTGAGATAATTGCCCCCAAAGTCTGCACTTTCCCTGAATAGAAATTAAACTCTTTGCTTTATAGCTCCCCTTTACTGTTTTGGTTCAGTTTCAATGCTTCCAAATATCTCTCAAAGGACTTTCTGCATAGAACAGGACTAAAAGAGAAGCCCCTCATGGGTTTACATTCATTGGGTGGCCAGAAACAGCACGCAGCATGAATGCAAATGTTGATAATGGATGAGTAATTAGGCAACGGGTTTGAATTTTTACACATATTGCAATCAATTTTTTCAGGTGTTTACAGGTGAAACTTTTGTTATAGTATTGTACTGTTATCCCCAAGTGGCTAAAGAACACATGGTGAAAGTAATCAGTATTCATGCCTTTGCATGGATGATTAATTCTATTTCATCACGGCATTCAGATTACTAAAATTACTTTTATCCTGCTCCGCCTCTGAGATCGTGACAATGTTCTGGTGCAGCTCTTAACTGAATGCTTCCTGATGTTTAACATTGTAATGACAGCTAACAGGAAGGATATGGATAACAAAGCATTTAATCCAATTGGGATTTTTGAATGCCTCTCGTGTTCATAACATCTCAGTTGTCTATTGTTTTCTTCTTTTCTAGCTTCACTTGCCATATGAAGTTAGCATTATGCAGCAAGGCGTCTTCTTTAGTACACTGCAACATGAGTTGAGTGGTATCTGCAATGTATTTCACATCATATTCAAACCAAATTTCCAATGATGTTGTCTTGGTAACAAAGATTGAGGTTCTGTCTAGGCTGTCTCTTAAGTCTGACCGATCAATCATCCTTCCCAAGCAGTGAAAATGAATCAATAACATTACAGCCTCACTTTCTTCATACATTATAAACACTCCAGCACTCTTGATACCAAAACGCTTCCTGAACCTACTATAGGTTGAGTTTGGGCCCCAGTGAGTGAAGGATTAGGATTCATGAATGTGTGCATTTACATGAAAGACATAAAGATATTGCATCCTTTCTTAAGGATTTACTCTTGGGCTTTCCATGTCTTATTTTCAGAGATTTTACAGTGGATAGAGTTAGAAACCGGGGGAAAAAAGAGTAGGGAATGACATGCGGGAAAGGAGCCACAGGTCGGACCCGCACACGGGCAGCCCGCTCTCGAGGATAACAGCCTACCGACATGGGGCGTGCGCACCAACCGTTAGGTCACCGGCGCCCCACAGATATTACATCCTCACCAGAGGCTGTCTAAGTATATGTCCATGTCCGGCCTATATGCTATAGGAAGCTTATTATAGACTGCAGATAAGAAGAAAACACTGCAAGAATCTTTCAAAGGACTTCAGGAAGTTAAACTTTTAATAGAGTAGTTTTAAGTGCTGCACCTACCCATTAAAGACAAATCAAGACTAGTGTGGCACAAATAGCTCAACTTTGTCCACAGAATCCAAACGAAAGAAAACCCTGCTCTTGCTTTATTACACTTATTCACTGAGCTGTACTCGTCCACTACATTTAAAACTTTATTACCCACGATTTCAGAGGGGGGCTCGGGCCATTTGCTCATTAGCTTGTTATGAGTTTTCAAAGATAGCATAGGATGGTTTTAAATAGTTTGACAGTGCCTCCATGAATTCACACATTTTAATTGCGCCTCGCACTTCACTTATTTATTTCCCAGCACAATCTGATTGTGTTGCCGTTTGCGAATCTTCACACATTGCCTCTACACTCGCATTAGTTACCATGCAACCGTCATGAAGCCGGTTTGGAGATCATTTGAGAGCTTGACAAGCCTCCAGTGATCCAACCTCGTGTGACGTTTTCCTGCGAAATCCTGCTGGGTAAAGTGTGTTTGGAACGACAAAAGAATCAGCAGTGTCACTGTCTTTTTTTAGGAATATAAAATGACGTCCCATTCATTCACTTTAAAGAATAATTACACTTTATCATTCATCTTTTTGATAAGTATCATTAACATTACAATGGGCTGATTAGGTCGATGTTTCCTAACCATTACATAGGCTACTTGGAGTTAACTGTCAAAGTCATGCCATGAAAATCTATTAAAATCAGATTGACTAATTATTTGGCTGCTCATCAATTTATGATTCTGCACACATCAGCTATACAATATGGAAGACTGCCGTAGAATAGATTAAGATGCAGGCTTAATATCATTTTAAAGCTCTCATGTCCGGATGAGATATAACTCAATACCACATAAGTGCTGCTGCGATCTTTCTTTCCTTTATTATCGTACGCCAAATATAATCTCTGGCCATTCTGCCATCATCCATTAGAATGCATCACATTTGTTTAATATATGGTATAGATTTCAGGGGGATATCTTTGCATTTTTAGCAGACATCCCGTTTCAGATATCTTCTACGAGAAAAAGGACATAACTGGGTAAAATTTGTGTGTGTGTGTGTGTGGTGGGGGGGGGGGGGGGGGGGGGTTGGTTCCCTCTCCAGCAATCAATAAGCTTCTCTTGACCTTTATGAGCATCAATAATGGTATTTCTGCCTTTTGGAGGAGGATAAAAACTTGAGTTCATCCTCAGACAGGAGTATTTCTTCCCTTGTGAAAACTGTTGGATTAGGATTCAAGTGCTTAGAAGCTCAACTAAAAGCAAATATGCAGACATAAAAATGGCACTGGAGAAGGTAGAAAGAGTGAGACTTGCTTTGAGAATGAAAGAAGTAAACCAAACCTCGTCATGCTTGTAGAAAAATCTTTCATTCTTCTTTCCACAAGTGCATGCATTAAGCCCTGCAAAGCCACCCACGTTAAGTGGAATGTCTAACATGCCATTGGTATTCATTGCATGTCTCTTTATATGTGTCCACCTCTGAGTCATACAGAATGAACCCTGAGCAGCACTAGGTACATGACCTTCCCTCCAACACCAAGCCCTGCTTCTGGCTCCCCACATGATAACTTGTTAATGTCACATCTCTCGCCCCTATCTGTCTCTGTCTTTCTCGCTCTGTCACAGCCACAGAGGTGAAAAAGTTGACCCCTAGGTGTTGCACAATCATATCCTATACCTTTTCACCCCAGAAGGCTCAGGACTTTGGCTCTGACACCCAAAGAACAAGTGACCTTTCATGGGTATGTAATGAACACCAGACACATCCTCCTCATCCCATGTCTGGCTCCGGGCCTAAGTGACATGTAATGTAGTTTCATGCATGGTATATGACTCAGTAAAGACAGCGTCTGGTGCTTTTATCCTCAGAGAACCTGAGCAGTAATCAGTTGCTTCATTTTCTTGTAACTTTGATGAAGAAAAGAAAATGTTTTTTGGGAGTAAATCACTGTAAAATGCTTGGGTCCAGGTAGTGCATTTGGACATCAGAACCGCTTACGTGACAAAATACAGAAGAGGACTCCATGTCCTCTGGGCCACTCACACTTTAAGGCTTGCATGCTTAGTCTGGTGACTCATCTGGAGTGTGCTAGAGGCCTGTGTTGTTTCTAAATGGGTTTCTACTTTGTGACATTGGTAACAAAGTGCTAAAACAGATGGTTTAAGACAACCCTCTCTGCAGTTCTTTATTTTAATGGCCCCTCTGGAAAAATCAAATAATACACCATGTTATCATGGGTCCAAGTCTCGGCTTTTAATGTGCAGCCCTCAACAGAGAGCAGCGGTTGGTGGATAGAGGAATATATTGTTAATACACACCAAAGCACGGATGTCCCGCTCTGCCTTAATAGCTAATGGGACACTGTTGGATACATCTCTCTCAGTGACATCTCTCCATTATCCTCAACCCTGTTTCTTATCTCTTCTCTAAAAGAGAGTACCCAGGGTGGTTCTCTCTCCCTGCACCAAAATAAGTGGCAGACACAGTGCCAGATGGGGGAGAGGAAATGGAAGAAAGGAAAGTCCTTCTACACCAGCTGCTATCCTGAAAAGTGGTTACATTTATAGGAAGAGGAGCGGATCAAAGATGCCGAAAAGACCATTACGAACACATGTGGCCTCTGCTTTTCGTGAGAATCTAATGGTGGTAATGACTCCCCTTTCACATCAGAGGCTGTTTAGTGGGCCAAACCTGACAAAGGAGTGGAGTGATCAAAGAAGCGGTGCATCACTGGTTTTGTATGTTTGGAGAGTGGGATTTTTTTTTTGTTTGGCATTGTGTGCGTAGGTGTGTGCATGCAAATAAGCCCTGATGATGTTTTTATAACTAGACTGTAGTCATACATGGATGTTTTGGAAACTTCTAACCCACTGATCACCCAGCCATCACTCTTTTCTGTCACCACAAGCAGATATACTACAACACCTGACATCGATTCTGCAACAACACAATGAGCTAGAGGAAAGCTTTCAAAGAAATATCCCACTGGGGTACCAACAGTGCCATAATTTGAAGCCTAGGGCCACTGCCCAAGCTGCCATTTTTGATGACTTTGGAGTGAGACAGGCTGCAAAATATCAAACACTTGTAACACCATAGCTGAACTTTTTTATGTTCCATCATTTTTTTTATTCTCTTTTCACTCTATTCCATGCTATCTTAAAAGTAAAAATACCCAGATGTCATCATTTATCTGTTGTTGAGCATAACGGTATTATCCTTTAGCATAATAAAAACATCCCTATTGTTCTTTTTTTAGAGGAACTGTGTATGGATTTGATGAGAATGTCTTCTGCATTATTTGATTGAGATGCAGATTCAAATAACCAATGCTTAGAAAACAATATAGTACTTTATTCCTGTGAAAAATATCCCATGTCAACAATCAAATCTGTACTAAACTTGCAAGCACACAAACACAAATGCAAGAAAAAGCAATCCATGGCATCGTTCAAGCTCTTGCATCTGTTACTCTGGGAAAACATGCCTTGAATTAAGCATTCAAGGCCACTCTGGATGCCCTTGTAGACTTGCTCTGTGAATGTGTGTGCCTGTGTGTGCCGTACATGTATGAGAGTATGGTTGTGCAGGTCTTCTGTGTATAGAACAAGCAAAAAGAACACCATCTATGTTCTAATATCTGTCCTATACATCAACATAGTCTCCAGGAGCACAAAGATAACAACATGAGAAACAGCCTTTGGGAGCTGCTGCCAAAAAATATTCCAGCATGTAATCATTCCTCGACATCGCAACATGACTTAGAACACAGCTAGTAACAGGGAAGTTACAAGTGCAACATCAGGACAGGAGTGTACAAAGAAGATGCAAATTAAAAATCAGCTTACTCTCACAGTAGAGGTCAAACACAGAGAAAGAAAAAAAAGACGACAATGGACCTATCAGAATCTCATGCATATTACCATAAATATCAATTTTTGCTCACCTTGTCGAATGCATTATAAGTGTCAAGAGTGACCTTCTATGATGATAAAATACAGCCTTGAGTTTCATTGGACACTGTCTTGCAGTTTTAATATCTCATCACTAGGAGGTGCACTTGGATGAAGCAAAACTTAATCTGTACTTCTCACATCCACAGCTCTCAACTTCTTCTACTGACACAATTTCTAATAAAGCCACTGCAAACAACATTAAACATTTCAACTAAAATAAATGATGTTAGTGTGATATATTGCCAGGGTTGTGAGTTGAGTCAATACTACTTCACCTGTAAGTGAAAGATGTGATTGGAAGGAACTTTCAGTCCTTATATCATTTATTTTGTGAAGTGAGAGATGCTGCTTGTGTGCCTGCTTTACAAACTATACAGCCATAAACATCCATAAATGTCAATCTATATCAAAAACCCCCAAGGAGGCTCAAATCATGTCATCAACCCCCAAATAAATCAATCACTACTTTTGAGCTCTCGAACCCCCATAAGTCGATGCCAGTGATCGGGGGGAACACACATGCACACGGACCTACATTCAGAGGGGGTTCCCCGGTGGTTAGGAGGGGTATTTCCCCTGTTAGCGTTATAAATAGAAGCGGTTATTAGCACAGAAGGGTAAGTAGAAGAAAAAGTAATAATGGCCTACTTACCATATTGACTTCTGATACCATGTCTATGCTTGCTATGTCAATATTCATTCCCACTCCAACCGGAGGACCTGGGACAGACCAAAACAACGATTAGAAAGAGCAATACGGAACATCACGTGCATAAATGATTCATTGACATACGAGAAACGGTTCATAATGTTTGCGTGATGGGAACACAGATTTGAGAATTTAGCAGTTATCAGCCGGATAATAGTTTACAGTGTTCATTTCGGGTGGGATTAGATTCGCTGAGCTGTGGTGAAAGTGCTGGTAATTGCCCTAAAAGTTGTTGACATTAAATCATGACGCCTATGACATGTCCAAATATGTTTCCCTTGAAGTGAACACTTGAATAGGAAGATGCTGGAAAATAAAATAGGCTATCAACTGTATGTCAGATTCCAATAGACGTGTCCTGGGAGTAGACACACACTTTTTTTTCCTGAAGCCTATACATTTGTCATTTAAATAAACGATGTCGTGGACATTAACATCCAAATGCATCCAACAGCCTCTTAACTCATGAGTTCTCGCATTTTTGTCGGCAACCTGGAATGTTTTAGCACATTTTGCCTCCACTGTTTCATATCAGCCACATAGATTGTGGCACTTTACTTTCCGAACCAAACCTCGTTGAGTTTTCGGTGTTTTTTATAAGCGATATAAACACTGTAGCCATTATACGGCTGTCAAGGCTTAAATTCGAACATAGTTGGTGGTAACACGAGTTCATTTACCTCCGAAATCTGGCCTCAGTCGTATATCATAACCTTTTAACACTCTATCCACCGTATCTTTAACCACGGACATATTGCTTGGGTCATTGACTCTGGTACTATGGAAGAAAAAAGAGAGAAAAAGGTGCACAGGAGATTGAAAAACGAGACATTCTTGAAGCAGAAAGTGTACCAAGTATTTTCCACGGCGTCTGTTACACACTTAGTAAAAAATGAGTGGAGCATCCTCCGACCCTTTCACTTACCTTTGGGCGCTCACCACGGTCACTACGAGAGGAAACAACCACACGCAAAAACACATTATTCTTCTTATTTTGAAAACTGCCATACTTATTTTACGTGTTTTTTTTTTCTTTTAGTGAAGAGAGACGAGGTCCAACTTATTCTCGCCAGTGCAGTAATTCCAATGCCGGGCGCATGCGTACTAGCAACCACAACATCAAGAAGCGGCGCTGCTGCTACCGCTGCTGTTAGTGGCAGAGGTAGTACCCAGACACGGAGGAATTTAAAGGAGAACTAAGACTGCAAGTTCCTATGGGGCATGCTGGGGTATCCCTTTTTTAAATAACCCACCGTGGCTGTTTTAAAAGCGGTAATTGGAAAGATGGTGGTTTGAATCCACGGGGGCGAGTTTGGACATGTGGGTGGGGTTGTCTCTTTTCATTCGCTCTTTTCACACCCGTTTCCCATCTTGTAGAGGGGTTCCCTAGCATTTAACTTAACCCTGCTGTTTCTTCAGAACTGCTGGGGAGTTCCGGCTGATGTTTGGACTGGACAGCTATAGGGTACCTACCAGTTAAAGTGCACGTGACATCATCACTAACTTAACTCTAGCTTAATGGATATCAAGAAAACAAGTAACCCAATACAAACTTTACATAAACGTACATTTGAATTTCCATTTTCAAAACATCTATTTTTTGGTCATAAGAAATATTGTTTCTGAATCTTTATGGTGAGTATTGCAACAAACAAACAAAAAATGACAGTGATCTGAGACATCAGACCGTAATTGCAAAGGTGTGAACTTGCAAGTAGGCTAAGGCAGAGATAGGCCTATTTGTGTAAGTTGTGGAGTAGATGAGTTCTGTCAGGAAGAGGCTGCCGACTTTATTCACAGTTTGCAAACTTCTTTAATTAATTATTTGTATAATTTTCAAAAGGGAAGGGGTAGCATATAATAGGCTAAAAGTGGAAAAAATAAGTATATTCGTTTTTTTCCCGTTCAAGGTGCTTCAATCAGTCACTCCCTCCCTCCGCTGTCCATGGTGCTGAATGTGCTTCCCTCATCGCTTTGTCTTCACACAAAACGGGGATTCCGTGCTATAAATGCATCCCTGCTTTAACACTTGCTCTCGCATCGATCTCCTCGTATTCGGGCCTCTGACGACATCTAAAAGTGCGGCTTAATACTTTGAGAGGCGCGGTGCCAGTGCAAGAGCCTCGGGGTTGAAAGCGGGATGCATGGAGCAGAGCAGTATGCACTGAAGCCTACAGTCAGAGGCATCTCTTGCAAACATGCACGCTTGTGGCTCCACGCACTGGTGAGCAGGATGTGCGCCACTCACCGTTTAAACTCGGACACGAAGCGTCATGGATACGGTGGGATCAGAGGCGGATGCTAGAGCAGTAAGCCCTGTGTAGGAGTCCTGCAGCGGCTCCCCTGCCCTGCCAGAGAGAGGAGGGGGGCAGAAGTGATCCGAGCATGAAGATGCTAAATGTACTGCGATGTAAAAGCACACATCGGAAACGATTTCTGTCTCATATGTGATTCCTGCATTACACTGTAGAGTCGATTTCGTTTTTTAATCAAAGAAAAAACTATACAATTCTGTTCCCCTTTGACCTGAAGGGGGCGTTGAAAAATGTGAAGACTTTCACATTTAAATTTAACGCAATTTAAGTCAGGTGATATTTTTTTAAATTGCCAGCCCATATATTGATATATCAATAGGATGTTGATATAACGTTGTTGGGTAAAACAATCTTAATTTGCCAGCTGTATTGTCGTATTTTGATTTACTTTGTACCCATGCCAAAAAATCAAGTTAGAATCTACCTCTCTTAAAAATAATGCAAATAAATGTTAAACATAAGAACGCAAGGGAAGTTTACCCCATACATGAATCTCCCTGGGACAGAGTATTATTGTAATGAATTTCCAGACTGTTCTACTTGACATAAATAATTTAACATTTTTAAAAAGATGCAGCTGCAAAAATGATTCAGCTTGGTCACGCCTTAGATACTCACATGTCAACTGTGCTAAATGTCAGACCTGTTATTTGCAGACATTGGGCCTATGAACCTCATCTAAAGTAGTAATTGGAATATTTTATTTTAACTGAATTACCTCTAAGCACATGTACTTTATTGACAGTGTTTATGTTGTCTCCCCTATGCAAATAAGGTATTTTTTTGCCACTTAGAGGAACTACTGTAGATATGTTCTGTCATTTGTGTTGATATTCTTTCTGGTAACTAGAAAAGAACAAACATGATAAAAGAAGCATTAGTTTACATTATTTAGTCAACTTAATGACTATGTATTTTAAGTTAACTATCCTACTAAACCAAACAGTAAGTGCTCAATGCACCACCATGATGCTGCTACCTGGTGACCCACTGACTAGAACATGTAGAACTTAGGAGTGTTACCAAGAAATTGCTTGTGTGCCGAAGGACCATGGACAGCACTCACGGCAATTGGCACTACTTTTCCTAATAGGCCTGCCACCATGTTTTATATCAGTTATGTAATTGACCCAACTCCCCCCCCCCCCCCACACACACACACACACACACACACACACACACACACACACACACACACACACACACACACACGCATACGTACTTAGGCCACTTTTTGGGTCGGATGACAGAACACCCCACTTTAGGGGTAAATCAAAATTGCGCCGTTCTGTTAAGGTTTAGAGAGAAGATGCCACCATTTTCTGACGTGGAGGGATGCCACTATTACCAAAATCACTTTGTTTTGTTGATTAAAGCTTCTTTTTGACCATTATGATTTTTTACCTGCAGTTTGGGGACAAATATGATTTGTAAGCAACCTTTGGGGGACATGGGCTATACACAAACTCTGATCGAAGTCATCTTTGGGGTCTTGTTTCTTGCAAGCCAGAAGTTCCACACCTTGAGATTTGTCTAGCCCCCCTTTAGGGTAGTCATTTGTATTGGGGGAGAGAGCTTTCTGACATTATGTTAATACAACCTGAATCAACACAAAACATGTCGAGACAGTTGAAGCTATGACAAGTAAATGTTATACAGTAGATGTACCTGCGTGAACAAAACACAGAGAATAAGTTTAGAATAAGCCTCATTGATCTTTTATTAAGAAAAAGGGCAATTATTACAAAATAAATTGGAAACAGAATGAGACAGAGACAGAGACAGAGAGAGAGACAGACAGAGAGAGAGACAGAGAGAGAGAGAAGGAAAGAGAGAGAGAGAGAGAAACAGAGAGAGATAGAGACAGAGAGAGGGAGAGAGAAACAGAGAGAGGGAGAGAAACAGAGAGAGAGACAGAGAGAGATAGAGACAGAGAGAGGGAGAGAAACAGAGAGAGATAGAGAGATAGAGAGAGAGAGAGACAGACAGACAGAGAGAGGGAGAGAGAAACAGAGAGAGGGAGAGAAACAGAGAGAGATAGAGAGATAGAGAGAGAGAGAGAGACAGACAGACAGAGAGAGGGAGAGAGAAACAGAGAGGGAGAGAAACAGAGAGAGAGGGGGAAAGGGGAGAGAGAGAGAGACAGAGAGAGAAGGGGAAAGGGGAGAGAGAGAGACAGACACATTTCCACTTCAAACATCTTAATAACCTGATTTTTTTTTCTTTTAAACATTTTTAGACTTAATTTGTTGATGCTAAACTGAACATTGTTTGGCTTTCCTTTTTGATGCCTACTTGGATCAGTCTGTCTTAAACTGTATCTCTTTTTCTTCCATGCTATGAACATTGCAGATAGTGCAGAAGTGCTCGTCTGTCTCTTTAGGGCAGTGATTCTGTTTCTTACATGATTTTTCACATCTGTCCATGTTCTACCTTTCAGTGCCAGTGTTTCACTGTGTAGACAAACCATGCAGTCGTGTTTTGCAGGAACAGTGAAAGTTCTGATGAACTTCATCAGGTGTTTCTCGACAGCTTTAACTTCTCCTGCTTCCCATTTGCGCCTGCGTTTGTCTGCTGGTTCTGTGAAAGACAGAATAAATGCAGCTTTATGTAAAAAATACTGTAAAACATGCAGATCCAGCCATTATCAGTTTTAATTTCTTTTTTTAATCAGTTTTTATAACATTTTACCATTTTTTGTGGCAATTCCATCCAAGTTTTTGTGACATTTTGATCAATTGTCATGAAATGACAGGAGAGGAGTTCTCTGTACTGTAGGTTAAGATTCTTTACCTGGTAGAGGTGGTAACCTTAAAGGGAAATTCCGTTTCTTTTTAACCTGGGCCCTATGTTTACATGTTAGGCACATGAAGCTGTGACATACATGCAGCAGTTTTAACGCAATCCTGTGGGGCAAGTGCATCAAGCAAAGTTACGTCCATTAAAAGTGTCTTTTTTTTGACTTTGGAGATAAATATCTCACAATTCCTCTCGCGTATGATTTTCAGACAAAAGACTTCACCTAGCCCAGACTGTTTCCAGGTCAAGTACAGGTTACTCTCAGTCACTCTTGTTTCCAACCCTTAGCATAACAATATCAGCAAGTCAGTGGCAAAAACAGACACTTTTAATGGACATAACTGTGCTGGATGCACAGATGCACGTTTAAACTGCTGCATCTTTGTCGTTGCTCCAGGCGGAGAAGATCTACTGGATTGATTTCAAGACCCACCAAGAGTATGAACTGCTTTCACTGCATGTAAATGTTTTAGAAAGTGTAACACCTAAAAATAGGAAATAAATATGTCCATTCTATATAAATGTGAACTTCTGTATGGATATTAGCTTCATAGCATCATTCATGACCTTGCCCTTCCTTAAGTCTAATATAGAAAGGGTACAGTATCATGAAGAGAAAGGACACAATGAACCATCATTCTCTTAGTGCTGCGTGATGCAAGTCTTAACCTTGTATAGGAGGAGTAGCAGCAGGTGGTAGTTCTGAAGATGGAGGAGTCTCCGTGCCGGGAGGTACTGTATGTGGTCCATGTCATCTTCCTCACCTGAAGAGTCACTCGAAGCCTCCTCACCTTCATTGGAGTATGGCACTGTCTCTGGCAAAGCACATGACAGGCTTTTATTAACAGAACTCAGAATCTCACAGGCAGAATCCAGTGTAGCAGTGGTTCCCAAAGTGGGGGTCGGGACCCCCTGGGGGGTCGCGACACACTGTTAGGGGGGTCGCGAGATTCCTTCCAAAAACATTTAAAAATGGAAAATGGTTAAAATTGCATATTTCACCTAGCAGAGAGATCGTATAACTGGGCTACTGTGTTTATTCCATCATGCTGCAGTTTATGCTAACACACAGACGCGTCTCCCCCTCAGACCGGGATCACCGCTAAACATGACAATGAAACTTAAGAGTTAGTCCGTTAAAAGAGCTCTATCCCAGTTATATACAACTCTTTGAGATTTGTCCAAACCGACAGGGCTCGAGAAACAGTTATCTGAAGAGTTGGCAAAGTTAATGTTTGTAGCCTACTTCAGATGGCGACACAACGAACCGTTTTAACGAGCCCAAGAGACGTTAAACAGTTTGCAGAGAGTCACACAGAGCGGACCTCAGACAGTCACTGATGGGAGATGTAACCCCGGTGTTTAAACTGATGCTGTCGATGTGTTTCTGCTCTCTCTCGGTTTCTACAAGTTACTAACAAGCCTCTCCACCTGAAGCTCACCTGTTGTGATAACGGAAACGAGAATTAAACGATGTTATGAAACGGAGGGAGGCGATCATATCCGCGACTCCGCGAGGTCTGGACCTCGGTGGTTTAAAAAAATGTTTGAATTAGTACAATCATTGATTTCCATGCATACTGCTATAACTTATAAGTGATGTCACAGTGTCCTCTCGGTCAGTGTGCATCATGCAGGTGAGAGTGAGTAACCATGGTGACTGTATGTCTGTCAATCAACAATGCCCCGCCCCCTCTATGAATAAAACTCTTCTAACAGTAAAACTTACTTTGGCCATGTGTCCCAGAATGAACACATTCTGTATAATGTTTGAAGTCCTCATGTTTTTAAATGCATGATAACTGTGTGAATGAACCTGAACACTAAAATAGATTTAAAGACACAAAAGAGGACACAATACTAAATCATTATTTTTAAGTGGAGCAGAAAAGCCTCAAATTGTGCATAAAAATTGATCAGAATGTAGGAAAGACATTTCTGATGTTAAAAATGTTCAGGGGGGAGACCCCCAGACCCCCAACAAAGACATTTTTAAACAGACTAAACTTATCATCACAGTTTTTGTGCATTTAAAAACATTATACGAGGTAGTAAGTGGTTGAACTGATCAGTACATTTTTAAGATCAGTATGAAAAAAAATCGTGATATGATATTTTTTCTAATTTCACCCAATAATTTGGGTGATGGTGTTTGGGCTAATATGTGGTGTTCTAATGCCAGTGTTTGGATAGGCCTAATAGTGTGTGTGGCTGTGTGAAACCAGCATGTATATACAAATGATTAAAGCCCCACTGGTCAGTTTTGTAAGGTAGGAGGATGGATGTCTAGAGAATTAAGGTAGTGTAAGATGAATGCATACTTTAAAGGTCCCATATTCAGCTTGTTCTGGTTGTATATGCTCTTTAGTGTGTTCTCCAGGTGTCTTGTGCATGTTTAGGCACATCTATGTGCAAAAATTCAAAGTCCGCGGAAACGCGGCTTCTCCTTCCTCCTCCTGTTAGCAGTAGCAGTAGCTGCATGTAACGCTCGGTTCTAGCCCCCCTCGTTGAAAAGTGCCGTGTGATATCACACTGCGATGATGTCACTGATCCAAGCCCATTGGCTCGTTGTGGCAAGCACAAGCTCATGCTGAACATTAGCTACATTCTCAATATGGTAAAAGGGGCGTAACATTTCCGAGACTTGTCCGAACGACTGACCAATTACAACAGAGCAGATCGGCCAACCAATCAGGTCAGACTTGGCACACGTGGGGACCCTGCTCGGGGGGATTCAGAGCGTAACAAACACAGGCAGATGAGACGGGCTGCATCGATCGTCAGTTCATGAAAACAGACTCTTTTTTCAAACATTAGCGATTGTGAACGTACTTTAGTAGGCACATACATTAGATATATGAACCCCAAAAAGGGCAAAATATGGGATCTTTAAGGTCCAGACATCAGAAGAATGATGCATTATAATGTGAGCACAGTTTGTGTACCAAACATTAATGATGGCGGACACGTTCCTCGAAAGTTAAACCTGCTGAGACACCAATACATAAGCCTATCTATACAAATGGGGACACTCTACACACATACACATACTTTATGAGCCAAATTGGGGACACTCATGTAATCAGACCCCTTCATCACCAATACATAAGCCTATCTATACAAATGGGGACACTCAACACACTTACACACTTACACATATTACCTGAACCAAATTGGGGACATTTATCTGTTTGGACCTCCTTTCCATCAATATCAGTAAGCCTATATTAACAAGTCAACACAGGCCACTTTGCCAGGCTGGAAGTAAAGCTAAGCAGAGCCGTCCTCTCTGAGATTTAGGCATACATAAGGATTTGGACTAGCTTTGCATGTGGGGGAAGATTCTATTTTGAAGAAAATAGGAGAAAAGGCACGAGTTTGTTGTTTAAGGACTATATCCTCATACAGCAAGATCAGTTGAACTCAGTTTGTCTTTGTTGTTGCAACGTTACATACCTTATTGACATTGAAGGACAGTGGTTCCACATGTTCCACAGGATCCAGTGACTGATGGCTGCTATTTAAGTTGTCATCCACTGATGGTGTGGCCATAGGAGAAGTGGAAATCTGCTAATCAACAAAGGAATAGTATTAACACACACTCCAACAACAAACCAGCATGTATATACAAATGATTAAAGCCCCACTGGTCAGTTTTGTAAGGTAGGAGGATGGATGTCTAGAGAATTAAGGTAGTGTAAGATGAATGCATACTTTAAAGGTCCCATATTCAGCTTGTTCTGGTTGTATATGCTCTTTAGTGTGTTCTCCAGGTGTCTTGTGCATGTTTAGGCACATCTATGTGCAAAAATTCAAAGTCCGCGGAAACGCGTCTTCTCCTACCTCCTCCTGTTAGCAGTAGCAGTAGCTGCATGTAACGCTCGGTTCTAGCCCCCCTCGTTGAAAAGTGCAGTGTGATATCACACTGCGATGATGTCACTGATCCAAGCCCATTGGCTCGTTGTAGCAAGCACAAGCTCATGCTGCACATTAGCTGCATTCCAAATATGGTAAAAGGGGCGTAACATTTCCGAGACTTGTCCGAACGACTGACCAATTACAACAGAGCAGATCGGCCAACCAATCAGGTCAGACTTGGCACACGTGGGGACCCTGATGTGGGGGGATTCAGAGCGTAACAAACACAGGCAGATGAGACGGGCTGCATCGATCGTCAGTTCATGAAAACAGACTCTTTTTTCAAACATTAGCGATTGTGAACGTACTTTAGTAGGCACATACATTAGATATATGAACCCCAAAAAGGGCAAAATATGGGATCTTTAAGGTCCAGACATCAGAAGAATGATGCATTATAATGTGAGCACAGTTTGTGTACCAAACATTAATGATGGCGGACACGTTCCTCGAAAGTTAAACCTGCTGAGACACCAATACATAAGCCTATCTATACAAATGGGGACACTCTACACACATACACATACTTTATGAGCCAAATTGGGGACACTCATGTAATCAGACCCCTTCATCACCAATACATAAGCCTATCTATACAAATGGGGACACTTACACACTTACACATATTACCTGAACCAAATTGGGGACATTTATCTGTTTGGACCTCCTTTCCATCAATATAAGTAAGCCTATATTAACAAGTCAACACAGGCCACTTTGCCAGGCTGGAAGTAAAGCTAAGCAGAGCCGTCCTCTCTGAGATTTAGGCATACATAAGGATTTGGACTAGCTTTGCATGTGGGGGAAGATTCTATTTTGAAGAAAATAGGAGAAAATGCATGAGTTTGTTGTTTAAGGACTATATCCTCATACAGCAAGATCAGTTGAACTCAGTTTGTCTTTGTTGTTGCAACGTTACATACCTTATTGACATTGAAGGACAGTGGTTCCACATGTTCCACAGGATCCAGTGACTGATGGCTGCTATTTAAGTTGTCATCCACTGATGGTGTGGCCATAGGAGAAGTGGAAATCTGCTAATCAACAAAGGGATAGTATTAACACACACTCCAACAACAAACCAGCATGTATATACAAATGATTAAAGCCCCACTGGTCAGTTTTGTAAGGTAGGAGGATGGATGTCTAGAGAATTAAGGTAGTGTAAGATGAATGCATACTTTAAAGGTCCCATATTCAGCTTGTTCTGGTTGTATATGCTCTTTAGTGTGTTCTCCAGGTGTCTTGTGCATGTTTAGGCACATCTATGTGCAAAAATTCAAAGTCCGCGGAAACGCGTCTTCTCCTACCTCCTCCTGTTAGCAGTAGCAGTAGCTGCATGTAACGCTCGGTTCTAGCCCCCCTCGTTGAAAAGTGCAGTGTGATATCACACTGCGATGATGTATACTGATCCAAGCCCATTGGCTCGTTGTAGCAAGCACAAGCTCATGCTGCACATTAGCTGCATTCCAAATATGGGGGGGGGGGGGGGGTTCAGAGCGTAACAAACACAGGCAGATGAGACGGGTACATGAAAACAGACACTCTTTTCAAACATTAGCGATTGTGAACGTACTTTAGTAGGCACATACATTAGATATATGAACCCCAAAAAGGGCAAAATATGGGATCTTTAAGGTCCAGACATCAGAAGAATGATGCATTATAATGTGAGCACAGTTTGTGTACCAAACATTAATGATGGCGGACACGTTCCTCGAAAGTTAAACCTGCTGAGACACCAATACATAAGCCTATCTATACAAATGGGGACACTCTACACACATACACATACTTTATGAGCCAAATTGGGGACACTCATGTAATCAGACCCCTTCATCACCAATACATAAGCCTATCTATACAAATGGGGACACTCAACACACATACACATACTTTATGAGCCAAATTGGGGACACTCATGTAATCAGACCCCTTCATCACCAATACATAAGCCTATCTATACAAATGGGGACACTCAACACACTTACACATATTACCTGAACCAAATTGGGGACATTTATCTGTTACAGAGAATTGCAAATTCATGAATAAGAGCATGGTTCAAAGATCACAAGTGCTAGGTTATCCACCCGCCACCCAGCAACTTAAAATACAATTAAAGTTACATTTATTTCTGGCTTTACCAGCTGTAACACTAAAGCATTGCATCATGTATTTAATGTAATGGTACAAGACTTTATTCTTTTAAGATCTATTAAATTATGGCAAAAGCATGTTATTTTGACATAGCCTACCTGTTAAGTTTTGAATGCAGGAGCTGTGCTTTAAAAACTGTCAAATGTGTAATATTATTCTTAAAAACAAATCTGAATCCCTTTTCCATCTCTCATTATCTGTCATCTGTAAAACAGGAGGTTTTAGTCCTCTCCACCTTACACTGAAACACATTTAGAAATGTACTCTACAATCCTTTCCCTCTGATATAATGTTGATAAGTATGCCTGCCTGTTCTTTCACTGCCATTAAAGTTCATGCAGCTGCGCACGCACCTCGGCATTTAAATGGATGCTACACAAGCTAAGCTAACTTTACTTAGCAAGGCAGAGGGCTAAACCATTGAAGTTAGGAATAATGAATGTCTTTAGCAGGTCAAAATGACGCTGAACTCGCTTCATTTTATGTGAATATGTTTTACAAAAGCGCTGACATTCAACAGTTATTTCAGTATTTACCTGTAATCGTCGCGTCTACCTTCACATGCGCTGCTGTAATGGTGAACCTGTCCAACTACGACGGAGCGGGAGGGGGCGGGGCCTGGGGGGTGGGGGGGGGGGGGGGGGCGAGGGGGGATTCATGGACTTGAAATAATATTCATAACTTCTACATGCTAAAACACATTAGTTAAAAAAGGAAAAAAACAAAAGAAAGACATTATGAAAATGTAATCCTAAACTGTGGGGGGGCTTATCATTAAACAAACTGATCCGGTCTGTAAGCAGTAATGTAACACCCTTTCAAAATAATATTTCCCAGTCTGTAAGCAGTAATGTAAAACCCTTTCAAAATAATATTTCCTGTTCAGAGTTAGTTAACTTCACATCATTCTGCTCCTTTTATAGAGAATTTGGGGTTGTGGGCAGTGAGTTTTTAGGGGGAGATAGCAGGTTAACAATAAATGTCACATTGAAGTGGTGTGCGTCATCTGAAAGCTGGAGATGTGAAGATGAATTTGAGATGCAGCTCAGCACTGTGTGTCGAGATGTTCTGGTCATAAATCTCTAATAAAAATTACTTAATCAATTAAGTAAATCTGTTCAGGTGTATAAGGGTTCAGAACATTAATGTATGGCTTTCTGAAGTCCATTTCCAGCTCAGCTATGTCCCAGAAGTGGTTGTAGCAAGTATGTACAGTCAATGGTTTTGTTTAATGTTAGCAAGTTTAGTTTGGTGAAACTATTCAGTCAGCTTGGCCATAAATGGTTAGTCTAACATTTTACTATGGTCTTACAGTTATTAAACCAATGTTCCAAACACATGATAGAAGAATCTACCAAGATCAATTGAGAAATCTGATTATTGCAAACTCACCTTGAGGTGTTGCACCATCCCACATGGTGGAAGATCTGACTCCTGCGACAGTAGAGTGCTGAGCTGCAGGCATCTCGGAATTTAGGATTTTCCAATGTCAATCAAATCACAGTTCCGACTCAGAAACCCGGACAAAAAAAATCTTCCTTGACTTTGACGTGAATCCGTTTTCTGACATCACATTACAATGGCAGCACACTTGGAGGAGCATATCTTAAATAGTAAACCATCCACCAAAAGGTATGAGGAAAGGAGATAATAAGGAAAACTTTATTTGCCTGTATTTATTTCTAGTTATATATACTTTCAGAATGTCAAGACACACGGAGCTCTTTCACCAGAGAAGAGCTTATGAACATAAGAGCTACAACTCCACCCGACTTATTTCCCACTTTTCTGACGGAATCCGTGGAATTATTGGATATTCTGGTCAAAGGTGCCCTCACCTTTGTCGGCGCTGTGAGACGACGAAGGAGAAGACGGAGGGCTGGAGCGCTTGTGCGTCTCCGCCAGCGCGGACTACGCTTCAGTCATGAAAGAAAACGTGTCTTTTTGGCTCATGCTCAGGCCATGAAACCCCTGGAGGTCTGAAAAGGTACACGAGTGTTGAGATTGGTCTCAATATCAAGCCTGTAAATGTTGGTCCAAATCAGTGAAGGAATCTCTGATATTTTGACCCTAATTGGTTATTGCGGCCTGTTGGACATGAAAGGGTTAATCTTCCAAACTTCAAGAGGCTGGCCTCTGGGCCCCTGTGAAGCTAGGAGGCTGATATTGAATATGCAGACTCAGGGGGGGCCCTAATAGTTGTGTGAGAAATTTGGAGTCCATCGGCCCACAAATTAGGAAGAGGGTCTCACTCTTCTGGCATGATGGTCTCTGAGTGTAAGAGGATAACAAGACCTGATTTTCCAGAAATGGACTGGGGTAAAAAATTTTCTACTGGAACCCCGTGGCTGATTTTTTAATATGTTATACTACACTCCATTCGGAGCTGAACTGTGGTGGTTTGGTGTCTCTACGACCTTCCTGTGCCCCCTGGGACCATGGGAAACTTGCACAAGTCTGGACTTTGAAGCCCCATAAACCGGCCATTATTTCTTCAAATGAGCCGAAACTTTTGGAGGCCCTTCAGGTCCCCTCCATAAACAAATGGTTTCAAGGGCGTGTCTCTTGGTGGTCCCTGGAGCTACTTCCTGTTTGGGAGAGAATAGGAAGACGGTTCCAGCAGCATATGATTTTATAATTTTCAGAGGTCTCACAGCCCAAGTTTCAGCTCTCTAAGTGTTACAGAGGTCAAAAGAGAGCAAAAGAGCAACAGTTGTGAAAAAACATGTCTTTTTGGCCCGTGTTCATGCCTCGAGGCCCCTGGAGGTCTGAAAAGGTACATGAGTATTCACATAAGACTCAATATAGAGCCTGTGAATGTTGGTCCAAATCGGTTAAGGAATCTCTGAGATTTTTACCCTTTTTGGCCTTTTTGTACATTAAAGGGTTAATCCTCAACTGAGAAACAGGTCCAGGTTCAGGCCCCTTTTGAGCTAGGGGTCTGATATTGAATATGCATACTCACTGGGTGGCCTATTACTTGTGTGTGACATTTGGTGTCAATAGACCCACAAATGAGGGAGCAGGACTCATTTTTTCCTGCCTGACGGCCTCAGGCTTCATCACTACTAGTAGGCCTCAGGCAGGCAATCAAGATCTGGGAGAGAATAGCAAGACGGTTCCAGCAGCATATGATTTTATAATTTTCAGAGGTCTCACAGCCCAAGTTTCAGCTCTCTAAGTGTTTCAGAGGTCAAAAGAGAGCAAAAGAGCAACAGTTGTGAAAAAACATGTCTTTTTGGCCCGTGTTCATGCCTCGAGGCCCCTGGAGGTCTGAAAAGGTACATGAGTATTCACATAAGACTCAATATAGAGCCTGTGAATGTTGGTCCAAATCGGTTAAGGAATCTCTGAGATTTTTACCCTTTTTGGCCTTTTTGTACATTAAAGGGTTAATCCTCAACTGAGAAACAGGTCCAGGTTCAGGCCCCTTTTGAGCTAGGGGTCTGATATTGAATATGCATACTCACTGGGTGGCCTATTACTTGTGTGTGACATTTGGTGTCAATAGACCCACAAATGAGGGAGCAGGACTCATTTTTTCCTGCCTGACGGCCTCAGGCTTCATCACTACTAGTAGGCCTCAGGCAGGCAATCAAGATCTTGGGGACTACATAGCAGGTGTTCCAGACATCAGAAATGTTGTGGGCAGTGAGATGAATTACTGGATCAATTTTCAAGGGTCTAGCCCAGGGGTGGGCAATTATTTTTTCCCTGGGGCCACATGAGAAACAGAAAATATTGTGGGGGGCGGGCCAAAAGGCTGAACTCAATTCTGCATAATATTATATGTATTTCTTTATAAAAAGCAGTAAATAGCATTGTTTTGACAAGCTGGTACGAGTAGGCTAGACTGCAGGTCAATGAGTTCCAGCTGAACATCACTGGGTTCATTATCCACACTGCAGGTAAAGGGAGAGGAAATCATGTGCATTTCATCCTCGATTGTTCTGAGATCTTCAAATCGCCTTGAAAACTCACCATGCAATGCTCCTAACATGGATGAGTACCTGCGGAGGAGATCAGCTGATGGTGTGACTTCTTTCAGGGTTTGCATGTGAGAGTGTTGCTCTCCAGTTGGCTTGAAAGAAACTGCATCTTTCTCATGAAAGCCTTTACCAGGCTCATAATGCCGACTCAAATTGTAGTCCTTAAAGACCGCGATCTGCTCCCCGCAAACTAAACACACGGCTTTACCTCCGACTTCAGTAAACAAATACTTAGCAGTCCAATTTTTGTTGAAAAGCCTGCATTCGGCATCTACCTTTCTTTTTTTTTAGCATGAGCGGACATTTTTGAGGGCTAAAGTCATCTTGTGACAACGATCCAATCACGCTCACGTGTTGCTATATGTATCGCGTCATTATGTACGTGAATAAAAAACAACTTCAAAATAAAACACATCCGTAACATCAACTCTCTCTCCATTTTTAAATCTAATCTCAAAACACAACTTTTTAAACTGGCATACTCGGTCTGATCATTCGCTCCCGGTCTCTTAAATTCACTACATCCTGTACATTTGTCTTTTTAATGTTAATTTTATTGATGTGTTGTTACTTTGTTGTATTTATATCTGCTTTGTAAGGTGACCTTGAGTGTTTTGAAAGGCGCCTTTAAATAAAATTTATTATTATTATTATTAGTATTATTAAAGCAATGCAGCTTTAGTCCATGCATGAGGTAAAATGAGAAAATACGTTTACTTTGTAATTTCCAATTAACCTTACACGGGCCGGTCAGAGTCAACCAAAGGGCTGTATGTGGCCCGGGGGCCATACAATGCCCAGGTCTAGTCTAGCCCCATGGGAACCCCCGTTTCCAGCCATGTCCACGGGCCGCGTGAGGTGATCCTGGTTTGCAGTGGTTCAAGCCCACCAAATGTGGTCCAAGGAAGGACAACCAGTGAATCATTTACAGGGGTCATGGTGCCAAAGGCCCACCAATGCATCTGTGGAGCAAAGACTTACCCATCTGGTTTGAGGCTTTGTTATATTTAACAAGGAGGGAGACACACTTATACCAGAAAATGTATAGTGAAATTGGGGACATGCGCATGGTGCAGTTACACACACTTCCACAAGGGGCAGTGTGCTGGATTTACACACAGATTTGGAGGGGAAGGTGGGGGGGGGGCACACACTCACACACAAAATCTTAAAAAAGTTAACTTTGGGGACAGAGCCAATTTCAAGATAGAAATACATATTGGAGCATGTAGAGTACTATTATAATGAAATCTAAAAGTGGTCGCTGATTTTTGTCCCCAATTGAAAAGCCGACCCAAATCAACTGGTGTGTATTCATAAAAATGACCAGAATTGTGGCCTAAGTCAACACACACACACACACACACACACACACACACACACACACACACACAAAACAAAAAACAAAACATGTTTCCATCAGAACCAGACCAAATTGTGTTGTTTTTTTTTCCATGCATGCAAAGATTTTAGTGACTGTCATGAAAAGCAATTTCCTGATCTCTTTTAGCATGCCTTTCATAGCTCATTAATATTTATCGGAGGGCAAACAGATGGTGGATCCATAAAATGCCTCACCAATCACAATATTGTGGGTATAAATCAAGAAGAAACTTGTATTGTAACCCTTCAAAGTCAGTGGGTGGATGCTCACATCCCTCAGAAACTGGCACTGATGCAAGCAAACAAATATGTTGACCTGCTATGTTGTTTTTAATGCCTGATTTAGTAATTTGTTTAACTTTTCAAAGAGGGCTTTAGCTCTCCTCTTCTCTCTCTCTCTCTCTCTCTCTCTCTCTCTCTCTCTCTCTCTCTCTCTCTCTCTCTCTCTCTCTCTCTCTCTCTCTCTCTCTCTCTCTCTCTCTATGTCTTTCTGCATCTTTGCCCTTACATGAATATAATGAATGCTTTTTTGAGCCTCTCAGTAAGGTAGCATGCATTTCTGCCAGTGTAATGTTAAGGTTGTCCTGTGCTGAATAAAAAGAAAAAGGATGTCCCTGGTGTCTGAAAAAAAGACATTTGTGTTGTTTCATGTCAGTAAACAGGGGTTTGTTTGCAGGAATCTTGGCAAGATGATGGAAATTGTGAGTGTGTGTGTGTGAGAGAGAGAGAGTGAATGAGGACTCTCTGCCTGAGCACACAGATAACACATCTCAGTCCATCATCTGCCATGACATTGACTTTTGAATAAATAACTACAAACATGATGAGAAAACCTCAAACAATGTCACACACTCAGTGTGTTGTTGGGTATATCGCAAAAGTTTTAGTCCCACGCACTTGCACATACATTTAGTCATAGTTTGCATTTGTCTGATAAGCTTTCTCTTCCAAAATATGAAGTCCATTGTGTAGCAAGCGTATGAGTCGGGGTGTCCACACATTGTGAGTGAAACAAGTAAACACACATGCTCAGAAGATCCAATGCCCTCAAATCAAAATGACTTATTCACTAATGGTTAAGATGCATAGACTATCACTTGAGCTTGTTCAATTTGAAAAGATTTAGGGATTTTGAGACATTGTGGGGAGGTTGTGATTCATCATCTATCATTATTAGTTTATAAAAAAGACAATTTCAGTACAGCATTTGTCTTGTTATTATGTGGAGTTTATCCATGTTAAGTGGCGTGCCCACGTTTCAAATCTCTGCCCACCACATGTCTCATTTAGTATAATTCCTCAATTAAATCTTTCTAACGCATTCTTAAACCTCACCAAATAGTGGCAAAATATTAGAGGCAGTGGGATTGTCTTATTTATTTATTTACACATTTTAGGCTTGATTGCAGTAAGGGAAGCGGGTGAATTACTCCACAGTGCTTGATAAATCTCTACAGCTTGTGGTCTTACTGCAGAGTTTGCACCTGGTCTGTTCTCAGCAGGTAACACCTCCCATGGATTTACTATCTGATATCAATCCAGCACCACTGAGATAGAGTGGCAATATGCCACGGCACATAGCCAACAAAGCAGTGGCATCATTTCACCCAGTTACTGTAATGAATCTGTTTTGGTGCACTTAATAAGTCAATTCACGTTTGTAATGTGTTTTTTTTCTTTTATGTTTGTATGTTTTTACCAAAATATTAAGATTAAACAGACCTGACAGATGTGCTTTTAAACTAGGTCATCAGATGAAACATAGGCTTCAACAGTTAACATACATAACATTTATAGAATCGTCAAACCCAATTTGTCAACCCGAGATGAAAATTGCACTCTGCCTTTCTCTGTAATTAAACACCTCTCTGTATTTCTCTTTTATATGTACCACAATTACAGCATTGACACTGCTGATTAGAGCTCCTTAACTCAGCAGGAGAGCTCTATTAGAGGCCTGTTGAAGGCACATTTAAACAATGTCCTTGTAATTGTTGAGAGGGTTAGTATTTAGGTCAATGGCACACAAAAGAAATTTAGAAACAAAAAAAAACTGACACCAGTAAAGTAGAATGTACTTATAACCGACAGAGTAATGATTCAAATTGACTTGTTTTTAGAAAGGAGGTGCACTTAACCGAACACCTAGACATGTGCAGTCATGAAGGAAAGGCTCAGATCTTTTATCGCACAATTAGTTGGAAAATCAATTTAAAATGCTTTAAAACAGATGAAAGACTAAGATTTAAGATATTTTTCAACTAAAACTATTGCCAGTAGAATTTGCTCAAAGTTACTATGTGGAAATCATTGTTATAAATGACAATGTTAAATCATCTGCTACTATATATATACTGGGCACATGTAAAGATTCTCTGGCTTTGGCAAAGACAGTGACTTGACATACGCTAGACTGAAAAAAGTATGACCAGCTTCACACATGATAATAACTTCTTTTTTTTTTGTATTTTTATGACATTAATTGTTGACTAAATCCAGCCTGGTCTGTTATAATATATAAGTTAGTAATAAGAACCGAGTCAACTGATTAGGTTATAGGCAAGCTAGCCAACATAACTTCTCAGATAATGTGTTTTTAGAGATAGCAATAGTAAGTTAGCTTAAGTAAAGTGCGTGGACCTGGCCTTAGCTGCTCATAAATAAACTTTGGGAAGCTAGTCAATTTAGCATCCTGATTAGCTCAAGGAGTGTGGATGAATTAGCTGAGGTTATCTAATCAGGACAGTTTTCTGGTATGTTGGTTAGCTTGATTTTTCTTTCTGCGTAATTGAGAAATCTAATGCTAACTCTAATAACCAAACCGAATAACCGCATGAATCAAAAGTCCTGCTTTTGTTGGTCTTAGTTTCCTTAAAATGTTAAAACATATTCTTGATAGGCCAGCAGACTTAGCAAAACTGTATTTGCTTTGTGGCTGACTCCCTGTTGTAGCTAGTGCTGGTCTTTGTTGTTTCACACTGTTGGTGCTGATGCAGCAAGGGACTCGGAGGTGTCTGCCATATGTCCTTTACATTGAAACAGCCAAGAAAGATGGGAAAGGTCTCTTTAAAAAAAAAAAGAAGCTATTTAACAAAATGCCCGGATAATCTGTGCCCCATCAAGTATTCCTATAAAAAACAATCTAACCCCCAGTTCAACATTAACCCGATTAGCAACATCCAAAAACAATTATCTAACCAATTTATTCTCAAATGTAACAACTTTCACTGATAATTATGTTCAGGAATATTTTGTCAGGCCTTACATATAGTAGATCAAAACTGCTAACAAACGGTGGTTGCACATTATCAATTATTACATCTTAACTGAAGGCAAAAAAGCAAGTTAACATTGCCTAAAAATGCGTGTTAATGACTCCTGGATTGCAAGTTTTCCATGCAAACCAAACCTTGGCACCATGTGAAACCCACCGTTGGCCATGATCTTCACCTGTCAGGCAAAATGTCATGCCAGTGGTTTCAACCTCTGAAGTGTAGATAAGCAGGACGAACGAAGCCTATCAGCCAACCAGCCAACCGTCATGCCTCATTACCCTCCAACCACCAGAGAAGGCGCCACCTGCTACCTATTCAAGGTTGCTGTGTCCTTCACTGTCCATCCACCAACCAAAACAGTAGATCGTTGGCCCATTCCTTGCCTACCTTCACACATCCAGTCCTTCACTATGCCTACGACAGACGTTGGTTATCATTGCCAAAACTGCTGACAGGAGTCCAGGGTGAGTGTCAGCTTTAGCCACAGTTGGAGCCGTTGGAAAGATGGAGGTAGAGGAGGAAGGACGGAAGGAAGGAAAGGAGGATTACTTGAGGAGCTCTGCCAAAAGTCCCTCTTTTGGTGTCTTGGCATTAGAAGTGATTTAGGCAGTAACACAGGATGATAACGTGGTAGTTGGAACTGGTGTCACCAATGTACCCTGCCATCTGCAGATTACAAAAGCCAAGAGCCTCTGTAATGGGTCGAGCTCTGCACTTGATGCCATTTTAGGTCGCATATGTGTTTTAACAGCTATTTAAATTATCCTACAGAATACATCAATGTAAAATGTACAAACCTCAGAATCTATTCTGATGTACTTTTTCTAAAAGACTATCTTTTAACCTTAAGTATAAGCCCTCAAAGCAGTCACATTATGCATTATTTAGTAGTTTGAATTATGCAATAGAAAAAAGTTTTCATTGAGATTTCCTCACCAATCCCTTCATTTGTTCCAGAGAGAACATTACAACCTCGATGACATTTAAAACGGCATTTGCTTTTCAGCAGCTTAAGTACTTGTTCACAATGGATTACATGTGGATAGTACAAACAACCTACACTTTTTTAATTTGGGTTTTTCTCTCATTGAGTAAAAATCCAACAAGCCGTTTAACTGTGAATTATTTAGTGGTTTTAATGATAGATTCAGAAGACTTTGTTGAGATTTTTCTCACTTAATGCTCCTGTGAGGATTTTTTAACTGGTTATGAAACTGACCAAAATGAATACTGATGTCTGTTGATGACCTAAAAAAGCAAACCAGGCCATCAGACTGATTTTTTCTAAAGTATGTATTTATTTTAAATGCCTGTTATCAATGTAGGTGTCAGACAAGGTTATTGCAGCCACAACTTCTTCCTTAAAAAAAATCCAGAGCCAAGATTCACAATACATTATATACTTAACTGTTAACAGGAAGCAGGAAGCGATTGTTCTTCTTCTTACACATGCACAGGACACGATCAGATCACAGGTTCTGCTTTGTCAACAGGGATGGCCAAGATTGAGTGAAATAATGTTCCTCGCAGTAGCTTTAAAGTTAACAAAGTATTTTAATTATTCTAGTGAATAAACCATAACCCTTCAGCAGCATGCAGCTGGTTCGACCAGGTCAGGCAATCAGATCAACTCATTTTTTGCAGATAGCTCCACAGAACTGGCAGAGTACCACCGCTGCAAGCTCGCTGACTTCAACTTGACATTGATTTTTTTTCCATAACTACAAGTGGTAACCATGGGGACTGAATACTAACTTTCTATTCTTATACCTGCTGAAGGAGGAACAGATATGCACAGCGATGGTTCAGAATGTCAAGACAAATTTAGCACCAACTATTTGTGTTTTAACAGATGAAACAAGAAAAAGTGTTTAACTCAAAGGATTTATGTCGGCTCTTGTGCACGTATTGGAAGTGTGTCATTTTGATGTTTTTTTTTTTTTCTGAATGTACATTTGTCATTCCCATTAGCTTGTAGGTTGTGTGTATGGCTTTAGCCTGAGGACATTTTTTGTGAATTAGTCGTCGTGTAGGGGGCTTTTCCAGTAACTGTTTCAATATGAATGCAGTTTAATAGTTTGTCAGTTTGACAAGAGATCAAGTGTTTTTTGCTGGCAGTGATGGAATCATGAACGATTGTTTTTTTGACACGAGCTACTTGTTTTGTTTGAGAGTTTGCCCTCTCTCAACTTTTGAAATATTGTGCTTCTCAGTATTTAATTTGTGTTTTTTTTCATATGCTCTCTGTTTGCTCCATGTTTTGAAAATAATGTGTAAACATTTATTTATTTATAATGTTTTGTGTTAGTCTGTGATGTAGTCTTAGTTATAATTGCAAGTCATATTCTGTGGGACCTGCACACCTTTGTCAAGTCTCTAAAATGTTGGTCTTGACAGAGCCTGGATGCAATGGTCTTGTTCATGATTTGATCTCAGTACATCAAACAGGCAACATTTCTTCTTAACCATATAAACTGATCGTTTGCACATATCCAATGCTTAACCTTAGAATATAAAACCCAAATCCAAACCTTTATATAAGAAATATAAGTTGTTGTGAAGTACTGCAAAGTTTGTAAAACTTGTATTTCACTGGGGGCTGTTGAAAGACTTTTGTACTCATGGAACTTTCCTCTATTGTTCTTATTCAACTTAAGTTTACAGGTCAGTAGAGGCAGTAAGAAAATAAAGTTTTCCTGTCAAGTTGTCTTGCAATGGAAATAACTCAGTTACAAACAATATATAATCTGTTTTCCTTTCATGTTTATTGGTATAGTACCTGTGTTTAATTCCTGTGTTCTTGTGTACTGTACATGTACACAACGTTTATATGAATACATTTACATTTCAATCACAGCAAAAAAAAACCTTGAGGCAATAAAGTTTATTAAATTGACTTTAGTGTTTCTGCTTCTTTTCCCTCTTTCTGAGCTGCAGGCTGTTGGCAGCTGCCCAGCACAGTTCATTGTCAAGCTCTTGGCTTCAGTCAGGCAAAAGGTCAACTGAGGCAGCAAGGACAACTGTTTTTCTCAAAATCAACATTTATTTTATCCTACAATGATATGGTTTGGTCTCCATGGAAACTGCAGTGGATTTTTTTTTTCCCCCCCCCTGACGTCAAATTTACTGGAGGTGGTGCAGCACATCATGTCTAAGGAGTAGAGATGTTTAAAGAACTATGCATCGTCGTTTGCTGTGGATGTTTGGCCAGGGGGTTTGATAAAGAGGACGGCAGTTTATCCAAGCTTAGTTGCAAAGTTTTTAAGCCAGCTAGTTTGATATGGGTCTCAAACAATGAGGTTACTGACAAATAAGTACTTAGATACACATCCTCTATGATCATCCAACCCCAAACACAATGCACATACCATGCCCAGAACAGACCGCCAACCTAAATACACACCTTTAAGTGGAAAAAATCATCACATACATTAGATTTTTTTTTTTAACAATACATTTTCCCCCAAAAAATCCCTAATTTCAGGTATAAACCTTTAAACACTGCAAAAACTGATGATCTGAACAAGTCAAATTATCTTTTTATTGGTTCAACAATAGTGGCGATTGTCTTGTTGTAAGTATAAATGGAACATGTTTTGTTGTCTGAGGAAAGCTTTAATTAAATTGAACTTGTCTTGTCATGATAAGCAATTTCTTTTCTTTCTTTTTTTTTTAGATACAAGTTTCCTCAAAAGCAGTGGCTGTTTACCATTTTACAAAGAGTGTTAACTCATAAGAATTGGACTCATGAGCCCTTTTGAAACTTGACCCTGGAATCTTCCTGGGTTGCTCCTGCACGTGATCCTCACATGGTTGTAAAAACAGATGTCATGGAAGATACAATGCAATGTCTACAATATATCCAAGATGGTGGACAAAGCAACATCTGACGGTGTGATGACAGTTTCTGTCTACATGCAATTGGATGTATTCTCTTCCATTGCATTAGAAGTGGTTGGAAAAGGGTGGAAAAGAACATACTGGCAAGCAGAAAATAATACGTAGCAGCTTTTTTATTCGCAAGAAGACAGACCCATTCATGCAGTGGTTGCAAAACATAAATGTCATCACCCCTACCCATTTGCTTGGGGTGTATTTTCCTGAATATTACAGGTTATGCCTTGCAAAGCATTTGCTAGAGGGCAGGTTGGAATGTGTCTAAGGTGGGGTTAAAATGTTGTCAGTTTGTGTTCACACATGCAGCTCATCCTGAAAATGTGGAGACATTTTCAGGATGAGCTGCATGTGTGAATAGGCTAATGGTATATTGCCGAGGTTTTACACATGCAAGGATTTTTTTTGATGTAAACCATTCATCAAAGAAATAGAATGAAAAATAAATAAAAAGCTTAGAAAGAATAAGACTCAGAAAATACTATACATATTAAAAAATTTCATGGAACGGTTACCTTATATTGATTCTAACTTAAAGCTCTAATTCTTACCCTACACTGCAACATCAATCGTTTTCAGAAGCAAAGACCAGATATTTCTCACCTTTCTATTCTTATGAGCACATTAAGTTCTAAATAGTCTACAAATACACACACACACACACACACACACACACACACACACACACACACATTCCAGCACACAGGCAGAGTTTCTCCTACTGTAAGTGGTTACCATAGATACCACATGGTGAGGCTCATGAAGTACAGTGGGTCTATCTCACGTGGGAGAAATTGTGTATTTATAGAAGCACTGTGGTGTGGCCAGAAATGACTTTAAACAATACACTTTTTTTGGGTAATAACAAGCAATGAAGTGTTGTAGTGTGTGAGAGCAGTGACTTTGAATTGTCATTGTGCGGAGTGCTTCAATGTGATCAGAATAAAGTGGATGTTGGAACTGTCCGTGGTGCTGAAAACATGTACAGTACGGCATTGAGAATGTTGAAACGGGAGAGATCTCTCTTTGTCTTTCTTCTGTTTCTCCCTTTCTGTCCTTGTCATCTGTTTCTGCAGATTTCTTCTCTTCCTCACAGCATGCTTTTATGTATGTCAGTCTCAGTCTGTTTTCCAAAGAAAAAAAAAATGGATGACTAGCACTGAGCAAACAGCTTACAAAAAAACCCCACTCTGGTTCTGCCATCTGAGAGCTCTTTTTCCTTCAAAAAGGTCAGCGAGTTTTTGAAAAGTTTCTTACAATAATCTGCTTGCTCGGCACCCAGCTTCACGTTAAAACGACTCGAATCCAGAGTACATATCATGACATGTATAATTAAATCCTATTTTGTGGAATAATGAACTAATTAACAAACTCCTACTGAAGCCGCTCTTTTCCGTCATCAAAACACGCCGGGGTTTTGAAGTGTGTCCCCTTATCTTCCCAAAGTAATTGTACTTCTGAAATTGACATAATTGAATTGCCACCCATCCTGGCATACGTGGTTGTATTGTTCTCATGGAATGGGCCATTCATAATCGCAATCCATCACAATCACTGCACCCTTTTCATCTCACTTCAGACTTCCAGTCCAATGAATTGTTCAGTGACAATATTTATTGGAAGTATTGTCTACAAGGTATATTAGCCTTGAGTCCTTTAACATCCTTCACTTGACATGGACTTTAAAAACTAATGACTGATTATAGAAAAGGTGTAACTTGGGCCAGTTAGAATCGAGAACTTGATTTCAAAGTATGGCTTTACATCAGTTGAACATGCCAAAGGATTCACCTGAGTTGACAATAATCTCTTTTGACTTTTAGGATTATCGTATCTGTTTTATTCTATGATCTGCATTTATGTATCTCTAAATTTAGCATGTCTGACCATCTGCTTCTCTGCAGCACAAACTGTGGATGTTGGCTCAGTGACTGACAGAGCACCCTCGGTATCCGGGGAGACGGTGTTTAAGTAAGGAAGGGAGGCTTTTACTTTTTGAGGAGCAATCCCTAAATCAGTCATTCTATCTGTTATTCGGCCATTTAGGAGTAGCATCTAGCTATTTAGCATGCTATTATATCAATCCGACAGTCAGACAATTAAAGCCTGTAAGCCTGTCTATCTAGGAAAAATTAAATCAATGCTGATCAAGTGAGAAAAACAGGTAGCTAAAAAACTAGTTAATGCAAGAACAATATTTTAGTGCAGATGTAGAATCTGGTTTTGTTCCAATATAATCATCTTCAACTTAAATAATATTAAATGTCTGCAGACCTTCTTAGCATTAAGTACACGACCTAAAGTTAAGTATGAACTCAGTACAGTACAGCGATTTTACTGTATTATGCTAATATTGTCCAAGTAACACATTTTATTATAGGTCACATGCCTAAAAAGCAGAGATTAATAACGACTGTGTGGGTGTGTCGAGTGCATGATACTTACAGCTACCAGCTATAGAGGTGGATTAAGAGTAATGGTCCTCGTCTATGTCGTGTGAGTAAGTATGTGTGTCCGATTCACGTGTGTGTGTGTGTGTGTGTGCACTGTGCAGTACATGTGGTCCTCTGCTTACTTGTGATGCTAGAAGCCATTGCATAGCATGCTAAGCACCAGCACAGAGTAAGTCATCCTGGATCATCCATAGGCTCATCGAGTGCCAGCAAAGTGAATCAGGTCAGAAGCCTTTCGTGGGCAGTGTGTAAATGAGCTGACCCCGGTTGATAAGATCAAGTTGATCACAGCATTAGGGTCAGATTATTCTGTCAACCAACATGCCAAAAGGGAAACTGAAACAGCAAATTGTTGACATATTATTTAAAAGTTACTCACAAATCATCGCTTCTCCTACTACCTCGCTATGGCTAAATCTTTGTCTACCACTCCTACTATTCCTACAGATATTCCCCCTATAATGTCATTACATAAATTAAGGTTACACCTGCCAATTCTGCTCCTACTGTACAACTGCTACAACTTATTTTTCCTCTATTCCTGCAACTTTTGGATGGGAGGTTGTACTGCAGACTGAGAATGTATCAAAAGATGTTTGGCTTGATCCCACAGTACTTCCAGTGTGGATGCATATGCCTCAGAACAACCGACTGTACCAACCAACAGATGTTGTATCACTGTCGTGTCTCTGAGGAAATGCTTTCACTCTAGTGTATTACATGTGGAAACAAAGTTTTACTTTATGTGAACTTGAAATCCTTCAGAAAAGTCTACCTTTATTATAACTATAGAGCTAAATCTAGCAGCACTAACCCAAGTTTTTTAGTGCAGCCAAAGAGGAATGCTTTCATCAGATCTGTTACAGTAATGTCTAATCCCCTTTGAACAGACTAACTCTGGGTTCACTTGACCTGAAACCGATCCATTGTTGTTTGCATATGATTTTAATCATGTTTTGAGATGATTATATAACTTCTGTTTGGACTACAAAGAGAACAGAGTTGAAGGATTAGGTTGCGTAATCATTCCCCACATTTTAATGCTGTCAGAAGAATATCCTATATTTTTCTTCTGCCTCAGAATGAATTATTGATAACATGACTACGATACCACTTATAATGAAAAAATAATGACGTGCCGAAAACACGTGTTCTAGTTCACTGATCAATGGAGATGTAATGCAGTGAAGACGTGCGCTGACACTGGAACATCAGAAAACATCAGATCTTTGATTGGTTTTCCTTACTAATACATCACAATATGCATCTATCTTCTAGTGTCAAGTAGGGCTAAAGTTACTTACATGTTCAGGGCACAAGTCACATTTAGCTTTGAAGGATCAACTGGTAGAGGGAAAGAAAATAACCCCCCACATACAGTAGTGCTTGCTTTCCTGCTTAACAACTTGTTTTCCAACTAAATCACCGTAGAACTGAAGGGGCCACTGGTGAAACTTTCCACCCAACATTGAAACTAGACTCACCAAAAAAGTACAAATTCTACTCCCAACAAGGTTAAACATCTTATTTTTTCTCCCTGTGACTAAACTGAACAGTTGGAGGTTTGTGCACTACCAGTTACTGCACAAGTTAAAGTTATGCAATTTATTGACTTCTGTTTCTGCAACAGAAATGTACTTGTGCCAGTCTGGTTGAAACAGCTGATTTTGGCTGTATGGTGAATTCGCCTTGCTCCTCATCCATGGATATTGTGAGTTTGTAGTTGCACTAAATGTATCTACCACCTACTCCACTCAACCACCCAACCAATATATGAATCACATTTCAGCATGCTTTATCTGGAGTAGCATGTTTTTTTTGTCTTTACAGGGGCCAAATACATACTGGTAAGAAAAAGCTTCCAAGTTGAAAGTGAAAAATATATGATTTACAAATTATTCTGAATTCAAGATGTCCCTCCGTATAGTGGCAATTTATTTATGAATGTTGTGTTTATGCAAGAATTCTTGTTCTTCTCCCTCCCCTCTCTTTCTGTTTCTATTCCTCTCCTTTCTCTTAAATCCCTCAATCAAATAGACTCAGCAACCACTCAATACACACGCTCTGTCAATATCCACGTCGCATGTGAGACCAGTGTATTTCTTGTAAAATGCCGTCTTCCGTGGATGCTAAAGCCCCCCTCGTCCCTCCTCTTCACTCTCTTAAAAACTCTTCAGGTTTTTCCAACTGAGCGATTCAGGCTGAGGCGGGCGCAACCGCACTAGAGGTAAAGTGAAGTCGTGTTGGACTGGCGCGATATCCTCGCACGGTTCACAACTAAAAGAAGACCTGACGCGCGTTTAATCATGTTTCTAAACGATGGAATATGCTGATTTTAAAAGTTGACCAGGGATTTCTAATTGTGGGGTGTTTGCGAGGGATGGCTTTCCTTTTAACTTGCTTATTTCTGGCTTGGTGAGTATGACAACTCTTTCCTCTGCATGTTCTCCGACTTTTACGCACGGGAATTAAAGACTGTGGATCGATGTGCATTTTGAAACTCTGTATTTTCCAATGTTCTTTATCCATTTGAATGAACTCTCAATAGTGCTTATGCACTTTGGTTACAGTGCAAGCAGTGTTTGGGGAAATAAGAACGGTGACACCAGTATCTATTTGGATAACATCACGCGCATATTGGATAGATTACTGGATGGCTATGACAACAGACTGCGACCTGGATTTGGAGGTATGCCCATGACCGTGTCATGTTAAAAAATGTAAAATATTGCTTCAAAAATGATGAAATTATTTCATTTTGGCTGAACGAAAAAGTTTTACTCCATGACTTGTGTGTGTCTCATTTTGATTCAGTTATTGTGCTAAAGTCATCTAACAGACCAATCATTTTTTTGTTATACAATGATGATGAAATTACCAGCTAATGACAGGAAACAATTTGAAAACAGTTTGGAATCAATTTCATGCCCTGTCGTTGTTGAAGCCGATTTGAGTCAGCTACCCTTCTTTCTTTATAGGCTATACATTAAAAATATCTCTATCCTTTCCTTTTTTTTTGTTTTAGAAAAACCTTTAAATATCTCTTCAAAAGTTGATGTCTTTTTTCTGCATCAAAGCAACTACTTATCCCTCTGCTGTAGGTCCGGTTACAGAGGTCAAAACTGACATCTTTGTCACCAGCTTTGGACCTGTTTCAGATGTTGAGATGGTATGTAAGACATGCTGACTGCTGAAACACACACACACACACACACACACACACACACACACACACACACACACACACACACACAGGATACACAGGCTGATTTCACTGGCTGACATGCACACGCACATGTTTCATCACTTGTTATCAAAGTCAATGTCAATACACAAACAGAAAAAAAAAAAGAATATGTCCAGTTTTCCCAGCATCTCTGTGCATTGGTATCTCAAGTCATGGTCCTCCCAGCCTTCATTATTCCAGCATTTGGGCTGGATGTCATTAGTGCAGCTTAGGATTTTAATCTGGTTGACAATCCCCTCGCCAGAGAGGGAGAGAGAGAGAGATGTGGCTGATGTTGGGACGGGGATAGTTTTCTACTCCTGACATGGGATAGGCTGAGTGCTGTATATCTGTTGTCCTCTGCACTGCTTAGGCTTTAGGCGTCACTGTTTTCCTGCATCTATAGCCTACTTGAACTATCATGTGATATGCTGGTGACAGTTCCATAGAGAGGCATTTAAAAGGCTCTCCAGGGAATCAGGCCATCCATTTGATCTAAAAGCATCCAGGATAGATACTTATTGAAGAGTTTATGCTTACTCTGTAGTTGAAATAAAGTCTATAAATAAAGTAATTATTCATGTTTTAAAAGATGATCAGTCACCAATCAGTAAATTCAGTTTATTTTAATATCTGACAGGGCATAGAAAATAAGATAAAAGCTCAAATAACCTTAAAAAATGGAGGAAAATGATGTTTAATGTCTTCTGTTTGAGCTGAATTATGTTGAGAAGGAATTTAATATATCATCTTGTTTTTTTTCCAATCATAATACTAATAATAGCAAGAACAGCCTTGTTTTTTTTATACTGGTAGCACCATATTAATAGTCCATAAATAAAAAAAAACAAGTAATCACATTGCCAGAACTCCACCAGCAGGTCCATCAAAACGACGGCTCATAAACCCATCTGTTATTCTCTATGGGGGTACTGGAGATAGTAGCAGCAGTAGAAGGAGACATGGTAGAGATGGTAGTTAATACTTCCTTAATTCACACTCTAACCTCCCACCCAGGAATACACCATGGACGTGTTCTTTCGTCAGACTTGGATCGACGAGAGGCTGAAATTTGAAGGCCCCATCGAGATCCTGCGGCTCAACAACCTGATGGTCAGCAATATCTGGACGCCCGACACCTTTTTCCGGAATGGCAAGAGGTCGATCTCGCACAACATGACCACCCCCAACAAGCTGTTCCGCATCATGCAGAACGGAACTATCCTCTACACCATGAGGTAAACAGTGCTGGACAGTCAGCTCCAAACCCAGCCAAGACCGGAATAGAGCGCAGACCTGGAAAGCAAATCAAACAAACAAGCATCCAAGAATATGCACAGACATGAAAAGAAATGAGGAGTGCTTTTCCAAAAAAAAAAACATGATATGTGGCATCTGATACTGAAAACAGGCCCTGGAAGGCAATTCAAACAAACATGACTCCACTTCCGTTCCAAAAAGACGATGTGTAGCATGAAAAAATGAATCCCCTCGAGTTACTGATGGCACAAAATGTGATTTTAAAATGGATCAAACATACTTTAAAACATTTGATAATTAAGTAATTTCATCCAAATTATTCACTCACATGAAAAGTGACCTAAGCTTGAGGCAAAGTTACATCTTTCTCTAAAACAGCATATGATAGATTTCTAGGATGTGATACAAACTCTTAAATATTCAGTTTCAAAATGTGTCAGTGTAACAACAAAAAAGTCAAACCCTTCCTATAAACATTTTATTATTCTTTCAGATTGACTATAAACGCTGAGTGCCCCATGCGTCTGATGAACTTCCCGATGGATGGCCACGCCTGCCCACTCAAGTTTGGGAGTTGTGAGTTTGTTGGTTTGTTTGCTTTTGAAGCCTTGCTGTTCTGACAGATGGTGTCACTCTAAAATGATCAGTCTGTCGTCGAGACAGTGACTGATGGGGGAATCTGACAGCGCATCAGCAAAGATTTCAATTTGAAATGTCATACACAGTACATGTGGGTAAATGTAACTGTATATACAAGGCCCTATCCTTTAAATGTTGTACAAAATGAAAAGTGTTAAGGTTATCTGTAACTGTTATTTTGTATCAGCTACAACACGAGACAGTTGCTGCTTTCCCTTTGAATATCAGTGTCATGGGTCAAATTCTTTGAAAGTACAAGAACGTGCTTTTTTTGGCTCAAGGATGATGGCTAAGAACTTTTTCAGCATACTGACATGCAGGTTTGTTTTCAAGGCTTGACGGTTTGTATGCTTATTTGATTTCTTATTAGTGGGAGAGGTCAACTTTGAATGCCAGACACCGTTGAAGCATTAAAGACTGTTGTGTATTTTAAGCCATCCTCTGAACATTTCAAAGTTACTTTAAGTTACTTTGCACTTTGAGTCCCAAATTTTTTGGGATAAAAAAAAGAAAAAAAGCATCCAGCATTATTTAACATAGCTCTTCATGTATCCTGCCCTAGATGCCTACCCCATCAGTGAGATCGTGTATACCTGGAAGAAAGGTCCCCTGTCATCTGTTGAGGTGCCAGAGGAATCATCCAGTTTGCTTCAGTACGACCTCATTGGTCAAACAGTGTCAAGTGAGAGGCTAAAGTCCAATACAGGTGAGCAGAAATGTGAACAGAACCAAATTGGATCAATTGTACTGTATGTGTTGAGATTATAACCTTTTTTTTCTGAATTGCATATTTGAGTGTAAACTGTGGTTGTAACATAAATCAACATGCATACAAGCAAAACGATTGATTAATAATTCAATTATCAGCGTTCTAAGTCTGATGAAGCAGTTATCAACAGTATGATTCTTTTTACACAAACATAATGTTCATGAATGGATGATCACTTGTGTCTGTAAATTGCGTATCTGCCACCAGAAAAAGCTAACTTGTGTGGTGTTCCCTCTGTCAGGTGAATATGTCATCATGACCGTCCACTTCCACCTACAGAGGAAAATGGGCTTCTTCCTCATCCAGACTTACATTCCCTGCATTATGACTGTCATCCTGGCCCAAGTCTCATTCTGGATTAATAAGGAATCTGTTCCAGCTCGGACAGTGTTTGGTGAGCTTTCATTATTCTCATTTTAAGCTGTACAACTTTTGGTGTTTGTTCCAAGCTCATTTTCCAAAATCTCCAAGTGTAAAAGTGGCCTTTTATGCAGACTGAGGACACATGGAAAGGAACACATGCTGCACATTACTTTCTGGCTGGTTTGGAGTCATTTAGACAATCAGAACGTATTCTCGTGCCAGAAACGATTTTGCACAAAACGTAGCAGTCTTCTCAGTTGTCATTTTACAAGATTGAAAACACTAAGATCTGTAATGTGTAAAAAAAAAAAATTGAAATCACATCAATTTGCTTGGTAGAACAAGGGAGAAGGACATTTTCCAGTGCTCCTGTCATGGGTCTTCCCTTATGGTGTAGTGTCCAAATGGAGTCGTTATCACAACGTTTTTACCTTCCATAACTCAACTTCAGTTCTTATAGGATCCAAAGCTGAAATGGAAATGTCCTGGATTTATCAGCTCACTGCCCACTGCTTGACCCCAGTGTGTGTTCTTCTCTGCAAAACTTTAAGCTAACATACTTCCTCTATTTACTGCATCCTAATTGGTTTAAACTACGCAAAGAAGCCTAGAGAACATCACCTTCCACTGCGTAAAATAGACAAACACAGTCATCGCAGGATATTTTAACCTTTTCTTCATTATGTCCATTCCTCCTCCACTGTGGTGCAGCTGAATTAACTGGGAATAAATGTCCTTTTTTGAAAAATTGGACATGGAAGGGGCCAAGAGAGGGAGGATGTTTACTTGGCCCTCATCCGAGCACTCACAGGTTCCGCTTGCTCACATTACATTACGCTACAGTTGCCATCAAGATCTTGCCTGGGGAGCAGAGAGGGTGAGAGACAGTGAACAAAGACAGAGACTAAGTGGAAAGAGGGAGAGACAGGGAGATGGAGACAAAGGACAGAGAAAAATAATGGGGAAAGTGTGCGAAAGGGTCTAGGAATTCTTGCAAATGTTTTTAATTTCAATTTCTCCTTGCGTTAATCTTCAACAAGCTGCAGCTGAGCGGAGTAGCACTCACAGCTCTGATAGGTTACAGTTCTGTACGTCTGCACTCGTCTTTGGAAACAAGCCAGAGCTCCAACAAGCCTGCACACTTCGTCAGAGAATAGATCCCAATCATTAGTGATGGTGTAGAAGTTGAGAACCCCATGCTGAAAGCACATCTGTGGCAACTCATTAACCTCACTCGTCCCGCTGTTTTCGTTTCACTCAATATTGTGGAGTAAGATGAAAAAAAAAAACCCGTCTCTTTCTCTGTATCAGCTGTTGTTAAAAAGGAGCTCTGGGCTAACCCAAGGGATGCACACTATTTCAGAAGATGTTTTATTGAAGAAATAAAATACCACATATTGGATTTTTTATGGCAAAAAGGATGAACTTTATCTTCAAACTGTGATAAAGTTTGATTCTTATATCACATCGTTCTGCTTATGAGCTCCTAAAGTGCTTGGAGCTACAAATAGAGGTTCCATATGTTTCTGCTATTAAGAATAGAAAGCAATTCGTCTTAAAAAATACCATTATTGAAGTGTATTTAATGCTTTTTGATATTGCATGAGATGGGAAGTTGAAAATGAGGTAACACTGAAGAGAAGTGAAATTGGAGCATATGGATGTGCTCCACACTGAGAGTACATTAAGTACTAAGCCATAGTATGTGGTGTGCTGGATTGTCAACAACCTCTCTAAGAGCTGAAAGTCCCTTGAGCACAAGTCTCACAGACTTAATTGAGTATGGCCTAATTTGTACCTTGCTTTTTTTCCCTATAAAAGCACATAAACGCCCCAAGCATTTCATCTCTTTCCTGTCTTTATATTTCATCCCCCTCCCTCCCACACTCGTTCTTTCTTTTCTTTCTGTCTTTTTCTCTTGCCTCTCCCTCCTACCCTGACAGGCTTTCTTTCAATGTCCCTCCTCCCCTTTAGCGATCATTTAAACTTGAGCTTGAGACAGTGAGCATTGGTTGTCTATGGGAGGAGATTTCATATAAGAGTTGCTAGCTTTCATTGCTGAAGCGTTGTGTAGAAAGAAAAAGCTTCCGAGACATTAGCAAGTGCATTAAATCCCCCATAAGTTCCTCCAGTGCTAATGAAATGAGCACAACTACAGCGCACATTTGGTAAAAGCATGGACAGCAGGGCTCAATGGACCTTTTTCCCTGCTTGCTTTAGCTTGATGAAAGTGAATTGGATATATACTTTGTTAATGGGCCATTAAAAGGGATGTTCATTGTCAGCATCTTTCTCTGACTTAATAAGGATAGAATCCAGGCAAGTCAGAGGAAAGTGCTCCAAGTGAGCAAGAGGTGTTTCTCGAGAGGCAAAATCGGCCTTTATTTTGACATGTTCAGCTAGTTTGACGCTTTAAAAGTGGCTGTAAACTGCACGCCCATTAACCTATTGTTTGTGCAAAGCAACATTCAAACTATCATGTATCTAAGAGAATTCATGAATGGCCTTAGATCCATACAGAGTTGCTCCAGCCCAAGCATCAATCTGGAGCCATGGCCAGAAGTTTCCAAGAACTTTCGACGGACATCAAACAGCATAGTGCCGCCATTTTTTAGCTAAGAAATATATCAAAAACATGTCATTGTCCCTCTCTAAATCCATTTATACAGACAAATCATTTGTCTTCTAAAATATAAAAAACATATTCTGCACATTCCACTAGTGACTGGCATTGTGAGACGCTTATTAAGTGATAAACAAATGTTAGCAAATGCTTTGTGGCTTGAGTCCGGTCATCTTAGCGGTTGCATTGCTCGAGAATGTGTACAGTATGTGGCCTCTTTTATTAGCGTGCCAGAGCGGGGGCACGAGTTAGACCCCTTATGGACAGATTACTGACGTGACTTTTTTTGGCAGACATCACTGAACTGAAATGCCACATGGCCTGACATTCTAGTGAAGGGCCATGAAACAGAGCTGCTGCCATATGTCAAATATATATCTTGGGAAAAACCATTGTTTACTCAGTACAATTCTTCAGCATGTATATGCTATCAATACATGTAATGATATGTTGATGCCGTGTTATATCACAAACAGCTTTTGTTGAATTAGTTCAGAGAGAAGAACCCGGGGCTATTTTTGACTAACACACTGCCATTGCCATCCAAGTTATTTTTCAGTTAAATTTCGCCCTTTTTCAAGAAAAGAAACATACTATCTGCCTCTCTGCTAAGAGTTAAATCTTCTGCATTCTGGAATCTTTAATCACAGATTGAGTCTTAGAAAAAAATATCGTATTGCTTCTGTTCAACACTCTGGCGATAGAGATATATATATATAGAGATATTTTGGGAAGTAAACACGTGCATCACTTTATGGTTTGTTTAACGTTTTCAGACCTGTGTATCCGTGATGAAGGTGCACGCTTACACCTATCTGTGTCTGTGCCTATCAAGTCTGCTGTATTGTGGTCTAATAAACACAGGAAACACAAAGAGTGCCTCATTTGCTTTGTCTCTGCGATTCTGAAGTGATCCCAGAAGTTCTTACCCAGATGGTTGATTTTGCTAAGACAGTTGAAATGGCAATATCCACCGAGATGCTGCCATATTTGTTTGCCACTTAAATGCTAAAATAACTTTGACAAGAAGCCCTGAGGTTTAATATATAAAAAAATTAGAAAAGGCACTCTGGAGTCAGATGAAGGGCTAAATAGGAGCTATTTATCCTCATTATTTACTAACCATGTACGTGTTTATATGTATGTGCATTCAAATCAAACTGATTGCAGTGATCTCCCATAATCAAGCCTCTCCATTGTTGTTCATTGACAAACAATCCCATGTGTTGAGTCACAGAGAAGCAAACAAAGACATTCAGATACTCATATCTCTCAGGAATATCACTACACACTGAATTAAGAGTTGGTGCTTAATTACAACTACGCATCATTCAACACATGGCATTCTTACTCCATGCACCATTATGGCATTATTGACTTGACATATACAGTATTTCTCCCAATCTGGGAATGCCCAACAAGGGTAAAAATGATTACATTAAGATTTAAGATAAAGGACAGGCTTACATTGTACAGAGTGTTTGATTTAGCCATTTCACAAAATGAAGCCATAGCCAGGAGGCACTTAGCTTAGCATTGATTCTGTAAACATGGTAGAAATGTTAACCTAGCTAGCTAATAAATATTATAAGGATCTTTGGGAGTTTTACTGCTTTTGCTGACACAAACAAAGTGATGTGGATCCTCATTGTTCTGTCTGTTTGTGCTCAAATTAATTGGGAAATAATGTTCTAGTTAGTAAACTTCACAGATTTTGTAATGGCAACCATTTTTATGTGCTTCCGTTTTTTACCCAACACTAAGCTAACAACACAGAGTTCCACTTAACTCTGCAGTAAAGCACATTCCTAAAATATCCAATGATCATGTATGACCAAACATTTTCTAACTTTTAAACACAAGGTAAAGACATATCCAAAAAGCCCAGTATCATAACCAGATGAGATGTTCAATGATGTTCCGTAACTCTATCCCCTCTCTGTTTACAGGGATCACCACTGTTTTGACCATGACAACGCTCAGTATCAGCGCCCGCCACTCCCTCCCCAAAGTATCCTATGCCACAGCCATGGATTGGTTCATCGCTGTTTGCTTTGCCTTTGTGTTCTCCGCCCTGATTGAGTTTGCAGCCGTCAACTACTTCTCCACTCTTCAAGCTAACAGGGAGCTGAGAAAGGCAGCGGCCATGAAGGCGGCGGCTCAGGAGGCGGCAGCTGCAGCTGCAGCTCCAGCTGCAGCCACAGGGAACGATACGGAGGTTTCATCAGTAAGTCTGCCCGACTGTTTCCTAATTGGTGTTCTGTTGCATACATCAACTGATGTGATCTGACCGCGGATTCAACCTCATGATAGACTGACATGAAAACTCTTGATTTGTATTGCATACTTTGATCACATGCAGGGAGAGGATTATTGCTGATACGTACAAAACTTTAAAAATAACTGTGGTCAGAACCAATGCTGAAATATATAGGAAGGAAAAATGCTTCCCTTTGCCTTTTTACAAATATGATTAGCTTCTCTTTTTTTCTTTGGTGTGTTCCTAATGGTGGTACACCTAAAATAAGTTGATGAAAATGGTTCTCATTTGTTGGTTAGTTGCAGAAAAGAAACAAATATATATGAAGGATATACCCTTGTTTGTTTTCTTCCTTGCCTTAGGGACAACAGTTTCATGTGTTGTAGTATGTCGGGTTTCTCATGAAAGGAGGTCTCCCTATGTTTTAGTTACAGAAAAGCATGGGGATGTACAGTATTTTGGACACATGGAAGCATATGCTCTGGGCAAACAGAGTGATGATGAACCTAGAGAGGCTCATACAGGTGCTGTTTATTGGGCTGATAAAAGATTTAGAAACACCGCTTCACTAAAGGAAAAGATGGAGTCGGAGCATTGCCGATGATATAGGTAGTCATCCCTGTGAGGGTCCACGTGGAGTTTTAACAAAACCTATTTGAGGAACAGCAGCGAAGACGTAAGGACCTGTTACCTGGCACTGTTGGAGATCAGCGCCAAAAGAACAAGCGAAAAAATCATTGACACCTTCAACCCTAAACTGTAACAACAGACGGGTTGTTTTATCAAGAAGACATCAAAAGGGTATTTGCGCGTTTTTTCCAAGCAGCTGTGTATTAATTGAATGCATTTGGTGTGTGAGGCACACATTTTGAATTCTTGTAGGCTACTTATATCTGTGCTTTGCTCATTTATACATCAGGATGCAAAGGGGAAAATGTTAATTTATTATCTGACATGCTGGCAGCTGATTTGGTCTGATCTTAGTATCTGAGGGTGAAGGGTGCATGAAATTAAATGTAATGCTTGCTGCGTGTGTGCAGGCCCTGTGCCTGCCTCGGTTGTGCTTAATTTTATATTCAGATGTGTGCATGTAGGCAGGCTTGTACATTTGCCTTCAGCTGAATATTCCACCTATTGTTTAACATCGAAAGACCTTTCCAATGTCCCTGGACAGGTGTTTATGCATACTTGCGTATGCGATTGTGCATTTGTAGGCATATAGGTGTGTTTGTGCATCAGTGGTGTTGGTAGCACATCAATTGATAATACTCTATTTGAGAGCCCATCACTCGAAAGATGAGCACCCCAATAGCACCTGAAATCAAATACAAATCTCTGGCCCCACCCCATGGTTTGCTGCACCAAATCAATACAGCATCTGCTTATTTTTGCCACACTACCACAATGTTTCACAATCATTCTTAACCAATTTGGTAGCTAGCATGTCATCGGCTTATGGCACGCCAAAGCCAGATTAATCAGTTTGAAACTAGCGGTCTCTCAACTCTGGTTCAGAGGATGGAAACAGGGGAGGAACTGTGTTGTACTATAATAATAATTCTAAATAATCTGTAGAATCACATCAGTTTTTCTGACAGTTTTCGACTAATTCCATTAGTCATTTTTAGCTTTGTCATTAACAGGAAGCACATTTTCTGATGATTCTTTGTACATTTTGTCAAATGTAAAAGGCTTATTCTTACACACAGGTCTTTCTTATTTAAATATGTAACACAATGAAGTGTAACTTGAACTCAAACCATATTCTGATGACACAAATAATACATCATTTTTTTACTGTATTATTACATGTGTCCAAGGACTTGATAACTAATGGATTACTGACTACTAGCTGTCTATAAATCTTCAGCTGGCGACAGCTCTATCCGAGCTTAGCTAGCTTAATTCTCTGTAAAGTGATAACCTAACTGTTTTTTGAACTCTTCTCTTTATAGACCTTTAAATATATGAAGAACAAATACTATTTGGTCTATACCTCAAAAAATATGTCAAATGAAACGTAAAATATCTATCTTTAAAAAAAATTACAATGAGTCTAGTTTGTTCATGTTAGCTAACCACTTGCACACTTACATCAGCAAGACAGTTTTCTATACTCAGTTATGTTAGTTGACTTTATTTTGAAGTTGTCCTTTGAAGGGTCTACTAGTACATCCTGTTTGCACTGTCACTATGGTTAGAATTATTGTTCCATTAGTGCTGGCTGTGTTTTGTCTAAGAGAATATGGGATGTGATTTCTGTTGCTGTATTTTTTATTTTGTTCCCAAATAAGAATAACAAGATACAATTGCTGGTACACATTTCTGAGGTGGGATTCATTTCAATATAATACAAATATTTTTTTGGCTTTCTCCGTTTCCCCACTTTCATGAGTCTAGTTTGACGTGCTCAGCTCTAGTCACTTGCTAATCTTGTCTCCACTTCCTCATCCTATGTCATTTTCTGTTTATCTTTCTTTCTTAATCCATTCTCAGCTTTTTTTTCCCCTTATATAACACTTTCAATGTTCTGCTCTTTTTTCTTTTTCAATTTTGCTTTATTTGCACGGAATGTAAACACATCTGTGCTGCAAGGCATATAAAGTAAAGGCTGGATGTGGAGAAGTAAAGAAAGGGTGATACAACTGGTGATAAAAGACCTTTCTGGTATATGAACAGTTTAAAACAAACTATTTCCCCTCTTGTATGCATACAGCCGGAGTGTACACAAGGGGTCAAAGTTTTACATTTGTTCTTCTGATGCATTACATCATACTGCATGCCCCCGAAAAGAAGAACAGTCACAAAGCTTGGAGATTGTTTTATTATTAAATCCCACTAATATTTATATCTTGTGTATTATATTTCAAGAGAGAAAAAAATGGATAAGAGTTTAAGTCCTCTTATGGATCTAACAATTTTGTTGAGCACACTTTCAATCTCCATCTATATGACTGTCTGTTTTGTCCTCCATATCTCATTTTACAGTTCTGGCAGTAGATCAAATTGTATTAGTTTAAATTATTCAAGGCCTGGTTCATAAAAGGATTGTGCTGCTTTTGCGCCCACTTGACCTGTGCAAAGGAACCAAAAAGACTCTGATTGATTCATAAAGCAGTACGCAAGGGGTTAAATCCACCCCTAAATGTGCTGCAGAGCAAACAGTGTCTCTTTGTGCCACTGCTGGTTGCAAATATTTAAATGAGACATCACGCAGTCATTTGGGGAGAAATTGTCTCCTTTCCATGCAAATAATCCTTGTTGCAAAATAAGCATCTGATTTAGAATCACCAGTGCTTAGCGCTACACGCAATTAGAGTGGAGCAAAAAAACGTCTGTTGAGATCCGGTAGTAAATGTGCCGCAGTATTTATTAGAAAAGTCAAGGGCAAGTATTAAATTATCAGTATTTAAAAGTTCCCAATTTGCCCCACTTTCAGACGCAAACCAAGAGCAAACTGTACGGAGCAGGACTACTTTCATTAGCACCATATGCTTAGTGAATTAGACCTTGAGACGGAGCAGGTATCGTGAGCAAAATGGTGCGCAGTTTTTGGAGCTAGTAGCGACAGCAATCCATTCTTAATGAATCAAGCCCTTTCGTATGTTTTCTACATTGTGCACAGAAGTCTTCTCTTTAAGGTGTGAGAGGTGTGAGGCTAGTCTGTGGTTCTAAGGTTTTGCTGGTTGTTCTAGTCAGTTTGGTGGGGGTCATTGTGGGCTGTTAAGTTTGTTTTAAAACTACACAAAACTAATTCCTCATGAGCTTTATTTATGTAATTGTGTTGGGTTGACATTCTTTTTCGCTTTGGCTTTCTGACTTTTTCCTTTTTCCCTTTACAAAAAGTATTTACCTCCTGCTCATCTTCTCTGTCCCATCCCACTCAGGCACACCACCGAAAATTGCACAAACATGTAACATTATCCCTCTTTTTTTCTGCATCCTCTCCAGCCCCCTGCAGTGCTCTTCATGTGAGCCTTCTATGCTCTCGACACACTCTCTCTCTCTTTATCGCACATGCACACAAACACATCTCTTGACCAACCTTCTTTTGCCTCTCTCCCTCCCTTTTTGCTTGACTGTACTGTCCACATATCCAAAGTGAAACAATGTCCACTTTATCCACGCTTCACAGTCCCACACATTCACATATAATCAGCAGCACACATTCAAACACACATACATACGCACTTAATCTGCAGTAAATGATGCCCCACATATCCATACATTTCAATCATCACTCTATACAATAACATATCCATCCATCTATCTACCGTATATCTATCATCCATCCATCCCTCTCACCCGGTCCTCTATTCTGCCCCGTTACTAAGTGATAACCGCAGAGAGTTACAAGAGGAGACAGGCAGTTCCTCTGTAAATGATGTTGCTGCAGATTATGCAAGAGCCATAGATTAAGGGAATATCCGACGGATCATTGCGAGGTCAAAGGAGAAGGGGGGCCGCCACCACAACAAGGCCGAGTATGGGTGGCTGAGAGAGCTGGCCCAGTGTGGTTTCTGTGGAGCGGGACAGAGAGATGGATGTGAGGGGCCTCTGTGGTGTATTTTTCTGCTGTGTTCTTTTTGTGTGTTCGTGAGAGCGAGTTACACTGAGAGAAAGAGAGAGTGGGAGGGATGCATCATGGAAAATGACTGCTTTCAACAAATATGTAGGAGGGAAGACTCTTCATTACACAGAGAAAAGAGAAAAAAAACAATGGTGTATCATCGGGAATAGAAATAGCCCTCCACTAGTCACGATTTAAAACAGTACGACCTGTTGTGACTGTCAGGTAGAGCCATAACAGGAATAGAAACCTTTACAAAAAAACACAAGACAAGTAGCTCGTTTAATGAATCAAATATACAACTGTAAGCACAAAGGGGAAGGGGGGTGTTTATCAGTGTGTAAAGGGCACTGCATGCATTGTCAGTGTGGTGTTTGTGAGTAGGTGGTGCAGTATGTGGTGCAGGAAATTAATAGAAAATAAAAACAGTCGTGGGAGGAGAAGAAGCAGAGGAAAAAGTGAGAGAGAGAGAGAGAGAGAGGAGAAGAGACCCTTATTTATAGGCTCAGCCACAGGTGCTGGAAATCCAATGACTGGTGATCACCACTCCGCTGAGGCGACTTCCTCTATTATACCAGGGCAGTTGTATTTTCAATAATATTTAGTCCTTATTAGTGTTATTATTTCCAAGCTCAGGAAAGAGCGCTGACTCCAAAAAATGCCATGCATTAGAGAAATTGGACATATTTAAGTCCCACCTGCAGTAGAGAAAACCATTCAGATGTTACCTCGTCACTCTGGTCTGCTAGCATTGACAGAAAAATGGCTTAAAACTTTAGTGTGGTGGAGTGTTTTACCTAAAGGGTACAGAACCCAGAACTGAGATTTTAAAAGCACCTTATTACAAAAACTGACTCTTTAGTTAGAAAAGGTGGATCCAGGCAAAAAATAGAAGCCTCAGCATAAAGAAGGGAGAAATTGGAAATCCTCACACTCTGTTATGAGGCCATACTAAAACTTTGGGGGGTTGAGGCTCAGCTGTGCTAGGCTTGTTTTTCAGCTTATCGTGGTTAAATGATTAAATTACCGGATGACTCCGAGGAACAGTTGTAATACAAAATTAATGTTTTTAACCTCTGGCCATTTATTGGGATAATATCCCCGAGAAGATCGAGGAAACACATTAGTGAGTTTTGTCGGTTTACTATTTTCTCTCTGGTGTATATACTGTAGGGCACTTAATAGGGCTGTATTCATTGTATTTTTTCTGTCTGAAAAACTCATGTGATACTTTCTTTTTTTCGTTTTTGACAGTAATTTTGAAAGATTTTCTGCATTTGATTGTATATTGTGGCACAAAACTGTTTCCCTCTAGTTGATATGGTTTACAGAGTCTGACCTGTTGTGCTCTTTCTCTATACTTTAATTTTCCCCAATAATTGAATAAATAATAATATTCCATTTGTATTGCCCTGAGACCCAAAAGTATAAACTGTACTACATATCGGTGATTTACGGTGACACTTTTTATTTAAAAAAATTGGCTTTGATGGACGCTTGTATTGGTTAGTGTGCGAGCCCCATCAACAGTGGCTATGGTCCTAAAAGCGGACGGCCAGGTTCGAATACGACCTGTGGCTCCTTTCCAGCATCTCATTCCCCACTCTCTCTTTCTCTCTCCCAGATTTCTGACTCTATCCATTGTCCTTTCTCTAAATAATGGCATAACTCCTCTTGTTAGACATCATACATTTTTGTGATACTAATATATATAACATAGGGTCAAATGAGGTAGTGTTCATTTTGATCATCTTCTCACTTATTCAAACGTCTGCCCAGAATGATATTTCCCAAATCCAACATTTTTGATTACTACAACAAGCAGACTAAACTTTGTATACATACTAATATTATAAATACTGTGTAAATATTGGGACATAATCAAATGGTTCTGATCAGAGCAGTCATGTACTCATTGCGTGATAGCTGACCTCATTTGCTCCTGACTCTCCCAAGAGACGAGATTGCGACCCATTGCTATTCCTTTTTTTTCAACCGACACATCTGTATCCTGTTTAATGCCGGCCATGGAGAGGAGAGAAAGAAAAATCCCTACTGTTATTGGCCATAGTTGCCTGTAGTGCATGGTCCTGATTGGTCAAATGGGGTGTCAATCAAAAGGTCCAAGGTCAAGAATTAGAAGTACAGAGAAAAAGTTTAACAAAGGCAGAACTTTTGAATCAATCCGTTCTTTATGGATGTTATGTGTTTGTATTCAATCTTTTCTGTGGATTTGGACCCTTGCCGATGCAGCAGGACCGCTTTTGTTGTAATATCATGACCGGAAGAGTAATGTAGACCTTCAGACAGCAGTAAAAAAGAACTACAAAGACTTGTTTGTTTGACGGTGGTCTGACAGATGCGTAGATTGCTGCTTCTGTGCAGGTTGGATCTAGAAATACTTTGCATGGTTGAAATCTCAAGAATTGTGCATGTAGCTTTCAGAATTAACTGATTAACGGATATCGAAGTAAATGTCTTTGTTAACGGTTGAAAGAGTTACTTTATTGTGCAGCTCTATATTTAGAAGGTATTGCAAGGCATGAAGTGACAATTGCAGATAATGTTTCGCTTCATCCTATCTTTTAGTGGTGCAAAATGCATTTCTGCAGCACTCGATTTTTTCCCTTTATGAATGTTAAAAAAACTGTGAAAGCTAAAACATGGAAGATACTTGCTACCTTTCCTTATATGCATCAATATAAACAGAACATTAACATTCATCTCGACCACCTACTGATAATGATCCAAATGTGTATTCACACCCACTCAACACCTACATAGATGAACCTCCATGCACTTACTCCCATTCCATAAGGCTAGTGCACAGATAGAGTAACCTTAAACATATACAATGAAATGCTCATAGGCACTCCTACATGTAGCTTCCATCCAATCCTCAACATAGCTATCAGCCTTCATACATCCATCAGTCAGAGCCCATCCTCCATGTGTCAATGTGGGTCTGTTGGAAAGAGCAGGAGCTGATCCCTCTGGGGTTCGACCAGGAACCAGCCAATCAAGCCTGTTGTAGTTTTCAAAAATAGCTTGTGTATCGGATCAGCAGTACAAATACAAACATAGGAAATGCAAGTAAATGTGATCGCGCTTATCTTTTATTAGGAAAGGAACCATTACATAAAGCGATAGCTGATAATTAAAGCTGCAGCCTAGAGTTGTTGCAGTTGCAAGAGGGAAAAAAAACAAAACCTCCCGGGCCAACATTTTTGTCTCACTGTCTATACTCTTTTTCAAGTTAACCTTGAACGTATGCACGCGCTGCAATTCAACATACTTTACTGACAGATATAGACAGTCATGTTCATTTAGTAATGAGTAAGCTTAACAATAGCAGGACCAGATGTTAGATCATCTGGACCCTCTCCCTCTTACTGCCCTTCCCCACTGTCATGTTATTGTAGTGCTTTGCAAATCCTGATCTATTGTTTTCATCCCTTCTTTTAGCCCACACACCTTTAACAGCGCCTCATTATTATTATCATTTTAATCTTTTTCCCTTTTACGGTATGTTGATAAGAATATTATAATTAATGAAATGTAAGAAATTATTAAAAGTCTGAGGGTAATTAAACGTTATTTCGTCATAATACACCATCCTTCTCTTTCCTCTTCCTCTCTCGCTCCCTCCCTCTCTCTCTTTAACACTTGGTACTTGGCAACTATGAGTTCTATATAACAGTGAAGGATTATCTTGTACTACAGTGATAACACTGATGTGAGTTTCATGCTTAGCCAAAGAGAAAATGTGATATTATAGAATAGAATAGAATGCCTTTATTATCATTGCAGATTGTACTGCGAAATTTGCTCTGCTTCTCTAAAACAATAGAATAACGTTCATCTCATTCAGCCATGCACACATGCCCATCCATTTAATGTATAAAAAGTTCAATCCATCCATCCTTTATCTATACCACTTGTCCCATTCGGGGTCGCGGGGAGGCTGGAGACAATCACAGCTGTCATTGGGCGAGAGGCGGGGTACACCCTGGGCTGTTCGCCAGTCAATCACAGGGCTGACATATAGAGACAGACAACCAGCCACTCTCACATTCATACCTACGGGCAATTTAGAGTCACCAGTTAACCTAACGAGCATGTCCGGGAGCACCTGGAGAGAACCCATGCAGGTACGAGGGGAACATGCAAACTCCACACAGAGAGGCCCTGTTTGACGGGGGATTCGAACCAGGAACCTCCTCGCTGTGAGGCAACAACGCTTACCATGTAGCCTTATAAAAAGTTATTTTAAAAAAAGTTAGATAAAAAGCGGTAGTTGAAAAAGTATTGAGAAAAATCCAGTGCTTTCAGTGTTATAGGACCTCTGCATATTATGGAGTCTTATAAGGATAGAATTGCACCTTGATTGTTATGAATTAAAGATAGCATTTTACACAAAATGTTACCATAAATAATAAAGTGTTTTTCCTGCATTCAAAACTCCTGCGGCCACCACCACTTATTTTTGTACCACCACTGGCCCTTGGGTCTGACGATGTTTTCAAGAAGAACTCAGTATTCAAAGTACAGCATGTTATGAATATGTCATTTCTAACTGCAAATACGGCATTATTGTACATGTCGATATTGTGGCAGCACTGTATTGTAATCAATCCAGTGCACCAGATAAAGGGCTCTTAAAAAAAACTAAAGAGGAAGTAAAGGAAAAAGAGAGGAAGGTGTTAATTCGGTAAGGTGTGAATACAGCTTAGGTGAAGAAGTAAAGTTCTCTCTGTGTCATGGAGACATCATGGAGAATATTTACACTTTAAATCGACTTGAATGTAAAATTTGACATCCATGAAGGAAGTACCAGATATGTTTTATTGACACTGAGCATTTTCAGCGCCCAGCGTCCAGAGTGCAAAAACACCTAGTGTGGAAGCTATTTTTGGTCCCTGCGCTCGCAGTGCTCTCAGTTGAAAACAGTTACATTTTTGGAACAGCGTCACTATCGTCAGTGTTAATTCTCCCCTAATGACCAATCGGGAAGGGGAAGTACTTCTGCTTTCAGCTTTGTCAACAACAATGGCAGAGGAGAAACTAATCTGACTCGTTTTTTCAAGGGTACAATTTCCAGTTTTATAGCTGCTGCTAACGCCAGGACAGGATTCATTAACTTTCTTCTCATGTTTCCTTGGTGATATATCCTTGAATAAAAATTAAATATTAAGTACATGTAGCTATCTTAAACACACAATGGTCATTACAAAGGGAAATGGAAGTTAACTTTGGTGACCTAGCAACATAAAGCGCAAGTGAGAAGCTCTCTGAAACTGAGGTTGTGAGCGCTTCCAGCGCAACTCAAGCTGTCAACATTGAGTCCTGTAGTGTTCAGTGTTGTTCTGTTGTTGGCTGGGAGAAAAACTGTTTTTTAACCTTGGGCCCTGAAACAACTTTCTGATGGACGCTGAGCTGGAAGGTGGATGTAGGGGCGAGTTACATCCTTCACTATGCAGCTGGCTCTGCGGAGACAGTGCTATCTGAAGGTGTCCTCCAGTGAGGGTAGAGGGAGTCTGATTATTTTTTGCGATGTGTTAATGACTCTCTAGAGAAACACGTATCAGTTTCAGAGTAAAACCCTTAAGTTGGAAATGTATTATATAGATAACCCAACGTTTTAAGCCTCTAAAACAAACATGAACCTCTATATGTAGAGCCTCAGTTCAGTCATAGGAAAAAAAATGCCCTGCTGTATGTGGATCTCTTTTTCCCCCTGTTATCTGCGTGTTTCCATGGTTACCCTCCAGACGTTGGACCATCATACAGAACTGGAATGACAAGAACACTGGATTTGATCAAAGACACAGTTGAAAGTTGCACATCTAAAGATATCTGCCATACAACATAATGATAATATGTCTATGGAAAGGAGCATCAGTACAAATTCAAACTAATGCATAGTTCAATAATGAACATTCTGTAAAGTTTAAAATTCTACAATGCTGTGTGCAAGTGAAACCGTTGCATCTGCAGAAAATGTCAAATGTAGTCAAATTTGAAACCGAAGCGATTAATCTTGTCTCATTTTGAGATTGTCCTCCATGCACTTTTGGAAGAGCTCCCCTCAGCCAGAGGATTGTAACAGCTCCTCAACCTTTAGAGGAGCAAGTAACCATGTGGCCACACAAATCCAGCCTAAACTGTGTGACTGCAGTTTTGCTCCAAGATTGCAGTTTGGGTAAAAAAAATCAACTGTGAACTGATTTGCCCAACAGCTGGAAAAACAGGACCGATCAGTGAGCTACAGGTTCTGGGTTTGTAAAGTTCATTTCCCAAAGTAAGAAACTCTACAGTGCTGTAGGCATTATTCTGCATTAAAAACAAACATGTTCCAGTGACTGTTACTAAAATATACGCAGTACTGTATGAGGCAGTTAACTAGCGTAAATATTACATAAATGCACGCTGTCCGTAAAACATATTTTTGAAAATGGTCATAATCATGTGGACAATGTATGCAAAACACTGAATGACCTCATGAAGTATAGTCTTGAAGTCATTAAGTTTTAAAGAGAGATAAAAAAAAAATGCTTTAGGTCATAATGCTCATTCCCTTAATAAATCAATTGAGCCACTCTTAGGTACACAAAGACTAACATAGTCCAACACTATGACTGTATGTGTTGTTCTTCAGGAGTATACTGTCTTCTTTGGTGTAAAAAAGGGAAGCTTCTCTCTTTCACTCTCTCTGACTCTACCTACAGGCAACTCTGTGTTCCTTGACCCATTTCCCAGGCGTATTCTCTCTCCCCCTCTCTTTGCACAGATACTGTAGCTGATTTACAACTATTGGAGCAGGGAGCATGTGCTGAGCTCTCGCTGGTTTGCTGAAAGTTGATGAGCTATAGCGATAATCATGTGTCAATACACTGCGAGCCTCTCTTGTTTAATATGTTTTGTTTGCTTCCCACAACTGCATCAGTCTTCATGGAGCGGGGCTGATTGAAATCACATCAAATCTGAAACAAATCAACATTGATTTCCTTTGTTGGGCTTAATTACTTTGGTTCTCATTGGTATTCTGGACAGAGTTTTAGAGTCACACACACACACACACACGCACACACGCACACACACACACACACACACACACACACACACACACACACACACACGCACACACACACACACACACACACACACACACATTTCCCAATCACTGATCATCTCACAGCTGGGCAAATATGCCTTTAAAATCAGGATAGACTTTTCTAACATTTTGCATAATTTTGCTTGATTTTATTTTTCTAATTAGGGTTGAAATGTTGATGCTATAAGATATCTCTCCTTCACAACATGCTGGACTGTTATCATGCAGAACTAGTATCCAGTTTTGACATTATTAGCACATAAAATATGACGTTTTATGATGCCCTGAGTACAACAGCACAGCAGCGGTTCATTATTTATACCCTTCTATTACATCATGCAATATTCCCTTTAATGTGAATTTCCTCTAACAGATCCTATATCTTTCCTCTTTACCTCTCCAAGGTGGATGCCAGCAGTGTTCTGAAGAAGAGGATGAACTCGGCCCCGATATTTGACCGCCCTGCAAAAACATTTCCCAACCCACCTGTCAATGCCCAAGCCTTCCTGCAGCAAGGTTCAGCTGTACCAGCCAACAACGTCCTGACTGGCACCAGCATCATAGACAAATACTCCCGCATCCTCTTCCCCCTTTCGTTTGGCGCCTTCAACCTGGTCTACTGGATCGTCTATCTCACCAAGGACACCATGGAGATGTCCAGGTGAACAGATGGCACGGTTCTTACAAGTTATTCCAGCTCCTTCCGTCTTATGATAATTTATTTGCCTAAGCCCTGCACAACCTCAGCCAGTCTTTTACAATACATAACCAAGTTTTGAAATGTGTGTGCTTATATTAAGACTGGTTATAACCAACCATTCACTTTTCCAATACAGCTACTTGGTTAGAACCCTAAGCATAAAAAAATGAAGAGCAATACCAAGTTGTGAAGTTAAAGATTTTAAATAAGCAACATCTCGTTAGACTTTCTAAATAAAGATTGCTGACGAACATTTGACTTTACATAACTGCGCGTCACACAATACTACGTAACTAATACAGATTGTATGTTCAGAATTAGCACACTTTATATAATGAACCTAATGTTCCAACTTTACTGACAGATTTAATGAAACTTAAAAGAGAAGTGATCTTCTTAAAAAATCCAACATTGACTTTTATACCAGAATCTAACCTGGTCTCGTGGACAAAGATCTTGTTTGTTTGACACAATAACTTCATCTGAAGACTCTTCAGTCTTTTTACTACGTGACCTGACGTCAGCGCCAAATTGAAACTATACAACAACATGCAAAAGTGTTTTTAAAAAGGGTACCTAGGCCATCATATTGTGACCCAATTAGCCTCTGACCAATCTGCAGTGGTTGACCTATGGGACCAACAACTGGCTTCTATAACACATTGATCCTAAAGGAAAATGTGAACGAGTCTAAGCCAGCTAACCAGTTTAGAAATCCAGCAGTTGGGTTGCTGCTGTGAGAATATAAACAAGGCCAGACTCTTCTCTACATCTATAACCCTTAATCTTGCGTACAAAGTGTTCCGCAACAGAGGATTAAAAATCAATCAGAATAACAATTTAATGAATTGCCTTGATTCAATAAGTAAACGTTTCCAAAATTATCACCAAGTTTTCTTTGCCAGCTCACAAAGCTGACGCTCAGCTGGTGTCACCAGAGTTGTGTGAGCTGAATATACGTGACTTAATTTACAGAGAGTCTATTATGTAAGTCAAGATTCTGAGTAACACAGTATATTACATGGAACCATCGAAACAAAAAACATATTTCAAACTACATGTAGTACCATATGTAGAGCTGATCTATTAAGGAATGAATACTGTACATCTTACAAGATGTGTTGGTTACTTATATATATGTGTGTGTGTGTGTGTGTGTGTGTGTGTGTGTGTGTGTGTGTGTGTGTGTGTGTGTGTGTGTGTGTGTGTGTGTGTGTTTTGTTTGTTTGTTTGTTTGTGTGTGTGTATGATGGAGGGTAGTATGTGGATGTACAGTATGTATCCGTCTCCATTATATGTTTATTTTCCTTTTTTATGCGTGTCTGCCATCCTGAGAGCCCATCATTTATTCAGCAGCCACAAAAAGCACTTACTGCTCTAATAATTTACCATATGGCTTTTCTTAATGTATCAGCATAGTTGAAGAACGGTCACAGGCTTTCATACAGTCGTTGAATTATAATTGCATTGCAAGACCACCATGCAATGCTGGCAGGCTTTGTGTTTGTCATTCAGTGTTTTGCACTGAGTCCAGCACTGCAGTGCCAACAGGCTGAAGTCCTAATAGCCTGTAGGTGTTTGTTTTCTTCATACACAGTGAACCATAGCTTCAATGATGGCACAAAAAAAAGCACACTAAATTCTAATTTGTATCCGAGTAAATAAAAGAGAGTTTTTTTTTTTTTCATTTAAGGGCTATTTTCAAGACATAGAATACACTGAATTAGCTGAGCTAAATGTAAGGCTCTGCAAAGGCACCACAGTGCCTTAAGCTAAATGTAAAGATGTTCAGTAGCCAAATAAACTGATTTTAAAGCATCGTGAGGAACTTTCAGTATGCGTTGATTTTAGGGCTCACTATGGACAAAAAGGTACTCTTATCTCCCTGCTGATCTTGTGCTGTTCATGTGTAAGTAGTGATTTTTAATGAAAAATCGTATCCTGCTTTTATTTTTTATATTTTTTCAGTCAATCCTATCACTCGCTAATAATTTTTTGCCCCGGGAAATGCAGTAAAAATCTGTTTCCGTAGCTTTCAGAGTTTTCTCCAGTTTTTTTTCCAGTTTTCCAGACAAGTAAGTCTCTCTGAATAGTCTTTGAAAACATGCTCTTTTAACAAAAGAAAACCATTATGGTCATAATCATCCTCCAGTTTCGAAAAATGTGAGTTTCAAGCTGTTCTAGGAAAAGAAGAGAAATAGGCAGAGAAAACACTGTTAAAGTGCTCCTCTATTCAGCTGAATTCAGGGAAATGTCCTGTCATCTCCAAAATCTCAAGGTTTCCTGCTATCGTTCTAGCATCAGTTGGAGAGGCAGCAAATCCACTTTCCCTGAAATTATCCAGATTAACTCTATGCGCTTGTTTCTTTTTCAAGTGTTTCAAGAGAAACACTCAGGCTCCTGCAGTTTCTTGCTGACGTGGTTGATCTGATACAATATGTTGTACCAGATTACCTCCATGTCATTGCCTCACTCACAATGCTGCTATGTGGACATTGTCTCCAAATCTTTCTTGTGCTCTGATTACTGTAAAGGTTTTACTGTGGAGTGCTCGAAAAACTTTCACAACAAATGGTCTCCATGTTTTGATGGTTAATGTAGTCAATTGAAGCATTAGATTCCCCAGAGTGTGCTTCAATAACAGAGAAACTTTTGGCATTCTGCAGGCGTTTCAGCAGTGCCATATATGCCATGCATTGCACCAGGCTAGGCCTTGCTCTGCTTTAATTCTTTAGCCGTTTACTGTAATTTGAAAAAAAAAAAAGGAAATGTTTAAGTCACCCTGAATACTATAAAAAAACATCCTTGCCGAAAATGCTAAAATATCTCTCCTTGTTGCAAATTTGATAGCTTTGGCAAAGAAAGCAAAGGTAAAGCTTCCTGCAGTTAGTCGTGGCCAATGGCTAGTGTTTTGCCTGAACACGCTCATAGATTTGGTGAACAGTCTATAGAATGGGTCAGTTTGCAACTCATGATAGAAAACGTAAGCGTAGGTCACTCTGGAGACCAAGAAAAAACTGCTCACGTATTATTATTATTAAGAAAAAACTGCTCACGTTTGGAGGTATAGAGGGTTCCAAACGCTGTACTGATGTCGGATATGTGACCCGGGCATGCAAAACATGCATCTGATACGCTTTTCAAAATAAAAGTTCAATCTGTTTGTCTGTTTTGAACCTACCTGCATTTTCACATAATTATTTTATTCTGAATTGTTATCCAGTAGATATGTTTAATGAAACTTGCAAAGCTGTTTAGCTCTTTTGTGGTATATCTGCTAAACCTTCTTGGAAAAAAAGAAGTGGTCTTAAATTATGTAGGCCTTACGTAGACTATGTACATAATCTAAAAATGTCAAGTTATTGGTGTTGTTTATTTTTGTGCTATATCCCTCTTGTTCTCTCCCTCTATCGCTACAGTCTAACATAGAACAACTCTGTCACCCATCACAGATGCTGCTTATAGTGTTGTAGAAGTTAAGTTCATTTCAATCAGCATACTAACAAGCTTTATTGATCAGATGGACTGTGTAGAAGAAGTGGATGTAGTGTCACCCTATGGTTTTCAAATACGCACTTTGAAGCCTGGAGATTAGAATTTTGGCTGTTGCCATCTTGTTTTTTTAGAACCAGAAGTGACCATATTTGAATGATAGGATAGCCATGTCTCTATCATGCTTAAGTGGATGCGTTAAGCCTGGCTCACACTGTACGATTTTTCCCCGATTGTATAAAAGTCGGGTGGCATGTCAGCTCACACTGTACGACTGAATCATTTACGACGCACGACCAGACCTTAAGATTTATGTGCTCACATCGACGACCCGATTGTCAGGCACCTCCTGAGAGCTCACACTGTACGAGTGAAAATCGGGACGCAGCGTTGACAATTGTTAATAAAGTTTCATTAAAAACTCCAACGGACTCCAGGGGACGGCGGCTGATGAAAGAGAAGGAAGTGGAAGTTGTTGTAGGATATAAGAAAGTTGATACAACCGTAGATATATGGACAATGTTTCAGAAAAGTGCTGCACTGATGATCTGTGCCATCCTGTGAACAGAAACCTAAAAAAAAAAGAAGTCGGCGTATATGGACTTGCATGCAGGTGGCTGCGGAGATGGAGGAGTCCTCGTCTCCGCAGCCACCGAGAACTGTAGGTTTCTGCGTTCTGCAGAGATAATTAGAGGTTATATAATATTGTGATAATATTGTAGTCATGCGCGACTTCTGCCAGACGCGTTTATAACGTAATTGTCAAGATTTTACATTCTAAATATCAAACATGTTTGAAATAAATCGGGGCGTCCCCGACGATCGCCGAGCAGATCAGGGACATTAAGATTGGAACTTTGTGCCACTCACACTACAAGATAATCTGGGCAGATAATCTGTTCTGAGCAGCCTTGAGTCGGGAGCGACCCTGCGATTGTCGGGAAGGAGGAATCGGACCTCAAATCGGCCCGATTATCCTGCAGTGTGAGCCAGGCTTTAGAGGCAACTTATCCATCACAGGTAGCTTCACTGGACGTATACCTTAATTTATCATTGATTTATCACTAAATGGTACCATATTTACCAAAATAAACATCATGCTGTATTAAAGAAGGCTTGAGTAGTGATTGAGGCCATTACCTTTTTAGGAAAATGTTAGCTTAGGCAATATATCAACTTCAAAGCAGTGTCAATTCCCCCCTCTCATTCATACAATATTATTTTTTCAACCAGTGGAATAGCCCCCTGCTGGACTTTAGAAAGAATGCAGGTACAAGCACTTTTGAAACTAAGAGGCTACATCTACTTCTTATACAATCAACACAGGAGAGACCGCTTACATGACATGACAGCTTGACATGACAGCTTGCCCATGCTTAAGTACACAAAAAGTCACTTAACCGAAAGAGGCTTCTGTGATATAAACATTAAAGGCATAACAAGTGTTATGCATAGTGGAAATGAAGCGTTGTGGTATCTGATTACTGTTTGATGAGATAAATCTGTACAGAAATAAGAGCAGTAATCTGTGTGATCGAGGGAGTTCAATGAGCCTGTGAGGATGTGCAAAAACTGAACAGGTGTATGACTGAAGTCTGCTGGACTTTGGTATGGCATGTCCTGATTTTCATTAGGCCTGATGTTGCCAAGATGTTATTCAATCAGATTTTACATCTGGCTAATGGAGATGCATAAAAAGAACATGTGTAAACGGGGGGTAAAATTACAGTAATGCACGTTTAATTGAGCTGAACTGTGAGTCTGTACAGAGAAGACTCGAGCTGTAGTGTAAAAACAAAGCAGTCCTGCACAGCTGAATCCCACTACATGGTACAATACTTCACACTTCCACAATTAACACTTTACGGTTCATTACTATTTTTATTCAGTACCACCCACACTAGTGACCCTTTGATTCTTAGTTAGTTCCATCTTAATCCAAATATTACTACTAATAAATAAAAGTCAGTTGACGCCACAGAAATAAATATCCAGCTCAAGTGGCTCAAACTGAAAGCGGATCACAGTAAGTGCAGCAGCTCCCTTTCATTCTTTGTAGCTTTGCTTTTTATCATAGAAGGTACTCTTACAAGGATGAGCTGGACCAGAAGAGAACTCCGTTCGTGTCAGCGTGTGTGCAGGTGGATTTGTGCGCGTGTCTACTTTTGTGAGGATACAGGAATAGAAGTGTATTAATGTGCCATGGCAGCAGTGCCTACCGACTCAAGGCTATTTTAATGAATAGCGCCATTCAGGGTGAGACATGAAGGAAACAAATTTGCTGAAAACACTTCCTTCTATGAAGGGCTCCAGCTGGTGTGCTGACTGGCTGCTGCCTGGCTGGTGTGCTGGCTGGTGTATGTGTGTCAGAGAGGGTACAGCAGGTGATAAGCCCTTCTTCTCTTTATTGCCCATCAGAGTGCCTGGATTGAAAAACAACTTCCCCATTGTTGCACGTAAATCAAAACCACTAAATGCTGTTTCCAACTCAATTCCTATTTTCGGCTGCAGGGCCAGAGCCATAACTTTGGTGTAATGATCATTCAATTACAGGCCACTCACACGTGGAGCGAAGAAGACCGATAGAAACAGCGAGCCCCCATCTATCATATTTCTCTCGGCGGTCTTGTGGGAATTGCTACATCTGCCTTTGTCACCTAGTTTGTGTGTGCTTGCATGAATGAGTTTCTCACACATCTACCTGTGTTTACATGGACGCCTGTGTGCACGCTGAAGCGTTAAACATTTTACAAATCCTTCTAGAGAGATGAATTGTTATCACAGCAGAAAACTGCTCTTTGTCCCTGACTTGGTCTTCACTCTCTCTCCCTCTCTGTCCCACTATCCCTCACACTCAATTGCTTTCTCTATTTCCCACTTTATCTCGGTGTCACTCTCTCAGACACACTCTCTTCCTCTCTCTCTTTTCTCCCCCTTCCCCCCCATCTCTCTCACACTCTCTCTCCCACGCTGAACTACATGTACTCTGCTTCCTCTATGATAAGACAGGGCAGCCCAACAAGCTAAACAGAGTGATGTCCCAAAAACCTAATCTCCACAGCATTATCATACAGTCATTTTAGAGCAATGGGGAATCCGCTCTGTAATGACTGTATAGAGTCATCTGTTTACTTGAGCAAATACAGTTAATGTAACAGGGCCGCCTTATTCAAAGAGAAATGGTCAAACCACCAAAGGTCAAAAGTTCAGTCACTGCAAGAGACAATATTAGTCTGTCAGCAGCTGCATGAACTGCCAGTGTGCCCAAAAGCAAGACAATGACCACTACTCACTCATTTTATGACACAGCGGATTCAATTAGGAGTTATTAGTTGCAAGAGGGGCTTTTTCATTACTTAAAATACAAATATTGAGAATGCTGACAACAAAAGCATAGATTGTATCAGTACAAAAAAGGTGTAGCATTATTCAATGTGAACAAAAAGCAATTTGTGTTAAATTTTCAGATATGTCAGAACATTTTTAATTGTATTATTAGTATTCATGCATGGAGGCATCAAACTACACACTAGTTTAGATATTGACCTTATAATTAAACGGTCAGCTCCATTTTGTTCATTTGAGCTGATACTTTCTGCAATATTTGGAATGATAAGTTGAAGGTAAAATGTTTAAAGCCCCCTAGAAAAGGTGTCTTGAAATAGTGAATGAATGAATCCATAAATGAATGAATCTTTTTTTCTCCATGTCTGGCCACTCAACACGGCCCATCCATTGTGGTATTATTGAGACACATTTAAAGAAAACATTTCCTAGTACCATCACGGCACGCTGACACAAAACAAAACACATAATAATGGGTAGTAAAAATGCATAATGCTTTGGTGTCCACGTAATTGTTAGATACATGCAGCATTAGCTGAGATGCCCCTTTATGTTCTTAAAGGTTCGGATACAATTACAAAGCTAAACCCCTCCACCACCTCGTTCACGTTTAGCATCCAATGGTGGAAAAAGGATCAATACCTGCCAGCACTAAACCCTGGCAGCAGAAAATGGACACACGTATTTATGCTCAAGAACCCCAGAAGTACATTCTTAGCTTGCTGACAATACTAATAATGGGTGTAATCAGCCAAAGCTGCAATGATATTTCTTACAATTGGGTCTCAGAATGCATGACATAGTTAAAATTTTAATTTTAGAATTTTGTATTGAACTAGGGCTGTACATCTAATCGCATTTTCATTGATAACCAGATATAAGAATTTGCTATAAGCATATCGCTAAAGTTTAGATTTATTGCAATAAATGAGAAAAATGGATGCATGTATTGTTAACAATCGGATCTAGACTTAGACATAATGAACACACTTTTACACCACTGTAATGCTTTCAGAAAAAGCTTAAGCAAGCTAACAGCTACCCTCAGACCAGTTGGTGCCAATTTAGTAGTGGAAAACAAAGCCTGTTGTTTTTAATTGCTGTCAATGTAGAACAAACCTCCTCCATGACTTGCTTTGTTTGTTTTCATTGGCGGATTTTTGAGACCACCCATAGACACACACATTTGTACTTCAGCTGCTTTAGATGGTTTATGTACATCAGGTGACCTTATTTAAACCATTATAATCCATATGGAGTAACCGTATCGCACTGGTTACACATACAGCTGAAAGAAATCCACATGCAATATTCAGTATTTGGCAGAGTTACCTATTAAACTGCTGAAAATGTTCTCACCATCCCACCGTTGACAACATAAAGGTGTAACATATAGATGTTTTCAAAACTTCATTTCATTCAACCAGTTTGTCAGCGTATATTGTGTAAAATGAGTGGACTGGAACATGAAGCACCACATTGCTGATAAGATGGTAGTGCACAATAGCAGCAGAAGCAGTTCATTTGCAAAGTATGTGCACTTTAGAAAGTGAAATAAGTTTAAGGCAACTAACTTTAAAACGATTTTGGCTTCATGTTTGGCCTTTTAAGCACATGGATACAGAACATGATCTGCCACCCAAGTGCCTCTTATACCTAACAATCCAAAACAAAGAAAGTTAGCCCTTTCTATGCCAGCAGCCTTGTACAGTTTTCTGGCTGGAAAAGACTCACAGTGCTGTCAAAAGTGCCTCCTGCTTTAACACATCAGGCGGAGGAGGTGGAGGTGTGAACTACCTGGCAGAGGTACCCAGACGAGCTTCACAGGGTCTCTGTGAACAACACTGGCAGCGAGGGACTGAATAATTCCAAATTTTAAATTCAGCCAGGAATGAATACCAGCCTCCACAGCATCCCTGAACCAGAGCATGCTGTTACATCATCCTACTGTGCTTTTGTGCTTGTGTTCGTGCAGGCAGATGTGAAATGAAGTAGGTGTGTGTGTAGGTGTGTGCATGCATAAATCTGTATGTTTGAATATGTCTTAAAAGATCCATAATTTGAAGCAGACCTTGATTTTCTCCGCGTAGCACACCAGGATGATCCTCTCTCTCTTCCTGCATCTGCTTAAAACACACTGTGTACTTGGTAGCCATCTTTTTACTCACTCTGTCTTTATTTCTCTGTCTTCTGTCTTACAGGGACACCGTCTAAGCCAAGAGTTTGAGTCAAGTGCGAAGGAACACACAGAAGCACATAAACATATATATACTCAATAAATAGATGACAAACGTTTGCCAAGCATTCTTTTATGCCGCCTCAGTGCATTGTATTTCTTTTTAACTCCCTTGGAAAGTGAGTGTGTTCAGAGCAGATGAACCAGCTCCAATTGCCAACTTGACCCGGGAGCTCACAGCCTGTGTGTCCCAGGCTCTGGAAACATTTCAAACAGGTATTGAATCTCTCGCTGTTTCCCTCATTTCTTTTTTTCTCTTCCCCAATATTAAAAAAGCCACACATGATGACACTTTTTTCTGTATCTGTCTCGATTCCCTGCTCAAGTCTATGGGGCAAGATGTAGCTGCTAAGCTAGCTAGGCTGCAGAGCCAGGGGCAGAGCCACTACTTTGTTCTTCGTAGTTATTTCTGTATGTGTGCAGCATGCATGCATTTCCACACATGAGAGTGATTTTGCACGAGTTAAATATATCACATTCCCTATAATGATACTTAGGACACACAAGGGGAATGGGTGCTCTCTCTTTCCTGACTGTATACATTGTGACTGACTGACTGACTAGCAGGAACTCTCTCACTTCCAGCCCTCCTCCTTCTTTCCACTCCTCATTTTCTTCCCACAACACCCATTTGCAAAAGCATTTTATTGGTTCATTGGCTTAATTTCCCTCCGCTGATGGAGTACAGAGGATGTGGAGCACAATCTTTAAAGTGTTTTTTTAATGGTGTGTTCCAAATATGCATTGCCCTGGTTGAATATTCACTTTGACATGCAGATTTAGACAGAGAAAAGAAAAAAAATATCATGTCAAATATTTAAAAAAGAAGCACTAGAACATGCACACATACGAGAAGCTTACATTTAAAGTTTGTAATGTTTTCCACATTGACAGGGTTGCTTGCCCTACAATTTTACAGAGGTACACAAAATAAAAAATGTCAGTGCATAATTTAATGATAAGTACGGAATGAGTTGTCAAAGTCTAAAGCTGTGATGTATTTTTTTTTAACCCAGAAACACCCAAAACCCGCCTCCAGCAATAGAATTATGCAAGTTGTGCTAGATATTTAATGTTTGCTGGAGGAATCAGTTAAAGCTGCAAAATGTATGACACACAAAACACTTCATTGAAACTCCATTAGATGTAACCAAATGGACGAAAAGTGTGACAAACATTGAAAAAAAAAATATATATATATATATATATATATTTAGAGTTCATCCTCTGCTGTACATATACTTGTGAGCATCTCACATAGTACGGACTTCATGTATCCTAGCAACAAATTTTCATTCCAGGGAGCTGATTAAAGCCTTTATGTGCGAACACTGTTATCATTTTCTTGTTTATTGTTGCTATTTATTGTAGTCATTTAATTGAAGTAAAGGACTCCTACACTGGTTGCCAATTAATTCCGGAGTTGACAGCTCTGGCATCTGGTTTTCATTATGAAAGCAGCAAAAAATAGAAACCTAAACCTATCATCATCAATTATTCCAAATGCCAAAAACGTATTCATTAATAATCCACTTGTGTGGATTTGCATACGATTACACACCATTTCCAATTAGGCAGAGAGGGTAACACGTTTAAGCCATGTGGCTTCTATATATAAGCTGATGTGTGTTTGCGTCCTCATGACATCCATCATCCACGAGGATGTTCTCATTAAAGAGTCTCATATTAACACAGTCAGCTTTTGAAGTGATAAAGCTGCACACTGCAGCTAGAGGTTACTATAGTCTTGAAAAATGGACACTTCCTTTGGTGGTTTGGTCGATATTTCATTTTTATGAACATTCACACAAAATAACTGTTTAAAAAACTGTGCAAATGTGAAGTTACTGAGGTGATATGACTTCCTGGTCCTTTAATATTGGCTTATGTTTATTTTGTATCACTGGTTTGTAAGGAGGCTCTTTGTTTGTTGTATATATTTATGTCTTTGTTATGAGCACTTTAGACTTTCAAAAGGACCAACATAGGAAGCTCTGTTCAACAAAAATGACATTATAGATCAATAATGCATGATTAAAACGTTGCATCATGAACTTTTTAGAGAATCAAAATATGCAATGCAATAAAAAATGCAATATAGCCTCTGGTCGGACTCCCAGGGTTTGGATCCAATGCTCTGAACTATTTTCTGAAGAAGCTAAGCTTTCAAGTCGCAAACAAGCAGCTCTATCGCCAAACAAGAACATCAGTATTGGACTTTTGTGCAAAACCTCGGATGACATCCAGTGCCAAGGATTTTTGAAAATTGTTTTCTACAATATCTGTGCATGGAAACTATGGTTTTAGTGATGTACCATTAGGGTTAGGCTATAAAACATCATAAGGTTATTTCATTTAAAAACATAGTTTAACGTGCTGTTTGGACTTTAAAATGTGGGAATAAGGCCTCACATTGACAAATATGGACTCAAAATGATAATTTGAAGGCCTGTTAATGCATGTTTTCTTCCATCTGTGCACAACAGGACTAAATGAGCAGAGGTGTCAGACTGTATGAACTGTCTCTGTATCCTCCCACTTCCTCTTCTTCACTCACTACCCTCCTCCCCCTCTGTCTTTGAGCCAAAGGCTAAAGAGAGAGGCCATTTCAGCCCTTATTGCCCTCTGTGTCAGGCTACATTGTGGGGAAAAAAACCTGACTGCCAGTGAACTCGGACTGCTACAAAACTGCTGGCTCAACCCCAACGGAGCACCAGAACACCAGTGACCCTCCTACAGAATAAACTCCTGTCAAGTCAAACAGAAATATGGATGTGTGCACGTGCGAGTGCAAGTGTGAGCATTTTAAAAATGACTTAAATCATTTTCTATAACCAGTGACCCAATTGATCTGCCCTCTGATCCCACAGCCTAGCTGCTCAGCTCCATCACTCCATCCTGAGAAGCACACTTGCATGACCTCAGACCGTTTATGTGCTTGTTAGGGTTGTTGAATGTAAAAAGGTTGTGAACTCCATAGGATGTAGAATTCTATCGCTATGGTGACTGCGGCCACAAACTGCCCTTTTGTCGTTTTGTTTCATTCCAGACCACAGGCATGGGCTTTGTTCATGTTTTCATTTAGCCAGTGTTGACCTAGAAATTGTACACACAATTTAGAGACAATGAATGCTATTCATTGTCATTTTATGTGTATATTTTGTGGATATGATCAATTATTTCTGTAGGTTGGTATTTATATTCCAACTGTTTGACCCTGCTTGATGATCAGCTGCACCGCATTAACCATTTGTACTGATGTGAATGACCTCAACTTTTGTATTTTAGCAATTAAGTTGCTCTAGACTTGCCCCTTTATTAGTTTTTAGTGTCATGAGAGTGGCTGTTTTTATTGAAAAACAAAACACTAATTGCATATTCAGGTAATTTGTCCCATGTTAATAAATGAACCGCTACACACTTTTCCCAGCAGAATGTAAAATATATGTTCAATAAAAAACAGAGTATGTACATATATACAAACAGAATATATTCCTCTTTTTCACTTTGCTCGGAACTTCCACTATACACTGAGCGATGCAATCTTTTGAAGATGCCTCTGAGGCTTTGCTCATCGTGGAATAATATTTGATGCAATCTCTGCCGCCCTCCTAAGCAGGGCGCTATTCTTTTTTTTTTATTGCCACAATTTTAATTATCCAACATACAATGACATTTTTTTCATCCTTACAGATACCTAAAATTCAATTTCTGGATAATTATACCCATCTATGCTCATGTAGATAGTTATTAAAGTTGAATATAACCATGTTAATTTATGACGTTTAACCACACATAGAGACAATAATTCTAATTTCATACATGAATGCTATTGAACACTATAAATGTGACTCCCACAGCTTCCAGTTATCATAGAGATGATGTAATATGAGATGTCATGTGACAACAGTAGCACTGTGGCATATCAAACACACAAACTGTGTTGAAGCAGCTATATATAAACATGCGCAGTACATGCTCTTGTATGGATGAAAAGCTGTACAGCCAAAGAAACATTCCAACCCATACACCAGACTATGTTTTGTTACCTTAAACACAAGAAAAGTGACATAGCCTTCAACCCAAAAGTGTGTACTCTATATCCACCCAGTGTGGTATAACTCCACGCCTGCCCTAAATCACACACTCCTCTCACTTTTTGTTCATTCCTACACACCAAAAGCAGCCAGCAGACATTAAAAATCAAAGGACTGGAAAAAAAGGAACTTTTTATGAACCATCTTCCTGTTACCTTTGGATGCAAACGCATGTGCTTCCAGACCCGTCTCAGTCTGGGTCATCATAACCAATCACAAAAGGGTAGAGTGCCACCTATTGGTGCACAACCTGCATCCATTTTCCTCTTTACCACTCTCCCTCCTCCCACAGACACACTGGCGCTCCACTCCTACACACTGACTCACCATATGTTTTTTTTTACACACGCACGGCGAAAAACACAGTTTGAGCGCACACAGTAGCTGCACGCACACAAAGACTGACATGGAGGAAAATCTCAGTTTGTGTGTGCATTTGAGAGGATGCACGCAGATGCACATGCATTAACAGAGAAATATTAAATCACAGCACAGAGATTCATTCCAATGCAAGAACTGACACATGCATTAATTACTGCATTTTAGCATGCACGGTTATAATGAGAGGAGTCGACAAAAGAGAGGTTGATTCTTATTATTGCTTTGCACAAGATGGGGACCTTCATTGCAGTTCTCTGCCCTCTTCTTTCTTGTAATTTCTCTTCAGTCTGATATTTAATAAAAGTATAAAGTGCATATATATATATATGAGAAAATAAAGTTTCTCACTAATCTTGCAGGACTTTTGGTCTCAAGGTTTATTAATCACAAAAAACTATTCAGTATGCAGGGTCTTTGCTTATGTTCTTTGTTTGATTACATTTCTAAAAAAAAAAAAAGGTTTAAATGGGAAATACATATCTTTCATATTATCTAAAGAACAGAGAATATTACATTCTCAAAAGGTGAATATTTCATGGACTAGTAATTTTCTAGGCTAAAGTAACTTAAAATAATGAAACAATGAAATGAAAAAAGTGTGAGTGTAATGCTGTCTTTAAGCTCATACAGTGTGTCAGTTTATTAAAATCTACTTTGTGTTTTCAGCAGTCTGAGAGAGAAGCGGGCTGACTGATCTTGTATTTTTTGCTATTGCATACAAAGTCTAGACTATAGGAAACACCTAATGTTAGAACTGATCTCATTCACTTAAATCTAATTTGTAACCTGGGTTGTTTTAGCACCTACTTGTGTCTTGTTGGCCCCATAATCTATCCAGATGTGGATGTGAAAATCCCAATAATCCATCCAGTGAATCTCCTTAGCTATCTCTGTCATGGTGATGGGAATTCTTGTAGAAAAAGCAGGATGATACCTGTGGGGAGAGAAATAGGAATGCAGCTTATTCTGCTGACATTTGACCCCCCAAGAGAAAATGTTTATACATTCAGATATGCACACATGCACAAGTATGCACACATAGAGGGCAGCTGGGCCTAAGAGGAGCTGTGCTCCTCCACTGTGAACAATTTCCACAGCGCTGTCAGCAGGAACCATATTAACCACATCAGATTCCCTCAAATGCCAGACTGTCACATGCAGTCTGATTCATCAACTTTCCACACTGTCAACCCGAGGAGAGAGGAAGATAGAGAGACTGATGTAGAAGAGGAGGGAAAGAGGGAGTTCGAGAGGAAAGAGGAGGAAGGTAAGAGGAAAAATTGCAAAGATGGTGAGGTGAATTAAATAACCTGAGAAATGGGTAGAGGAGGGAATCAGAGAGAGAGAGAAATTATACAGTGACATAGAGAGGTAGAGGGGGATAGGGGATTCAGATAAAAGACCAATAAATAAAACAGGCGCACACGCAGCTCTCTCGTGCCTGATATGCCAAGCTGCTGCTCCAGAAGAAACACGACGGCACAAACCAACCAATAACCCGGAACGCCGTGTGTCACACGGATGGGGAACACACTCCGACGCGCTCTCTCTTTCTGTCTCTCCCTGTGTGTGACAGAGCCACAGAAACACTCACAGCTGTAGTGGCGTTTTGTGTAGAGGTGCCAGCAGCTGACTCTCATTTCATTTCGTTCCATCTCCTTTCCCTCTGAAGGATGTAATGTGGTGTCATGCACACTGATCTCCAGTTCCATTTGCTGCCTAGTGGCAGTACAGTGCATGAAACAATGCTTAGGAGGCTTCACTTGATGTGAAGTATTTTGAATGAAACTAGCACCAGGCGTATCATGTTTCAGCTGTTGAATATATGGGAAAATGTGGGTCTGAAGAGTTCTAGAGAGCCAGTGATGCTTCCAGGGTCCCTGTTTGCTCTCTCTATCTTTCATGAACTCGAGAAGAAAATCCTTCGTGTTTAGTTATATTATGCAATGTGTCACTGTAGGAAATGTAAATGTGGTCTGAAGGAGCTCATCACAGCTGGAGTGACTTTTTAACTGTCACTTGTTAAATAATTTCAAACAGGGCCAGATTGCTCTTCAGGGTGATGTAAACATAAATCATCCTAAAACACCTGTTTACCTCAACTTCATGAACACATTTACAAATCTAAGGGCTCTGTTAGAGCAAAGTAGCAGGGAGTGATTCCTTACTGGTTGTGCGATATGAAAGAAAAGAGTGAAATGACACGACTAAAAAGGTACAAGTTTTGGTTTGCTAAATTGTTGGACAACATTTATGAATTCAATCTAGTATATTTTACAAATATGGTTAAGAATATGCCTAAATGTTTATTTTTGCTGTTTTTCCATGTATGTTTCTTTAAAAAAAAGTGTCAGAAAAGTGCTACAGTGTGCGAGAATGAAGCAAGAATTCATGCACATCTCACATGGTGCAAACTTTCTTTATGACCAACAAAATGTGCAGATGAGTACTGGCGACCTGATCAGACTTGAAGGCTTGTTTTCCTAAAAATCAAAGTGAAGAGTAGCATTATTCCTCGGAAGAAGGACCTCAAGATTATTGCAAAAAATGTATTTGGGAACAAACTGGTTTATTTGAACTAACTTCATTTGGCTTGCTCTATGACTGATAAGCTATCAAGGCTCATTCTGCAGATCATCAATGATGGCAAAAAGTTGATAGTGTTTAACATGAGGGATCTTATTTTCTTCTGCTGCAATTGATGTAAACCTGGGCCTCCATATCACTGTTATAATGCATAATAGAGCCTATTTGGACTTTTATTCTGTCTCATGTTTGGCTTATACTTAGCATTTATCTTTATGAGAATCCAAATAGTAATATTTGCACATATATTTCTATTCCTGCACAGGTTTGTACATTTCTTTATATAAGTTGTATAGGTCTATTTTTAATTGCACAGGTTTAATTTTATAGGGGCTCCTTAAATCTTTGTTGTCGGGTTAATATATGTATGGGAGGGGGGACAGCGGGTGTTTATGTAACAATTGCTATGTGTCTTGCATGTTTGTATACTGCTACTGGATGCCTTGAATTTCCCTCGGGATCAATAAAGTATCTATCTATCTATCTATCTATCTATCTATCTATCTATCTATCTATCTATCTATCTATCTATCTATCTATCTATCTATCTATCTATCTATCTATCTATTTGTATCAAACTGTTAAGCAGTATACTGAACAACACTATAGAGACTCCAGTAGAGTAGATTACTTCATTGTGTGCAGTTCATTGTGCGCCTCACAGTTATAGAAAAACTAGAAAGGAGGACCCATGTGCAGAACCAACATGATTTATTTAACAAAAGACTAATTCCACAAAAGAAAAGTTTACTTTTTCTCCTTAATGCAAATTGAAAGAGGAAAGTCCAAACACAGGGGAAAACACGAGCTCTTCTTCTTCTGTTGCTTTTAGGTGCATTAAGCACCACCTTCTGAACTAGAGTGTGGACCTGAATTAATCTATCTTTCTATATCTTTGTTTTGAGTCTGTGTTTGTTTTTCTTTCTAAAAATCTTAATAAAGCTCTTTACCCAGCATGTCCTACATTCAACTGTAGCTTGATGTGATCTTTTCCCAGTTTGTATTTTAGAATCTGTCTTTGCTGTTTGTATGATGACAACTGTCTCCTGTGCGTCACAGTGCTCACACATACCGTTTGGATGCTTACCAACGATCTTTAATTGACCTTTCAGGTTCAGTATGTCCAAAATGCATTCTTGTAAAACACAAGCGCACAGCAAAAAATCCACACAATGAGACATGGAGAATGTTTGACTACGGACTGACACTGAAGGGAATTAAAACAGAGACTAAACACTGGGGTAATCAAGACAGGTGTGACAGGTGAAGACAATCAGGGTGTGGCGCACACTCACAGTGGAGGGAAAAAAATAGAAACTGTATTTTCTACTTTTGGATTCAAAGGCAGACGTGTGTCTTTGACTTGTGTGCGGAACATGGGTCACACAGAAGGTTGCACTCAAACAAAATAGCTCACTTAAAAATAATATGAACTAACTAATCAGCTAAACCTCCTCTGATTCAATGCTATTAGTGGAGAAATTGTTAAACCGTGATCTGCATTTAGCCCCATTAGCCCTCCTGTGTAATTGACCTCAGTCTACAACATCATGGAGGGTTATACGTACAGACCCAGTCTCATTTCATGAAATATATTTCCTGGTTAATTTGATGAGGAACATCCTGTTCCGATTAAACCTGTACAAAGGGGACTGTTAAAAATAACCACGGAATCAGTGACGAACGACCTCCTTCGATACCCCCCCAGTCTCCACACACCCGAGGAACGGAAACACCTCACTGGGCAGATGAAGAGCTCTGACAAGCATTTTAAATTCAAGATAGAGACAGTCTCTGGGTAGTGTACAAGATAACTTTTTTTTTCTGATTTTTTCTCCTCAAGGCCCTTACATCATAAATCTGTACGTCAAATATCGTGTCAAATTTAAAATGTAAATGTATGACAATGTAGAAACAAAATCATATAGTTCAGTTCAACCCCAGAGTTTTTTCATTCTTCTTGCCAGTACTTGAAATCCAGGCAATACCTGGAAAATCCAAGGGACATAAATATGGGCCTTTGCCCTTATGGAAGTTCAAAAACCCACTTATTAATAAGTAAAACCCGATTTAAGCATGCAGACATGGTGCACTATTTAGCATTAAACGTTATCTCGGTATAACCTCTACATAGCAACACCTACAAGCATATCATTAAAATCCCTCTAGAAACCATGGCAACCAAGTTTTTCCACATTGTAAGAGGTCAGCTGGAGCTTGTAGAGAAGATGGCAGGGTACCAAGACTGGGTCGCCCACGCTGGCAGGTTATAGGTCACATCTCGACTTCTGCATCAGGCTTGTACTCTGCTCCAAGAAATTATTCACGAGTACACATCTGTTTCTTTATCTGCGCTGCTCAGTCCTCGCCACATATCACACACTTTTAATATCTGTTATTGTTCGCAACATTCACCATTGTTATCCTGCTTCTTGGTGTTCTTCTCACCACCTTCACGAACGCCTGTGGCACGGCAGACTCTGTGCTGTCTCAAAGGTGGTGAGTAAAGACTTAATTTATCTGCTCCCCTAAGCTTCACGCTTCATACTTTTCACTCAGCAGCTGAGCAAGTTTTCTCTGCTTAATTATAACTAAAGTATTATAAATAACCTGTGAACTGAAAGGTAGCAAAATGTGTAACAAATGTATTGCAGATTAAGGCTGCACTTCATGTGAAGGCTGTTGCAGTAGCTGTGACTAGTTACTATGAGGATAAACTAATAGGTGCTGAATGACTACCCAGTTCAATTCTAACCAAACAAATCTGTTTCAAACAAGTTGTTACAAAAAACAATATTTGCTTCAGACACATCACATCATACACTCAAAATGCTGCATTTTAAATGAGATGCAAAGTGCATGACAAAATAAATAATGCTGACGAGAAATCAATGGGTCAATGGGTCAGTGGGTCAGTGGGTCAATGGGTATAGCTTGAAATGCTTCCAGTTAGAGAACTGACCAGCAACAGAAGGTGACAGATACACATTTAGAAAATAATCAAAGTCTGTAAGGGGTGCTGGACATGTGCACCCCAACAAATAAGCCTGTGTGTTGCGCCTATAAGTCAAATAATGTCAATAAAATGCTGTAAGCATGGTTGCATCGTGGAGACTTGACTCAACAAACACAGTACTGTTACAGGGTTGTGTGTACCTTTATCCAGGTACACACCTGGATAAAGTGTGTACCTGGATAAACACACTTGTTATTGCTGGCTTGTTATTATAATCACCCAAAATCTATCTGGTCATTGTTCTTGTTTGGGTCGACCAGCAAACTTGAGGATATACAAATGTTAAAGTTCAGGGCTCCTCCTTAATGTTCTTCTTCTGTGGTATGTTGTATGAATTCTTCTAAGCACTTTCTTTAACCCTTAAGTTACAAACCCCCTTTTGTAAGGGAGCATATCAGCCCTGTTCTTGCCTCTCTTCACTGGCTTCCAATTTGTTACAGAATAGATTTTAAGGTTGCATTGTTTGTTTTTAAAGCACTGAATGGCCTGGCACCCTCATATATTGCTGATCTCCTCAGCCCCTACACAACGGCCAGGCCCCTCAGATCTTCAAACATGGCTGTTCCTCACTCTCGCTACACACTTCGAGGTGACCGAGCATTTTCAGTCAAGGACCCTCGCTTGTGGAACAGCCTTCCTCCCTCAGTCAGGTCTGCCCCCTCTGTGGAATCTTTTAAGTCCCGCCTCAAAACACACTTTTACTCGTTGGCTTTTGAGTCCTAGTTAGGTTGCTTGTAGTTCTCTCTGATGTACTTCTTATAACATTACTGTATAAATTATATTGTTAGTATTCTGTGTGTGCATGTGTGTAGGCAAACACCCATGTGTGAGTTTTAGTCTTGCTGTAAATGTTTTTGTTTTGCTTTTTATTCTGTATTGCTCTCTTGTTTCATGTACAGCACTTTGGTCAGCTGTTGCTGTTTTTAAATGTGCTTTATAAATAAATGTGATTGATTGATTGATTGATTTTTTTGAGAGGGGATGGTTATTTTTTTAAACTCATTTGTTGTCCTTTCTTTTTCCCTTTTTTTGCATACATTTTAAATTCTTACAATGTCATGTATGCTCAAACCCATCCATGTATCATTTTTTCATTAACTGACTCGGAATAATAGCTGTTTTAAGTGTGAATTCAGAAAGCTTTAAGATACAGACAACTCACAGTGTCTCTCCTCTCCAACCAACACAATGTCGAAGTTCATCTGTTACTCTATCAGATAAAGTCATTAGAATCTTGGAAGCAACAACTAAATCATGTGCCAACAGAAAACAGAAGCACTGTTGATTCAATAGAAAGTTACATCAAATAATGGAGTAAGAGCTGATGGTCACAGTCTTCATAATTAATCCATAGCATGCTACATGTGAGAGTCCAGCAGGGATAGGTTAAAGGGACACGGAGGAGTGTGTCTCAGTGCTTGATTGGTTATATTGACGATGTGTCTGATGCCACCGTAAACAGTGCTGATGGCCGACTCACTTCTTTCAATGGCAGAATTCACAGAGATACTGAGGATAGGCCAATTTAATCTTGATTACTGTTATTGATCCTCAAGGACTGTAGCATCATAGTATTTATAGCAGTATTATATGAAAAGCTGCCGTTTTTCAAATATATAAACGTTTATTCGGGCATTGTTCGAATGTTTAAACCGGACACTGATCACATCATCTCAAAGTATTATTCTATGTGTGTGCAATTTAACCCTAGATTTTGATTCAACATATCTCTGAAAGTCTTAAAGGTCACATATTGTGCAAAACACACTTTTCCATGTTTTTCTAACACAAATTTTGTGTCCCTACTCTGTCTACAGAAAAGTCCATCCTCTCCATCCTAATTGCCTGCTCTACTTTTTTAGAAAATGTGTGCTCTAACAGCACACGTTTGGAGATTTTCCCTTCACGACATCACAAAGGGCAGTAACCCCTCCCCCAGGTGCGTGACACTCCCTCAGCTAGATGTTCGTTCTGCCCTCTGAGTCTGCCTTCTCACTGTAAACAACACTGTAAGCATGGAGCGAGGAAGCCGGAGCCACCCAAGCCCTTTCACAGAGGGGAGTGGTCACAAAGCTAGATGGACTGCCTGCTGCTCAGCTGTTCTGTGATACATGTTTTACTTCCACCCCTGACTGCAGACTGGTACACCTAAATTCCCCCAGTCATTCAGGGTGTTTAGTGTTATTCCTGACACTGCAGTTAAGGCAAGACATACATTGTTAGGATTACAGCAGGGCAGAGTGAGAGTGACAGAGAGAGAGAGGAAGCGAGAGAGAGAAAGAGATAGAGAGAGAACATACTAAAGCCGATCTGGACTTACAGAGGAACCAGTGCTATTAAGCAGCTTGGTGTGACCTCAACATCTAGATTATGCTGTAGATACACAGTCAGTACTGTGGATGCACTCTGCCGATAATCCACATGACAGCAAATAAGAAACAAGCTGATGTCACACATGTTATATATCTCAATTTACACTGCTAACCCTTTTTTTTGTATATTTACATCGGTGCAAGCATATTTACATTTGAATCAAAGAAATAGAAATAAGGGAATAAAACTGTTGCTGTACACAATCTTTCATCTAGCAAGCACTTAAAGTATAAGCAGCTATATAAGCAGTTCATAGCAGCCAACAGTACATTAGGCACCGTGATTTTGCATCAAAGAATGTCGATACATCAACTTTGCTTCCTGGCGTTGTGCACTCAGGTGGAAAAAAAAAAGGATTTTATTGGCATGAAAAGCTGCAGTAATAGCAGATAGAACTCAATGATATTAATCCATATCACATTTTGTATTTGGCATATTTGTTTAGGCTTTAAAGAAGGCTGGGAGAAGAGAAATGACCAGACGGGAAGCGGGGAGCAGAGAGAGCTCAGTGCCTAGTTGGGGAGATTTTCTAACTTTAGCAGCTCAGATTTAAGATGGCTAAGGGCTCAGTTCAACAGTGTAACCGTTATACAGTTGAATTAAATACATCCTCTCTATCATCTTAAAGTATCTATCCAATTGGTTGTTATAGTTTATAAGGAGCATTGTTTTTTTGCCAGTAAGATCCGTGTTTCAGGGGTTGCATCTTGGTGCATCTGCAAGCTCTGTTGTTGTTCTGGCACCATGGTTATCTTGGCCGCCTTGAATCTGCATTTTCTAGTGTCCTCCTCCACTTATTGCAAACAAAGATTTCAATAGCAAGAAATGGCCCACTGATAATATGAGTGAAGAGGAGGAGGATACATATCGGGGTATTTTTGTCCTTCTAGGATTTTTATTAGAGTTGAGAGGATTTGGCCGAAATAATGCATCTTGGTACATGTAGGCCTTGTCTGAGCATTAAAACTACGCTTTTCAGAATGAAATATTTACATGAGCAATCTATTACTTCAGTGGACTACATTCATTATAAAGACCAATGCGACAACCACAAAGAAATTGGTAAAATGTCCTTTTAAATCACAGGTTGAAGTGGACACAGAGTCATTTTTGCCAGTGAGAGTGTCTTAGTGATGTATAAAAAATATAAAATGTATTACCTTAAATCAAAAGATTAACTAGCACAGAGGTGCAAACAGCTAGCAACTCGCTTGCTACACATGTAGCCACAAAGCCCCATGGACTTCATCACACAATGTAGATATAAAATACAGAAATCAAAATGTGACTGATATACTGTACATTTACAGATTCACTCTGCAAAATAAGCATTACACTCTTTTGTAAGATTGACCTACAGTCTTCTGCTGCCAGATTTCTTTTTTCTCTATCTTTGCATATCTTAAGTGGAAGATTGATGACAGGCTGCATGCTGTGGACAGAACCTATGCTAATGAGGAACACAGGAGACCTCCCCTGGGTTTAGAAAACAAGTAGAATCAGAAGAGGCAACAGCGACTCCGAGCACAGCGGGCGCTTCTCGCTTCTGCTGAAAATGACTGTGTATGTATATGTGTAAGCGTGGACATTTATCTTTTAAGTTGAAGGCTAAGTAATGAGTGCATGTAATAGATATGGCCATATAGTGTATACTGTACCTTACTTGCTTATTAAAGGAAGGATTAGGTGTGGTGGAGCAGAGGGGGCAGTAGGAATATTAAGACACAAATAAGGTCAAATCCACATTACCATGGTTACCCACCAGAAGAGACCAGCTGGTCCATCTGTTCTTTAGCTAACTTTGAGTCGATTCTCCCACACCTCATACCAGCTGCTGTTGTTATAGCCGTACAGGATCTGCATGTTCACTCAAGCAGCAACATACATTGCTACCGTTTCACTGGGATCTAAATTAAAAACATAAAGTGATCGTTCTCTCCTATTATCATAGACTTAACTATCATTTCATACCAAAACATTTAAAGAAGCTTCTTCTTCAGGTCAGATATTTCACCTTTTGCAAATAGAGAGGGAAGTCTGGCTTTGTGGCAAGCAGGATAGGGTGGCCAAGGACAATATTTCTCCTTTGAAGGTACCAGGTTTTTTATTTTCTGTCACTTAGAATGGACGATATGTCCAGTCAATAAACATATTGTACGTGGATGTTATAGCTGAAGTGCTTGAATGTTGGCTTATTTCTCTACAAGCTAAGATGGTCACTTACTTATTCTTAAACTTAACAAATTCAGTTTAACATTTAATTCAACTTATAATACCTCTACCTTTGTTATTGTTGGGTTTATCTTGACAAAATGCATGTTTTTTAGTAGAAGAGGCTTTTATATGAAGCATTTACCTACAATTATTGTTGATATGCATTCCCATAGTACACGCAATTTTGAGACATGTAGTACACTCTCACATCCCAGGTTACATGTCGGGTACAGGGCAACCACGACCCTCTTTGGTTCAATTAAAACCCAGATGTCTTTGGTGCAAAAAGTGTGAGCGAAAAGTGCTGTGAAATTAGCCCTTTTTATATCGTCCTTTTCATAAATGGACAACAAGGCCTTCTGTCTCGCAGCAGGAGACCAGGACACCAGTTAAGGTATCAGACGTACCAGTTTTCAATCTGTATATCTAATTCATGTTTCCCTGTGTATTTTCTGACCATGGTGGCCAATTTGATTATCATAAAAGTCTTATCGGTCAAAAAACGAGAAGCTAAAGAATTGCGTCTTCTGCCGAGGTTGTACCTTGACAGCAAGATGTTTGAGAGGGCTCCTTGCTCACTGGAGCGGCCTGTTCATATCATGGATGGGCTTTGGGAGAGAGAAAGAGCGGGCAAAAGTGGGAGAGAAAAAAAGAAGAAGGATGTGAAAATACAGGGAGAGTAGGGAGTAAGGTTGAGAAAAGAATAAATTGGCAAGCTGTAGCTGGCTGGTTAGATCGTTTGGAGAAGGGATGAGAAGTGTTTTGACAAGTGGATGGATGGATTTAAGCGTTAGTTGTGTGGTTGAATGTCATCTGCTCAGAGGTTAAGGAAATCTGATAATCAAAATGTCAGAGGCAGTTTGGATGAAACATTTTGTCATGACAAACAATGAATTACCCTTTGCAGCTACTCCACAAAGGTAAGGATGGGAGTAGCTTTGAAATGTTTGAGAAACACAAATATATGTCCGCAAACCTTCCAGTGTAACAAACTTTAAAGCAAGTGATGAGCCTTGACTACACAGTTGTGTCACATGGCTCTACTCCTGGTTGAATTGTTCTTAGTCACCTTGGATGCTTTCAGCTTTTCTTGATTATTTTAAGCAGTGACTAAAAACAAACAAACAAACAAACAACCAAAAATCATCAACTAAAGAAACATAAATCTAGAAAAAATGGATATGTGTGGAAGGATTATCTCAGTGAGATTGATTTGATGGTGTTAAAAAATCTTAAACATACTCCTATACAAACCGATTATTTTACTAAGCGTTAGCCCTGAAAATGTCAGTGCTGATTTAAAATTGTAGCATAGTGAGCCATTTTTTACCCATGATGCAATTTGATTGAATATTTAACGTGTTTCATTACAGTGTTGTGATGTCTACAGGTTTTATGGCTCGGAAAAAGGCGAAAGTTTGCTGCGCTAATTTAAATTGCCGCTATTGCAGGGTTACATACTGTACAGTAAGACTGCAGCACCTAAATACTTGTCTATCATTTTAAAAGTAGTTTGTGTTTTCAGAAATTCTACACCAAGACAATTGAAAAAGACGTTTTTCATGTACCAATCACAATCAGTTAAGATAGACTCTGCTAATCTATTGACTAACATATCTATTTGAGCAAAACTCTGAGGACTTCATATGACTAATGTTTATGCAGAAAAAATCTAACCGTAAGTCAATGAGTGATGCTCAGTCAATAACATCAGTGATCCTGACTATGTTCTGCTGGCTATGCAGTCGATCTCATGCACACGCTGTGTTGCCCACTGGTGGGTGGTTTTGCATGACCAAGCTCAAAGCAAAAATCTGAATAATCCCTGTTGAGCTCCCGGAATGAGTGAAATTGATTTTTTTTTCACATGATTTTAAAAGCTTTCTTTCCAGGCAAGACATTTGGGTGTCATCTTTTCCAACTGTTTAACAAATATGGTTGAATGCAGGCAAAACATTTTGTGAAAGTGTTCATGACAAAATCCAGCGTGAATTTGTGAAAAATGCCTCTTTTTAATGTGTTAATTAATGAGTCATTCACAAACTAGGTTCCAAAAAAAAAAAAAGCTTAAATACAGGAACAATGTGCACATAAATCAGTGCTTATTTTGACACATTTAGCTATATTCTGTCTACTTATAATGCATGGAAATAAAATCTGTGAATACTCAAATGAGACTGTTGAGTGCACACTAGGGGGCATGTCAGATTTAAGAAAAAGGATTGCAGGGTGGAAAACAGAGGAGGGAGGAGCAGGGGAACAAGGGAGAGGTTTGCGTCTCTTATTTCAAAATAAGATAGAGAGGCTGCTTGCAACATGGAAAGTGGGGGAAAAGGGCAATGAGAGGATGATGCAGAAATCTAAAGAATGATATGTGGAAAACAAATCAAAAGAGAGGAGGAAAGGAGGGGTAGGATGTAAGAAACATTCGGGTGGGGTGGTTAGGGGTAAATATTTCAGGGAAAATAAGCGAAAAAAGAAAAAGGAAGGGGCGAAAAAATGGTCCGGAGAAGATCTGACAAGTGAAGAATACAGGACACACATGTGGAGGGAGAGTAATTGTGAAGGCAGAGGGGCTAAGCAAAGAGTGAACTGGAAGAAGATAAATTGGCACAGGCTAGTGAAGGAGGAAGCAGAAGGATGAGAGACATATAACAGAACAGGTGAACTCCGGATAAGGGATGAGGGGCGTATGTAATGGACACTGTTGGAGGAAGATAAGGGATTGGCTGGACGGACAGATGAATGTATACGTGTGAATAAGTGGATGGGTGGATGATGAGTTGGATTGGTGTGGGGATGGATGGATGAAGGCTGTTAATGAGGAAAAAGGGGGATGCCTTAGAATAGAAATGAGAAGGGAAGCATTGAAATAGATCAGTAAGAGAAGGAAAGTAAGCAAGCTTAGATAAGCAAGATAATGATATGAGAGGCTGGACAGGGCGGAGACCTGTCACAAAAATGAGTGTAGAGATGCAATGCATTTTTCGTATAAACAACAATCGCAATGATGATGATGATTTTCCTCATGAAGTCTAAGCCCTCTGTTCTTCATCTTTCTGTCATGGATGACCTTCTTGTCAGAATGTGCCTCACACAGAAATACACATCATGACTGTTTTATGTCAACCCATAAATAACCTGCTCAAATATGCTGACAATGCCGTAGTTAATATTTGCTCCGAGGAAAACCTTCATGCCATGTCGAATTGACATGTTTTACATTACCAATACATGATTTTAGGCCTTAAGCCAAGCCCAAATGGAAGACGATTTAACTCTTTCCATTGCCTTCAGACGCAGAGCTGCCGTCCCACAAAACTGACAGCAAACAACAGATTTGAAATGATTACTTCCAGGCAATTTAACATATAGGAGCTAAATGGCACCATGAATGTCACAGGTTTGATGCATTAAGCTATAAGATGGAGTCCTAGCTAAACAAAGACAAACATTTAACTGTGAAAATGAGAGAAAAAAGCTGGTGGGCATAAATGTAAGAAAATATTGCTGTTACATCTTTAAAATAAAAGACTAGAACTGTGCGCACAAAAAACGGACCTAAAAACGGACACAACTGTTTAAAAAAAAAAAGTCACGTAGAGAGAAAACCGACCAAACCACAACATACACAAATTGACAATAATTTAAGCAGCAAACAGCAGAGGCAAACTCAGCACTAAATGAGCCTTTCAGTTAACTAAGTAAGTGAAGTCAGTCCAGAGTATGGCGATGCTGTTGTGAAATGAACTGTAAACAAAAAGCTCAGCCAAAGCTCAAGTGTGTTTTAAAGTATAACAATGTTAGTAGTATAATTAAGTTCCTCACTTGTAGCTGTGAACACATTGCATAACCTAAACCTGCTTTGAATGGAATTGGCACAGAGTTCTTGCCAGAAAAACGTTAATTATTTGCCTCTGTTTTTTTGAGTTTTTAACCTTCAGGGGAGCTCTGCCTCCAGGAAGTGTTTGTAGAGCTAAACCTCCAATCTGCCGCCTCAGCAGCCGATGTGTTCACTCTTGAGCCTTGTCATTAAGGAAGACACTCGGCCATTCCTGCCCATTTTAAAGAGCTCAGGGTGAGGACATCAGCTGCATGCCAACATGATCATAAGTATGGGCGGCCACGGGGATGCAGTGATTTCCTTTCAGGACTGGATACAAGGGTCACTTTCTTCCTTGTTACAGCAATATCAGACGGGTTAAAAGTGGATGGCCTTGTTTAAGAGTTGGGCCTGGTGGTTAGGATCCTCTGTCCTTTAACCCTCTGCTAGAAGTAAGAAATAAAGCCAGAAATAAAAGACTCCTGAGCTAACACGGTCACTCTCCGAGCACATCAAATATTTTAGCTGTGTCAGTGGCCCTAAGCTTCAAACTATAGAGATCCAGGTATTGCATCAGTTTGGTTCCTTCAGGGACATGTGGTGAAGTTTGAAGTAATGTAAAGTTTGACTTCCAATTACTGTAGGGCAGTCCAGTAAGGGATAAAAGAGGAACAGCCAGTTTGATTTTCAATACAAAGCTTGCAACAGAAGTTTAAAATGTTGGCAACTGGATATGCAACAATCGTTGACATGTGGTTATCACTGCCTAACAGTTGCAGGCTTAAACCTGATTCATGCTTTTTGCGGTCGGCACGGTGCGGTCGGCACGGTGCGGTCGGCACGGTAAGGACGGCGCGCACGGTGAGTCGTTCCATACTGAATGCGGTCAGAGCGGCCAGAACAGACCTCTTCGGTAGTCTCTCTCACCTCTTCGAACCCCTCCATTATTATACCGCCGAAAATTTTGAACGGCATAGAGTACTTTTGGGCTCTGTAGCCAATCATTGCAACGCGGTCAGCGCGAAGACGTCCGCGTTGTTACAAAATCTTGGAGGTGCGCGGCTGGGCGCTCAGACCCTCCGCGGACCCTCCTCGCGCTGTCGCGCCAGCCGCGATTGCGCAATATCGCCGTGCTGACCGCGCTGTCCGCAAGAAGCATGAATCAGGTTTTAGTTCTGTTAATAGTAGACACCAAAACTACTACATCGAATTTATTTAAAAGAACATGGTTTAGGTTCAAATCAGGACTTATTTATGATTCTAGTCAAGTGACTGACAAAGCTCACACAAGGTCTTTGTTTCTGTATATGAGGCACCACCCTTACAACTGGGCCAAACCAATACCCTGACTTTTTTAGTGACGCCAGCATAGACTATTGGTTCCACGCTTGTATTTAACACCTGGATGTAAGTTCTGATCACCCGACATTAATCTCTGACCGACATACTGGTCTTTTTCATACTCTTTAAGTCACCAGACTCTAATGCCATATCAAAACAAAAACCTCCAGGCAATTGTCTCGAACATTTTGACCAATCCAACCATTTACAAAGCTGCAGTCTTAAGACTTTGGAAGTAGAATTGGCTGCCTGTGAAAATTAAAAATCTTCACAAGCATCAAGAAGCAGTGAAAGGTTAAAAACCATGCTGCCTCAGAGAAGCGTGACCACCAGCTGGGAAGCTTAACTTGACCACCTTGCTCTGGAATAAACCACCTGCTTTGACACCATCACCATAAAGTGGACAGGTCATCTTAGCAAAGTGAAAGGCTCCAGGTGTTCAGCACACAATTCTATTCCCTCTCCAGAGATTGATGTCACAGCCCTGGAGGTCAGAAAAAGCATTAATATGACAATTCCAAATCATAGCCTGGGAAATGCCACAGGTGGGGGAAGCACACAGGACCCAGGGGATAAAAACTGAGGAGGATTACAGAGGTGACTTCGGGGCTGATGTTATAAATGGTGAGTCAGTGGACCTCTGAAAAGGGGAATACACACTTCTTTAAGGTCCAAACATGTGTCTCAATTGTATTTATTCTAATGGACAAAGCAGCAACTATTCTTATTCCAAAAAGAATGAATCTGAGTACTTGTTTTGATCTTTCTCTCAGTGTAAAAAAACAGTACACTTCTGTCCTCTTTCTACAGACAATAAGAAAAACTATTTCAAAAACACAGGACGATTACTTTATTTAAATAGTTAACTTTGTGGTATGTCAGGAGTATCACCTTCAACTCGGGTAAAGCAACTATCCAATCAAACTTCAAACAAATCATGGCATGGCAATGATTTAAGTTTCAAACTTTTGTGTATTGTGATCTTGTCTGGATCAAATGTCCATCTTAATAGTTACTCAAATGTAGCCTTGGTTTTGCCTTACACTGCTTCTTTTCATATACTTATGGCTTGCTAAGTTTCATCAAAGTAAATCGAAATTCTATTAAAAAAAAATGAAAGGAATGTCATTCTCCCTTTTGCTCTTTATTCTCACACAAGCAAATGAAACATGACAACTGAATATTCTCTGTGCCGATCATTGATCTTCCTTGTTGAAAGTGTAGAGCAATACCTATGATGGTATGCATTGCCGTAACAATGTAGGAACAAAAGAAGAAGAAACCTAATTATATTTGAGAACAGTAACACGTAGGGATGCGCCAATATGGAAAAAAAATTCAAGAAATGTATTATTATATCAGGATGAGGGATATCACCTCATTTTCAAGGGGGACCCAAACAAACATTTTCAAAGACAAGAGTACAACACAGTAATACAAAGACAATACATAACACACTAAAGACAAAACAAGTATTATTGGACATCATTCTCTTCATTAGGGTTACACATTAGAAGCAGAGTAGGGTTTTTACGCACGACTTCACCAACTACCAAGGTGAACGAAGAGTGAAAAGCTCCAGCAACACTTGTAGTATAAAGATAAGCTTTTTGTAACTTTATTAGACCGACTCGTTTTTTGGCTTGTGGCCTTGGGATGACCCTGATGAAGGCCACAAGCCAAAACGATTAAGTCTATTAAAATGAATAAAGTTTATCTTCATACTACAAGTGTCGCTGGAGCTTTTTGACCTCTCAGGGTTGTACATTGCAAGAGGGAAAAACAAAACACAAAGAAGAAATGTAGTTCCTTGTAACAGAATTATTTAATTGAAGTGTTTAGTCTAATTAATCTAAATAAAAGAGCACTGACAGAGAAGAGACTGGAGGGGGAGCAAATGATGAGGTTCCACTGTTCTTACTGTTATGTACTTTTAGTTGCAGTCCTAAAATCATCTTATGTCTTGAAGAGTATCTGTGAACTGTCTCAAATTCTGCCTGTCACAATGACATCATACCATCTTCAATATAGACTTGTGTTTTCTTTTAGCTAAAGTGATTTTTTGGTAACACTTTATAATGACCATCATCTATAAAGGGTAAATAAGGGTAAATAGATAGTTAATTAACCCTTAGTTAATAGTTATTTACTGTTAACAAACAATGAAATGATAGTCAATAATGTTTCTTAATGATTTGTAATGCTATAATTGATGTTTTATTAACTGTTTATTGATGCACACATTATAACACTTTATAAAGTGTTTTTTAATGATTGACAAAGGATTAGTAAACCTTTAAGAGATGGTTTATAAAACATCTATAAACATTACAGAGACACATGGACCAGATATTTGTTAATGCTTTATAAATATTTTATAAAGCATCTATAAACATTATTTGGATGGTTATTATAAAGTTGGAACTGAAGATTATAATCCCTTATTAATACTTTATAAAGCATCTATAAAAATGTTTAGATAGATAATTAATACTTTACTAATGGTTATTCATTGGTTTATAATCCGTCTACAATCATTATCTGGATGGTTATTGTAAAGTTGGAACAGATGTTTATAACACTTTATAAATGGTTCATAAATACTGTGTAGAGCATCTATAAACATTATTTGGATGGTCATTATAAAGTTGGAATTGATGTTTAGAAAACTTTAACAATTGCTTTATACATGGTTTATAAACCATGTATACATATGTTAATGAATATTATGAAGTTGCAACTAATGCTTGTAATATTTATAACTAATTAATAATTAAGTGGTTTATAAAACATCAAGTAACACACATTTATAAACAGAAAGTCATGGAACTTCAAAAAGAGTTGACACAACTCAGAAATGAAAACTTTATTAAAATGCAACCATTTTTTCCTCATTTCTTGTAACAGCAAAGTTGACAAACAGCATATGGGGCCAGAGAGACACAAACAATCAATGAATTGGCAAAGTCAGATACATGGTTGCTGCCGCTACTTCATTTTTTCAGTGCTTCATACTGTACATCTACTAATGATGCCTCAATGCTTCCGCTTCAATGCGCAAGTGCTTCAACCCCTACAATTGTCGCTTGCGGCTATATTTGACTTGCATCTATTTGTATTGCTTAGCAATATCATCAAGCAGGCGTCCTAAAGAACCATTATAGTGTTTTTTACCCAGCCATTCGTTCCACTCTATCACAACCAGGTGATCTCTTAGCAGGTCCTCGGTGCGATTCCCCCTGAGTCTTCCGATGGTCTCCTTGTAGCTCCTCCAGGCCCTCTCAATGTGCTGAGTGTGGCAGCCTGTTACAGCATTAACATATGCCACACTGTGGTTGACTGTATAATGTCTGTAGCCAAATGCAGGCAGAGCCTGACGGTAGGCACGCCACTCGTCACTCAATATTGTGGATCCTGTCCGAACATGGTGCACAATCAGTGGGACCAGCTCCTGTCTGGTCCTTCTTTCCACCAAGCGGAGAACAGGCACTGACTTCTGTCCTCTGTGCTTCACGCCCAGCATCCCAAACACCCACTTTTTTCTTTTCCAGCCACCAGCCATTCTTCCACGTCCGTACTGTAAAAATATGCAAATAGAACACATATTCCAGATGGTAATGATTAACATGATGATGTAAAAATAATATTTGTATAGTACAAATTTGACTGTTAAAACAATAACATTTAACTACTTTGATTTACTTTAGTTAGGGTAGTTGTAAAAGTTATTGATGTGTTATATAAGTATGGATTCACCCCCTGCAGATCTTTCCTTAATTTGTCTTGCATATCCATATCTCCAAACTTTATGTGCTGTACCAGCGCTAGAGAAACGTCTTGCCGAATCTATAATCTTCGGCTATAGGCTCTGGCTTGTTTGTATGTCTTCAAAACAATCACAGTCATATTGGGCGGTCCAGGTTGCAGCAACAGTGAAGGGGCGTAGAATGCCATTTCAAATGTTTTAATAGTCACATTTTCCCCTACTCCTCCTGTTAGACTGTTGATCTCGTTCAAATATAATATAATAAAAAACAAAAATATCTATCCGACCAGGTTGTTTTGGTATGATTTGCTGAGTTGTGGACATATCTGCCATAGAGATGTCTGCTGTCACTCGAATACAATGGAGCTGAATGGCACTGGGTTTGTGGCGGGATTTCCTACAGAATTTTTATTTGATGCCGTTTGCACTCACCTTTCTTTTGTGTCTGAAGTGGCTTTCATCGATAACCACAAACTCTCTCCGCCCTCCCAGGCTCTGTCCTTTTCTTCTCCTCCTTCTCTCCATTGCCCAAACACAGACATTTCGGAGCTTTTTGGCCATCTTTGAAAGTGTAGTTGAGCTTGCGGCAATGTCATCTGTCATCATGTCGATTTGTCTTAATCGTAGGCCTTGTGCAAACCTGAAAATACATAAAAACATAATTGGTGAAAATGTTGTGGCCTTATGCAGACAATACTTCAGCAATTACACCTGTGAGGGCTTTCTTTACTATGATTACGGGCTTGACAGGGATTCAAGGTACAGTGTACTGTAGCACTGTTCAGTTCAGTTAAACTTCTCAGTTATTCTCAGCATATAAGCCGATGGTCATAGTTTAATATTCTTTCTGAATAAACTAAAATGATAGGACCCAGAAGCTAGGTTAAATGTATTCAATACATATGGACCATAGACTGTAAATATTATGGACAGGGGCCAGGGCCATAGCTGCAAAGATGAGGCCTAGTCGATTAGTCAGTCACCAGAAAATTTGTCAAAAACTATTTGAATTATCAATTAACAGTTGGAGTCATTATTTCCCTGGTTGCAGCTTCTTAAATATGAATATTTTATGGTTTTGTAATGACAGTAAACTGAAGATCTTTGGGTTGTGGGCATAACAAGAGGACATCATCTTGGGCTATGGGAAACTGACATTTTCTGACATTTTATATATCAAACAAATAGACAGTGCTATTATCTCCTTTGGTCCAGCACTTCACTGTATCTGTCAAAGGCATTTCATATGCCTTTAGAATATTGTAAGAATAATTAAAGTTATATGGAATTTTTATATAAATAAGATGGTTTTGGTGTTATAAAAAAACAAAACCACAGGTACTGTGATTCTTTCTATTCATTCAGGCATATTATATGTAATTTCTGAAACATTCAGTCAATAATTTGGTATTATTTCCATACCTGTACAAGAATCTCATCCAGTTGAAAAGAGATACCTTGGATCGGTTGAAGATTGACTTGTGCCGGATTGATTTTCTGACAATGCCTCTGTGGTTGGACCTCCGTTGACATGCCCTATGGACAACACCACAACTTGTCATCCAATGGAATTCAATGATACACCAAAATTGTCATTATCTTTGTTTAAGACCTTTCCAAAAATATTTGTTTTAATGCGATATACAAATCTAAAAATTTGCATTTTAGCCGGATAAACAAAAACATGTAGACAGATCGATAGAACAACAAAGTAACATTAATCCTATTCAGATCATCTACTTTAAAAAGAAAAAAGAAAAATTTGATTCAAACTGATTGCTCTGAAACATGCTTGAAGGGAAGAATTTGATTTTTTAGTGCATTAAAAAATGACAAGCAACTAGGCCTAAACGTATTATTATAGATTAATGTAACTTAACCAGGGTCTTTCAGAGGGCTTAGGTTACAGCGGGTAACTAACCAAGCAACATGAATAATGCTTTGACAATTTTTATGTTTGTTTTACCAGTATGTATAAAATCAATTTAATATTTTTAAAGTTTTCACTCTCAGCCCACTTAGCTATCCCCGCAGCTAATGTTAGCCTACATAAAGAATTTCTGTAATTTACTAACATCACAAACAACCTATCTGAAGAAAAAAAATAAGAAACAGAACGACTTGGCTACTGTGATGTACAATTCTTTAGATTGTGATTGAATAACATGTCTTAGGCCATATCATAGGCCCAAGACAAACCGTTTACATTACCTACCATTCATAGAGGTCTCCACGACTGCTGTCCTTCATCTTCATTTTGTGGTGGCAAACACTGCATTTCACCTTCCTTTTGAGAAGTTTTCTTTTTTGTAGCCATTTTATTAGTTTCTTGTAGTGTTTTCTTTTAGATCGGCTACCTTCAATTAACTCCCGCAATTCACTTGCTAAACCAGGCATTTTCCATCAAGTGCTAAGTCACGTCAGCCTTCCTCATACTTATTAGACTTCCTGTTTGCGCCAAAAGTGGTACTTCCCCTATCTGCTGCGCTTGTCCTCTGACCTGGCACCCAGGGTCGCCAGATCCGCGGGAAAACCGCGGAATTGGGCTGGTTTTGATCATGGTTTTGATTGGCCATTGAGCTTGTTTTGTCACACAGACCTGGCAACCCTGCAGTGACATGTGACCACAAGATTCACTTATTGCCTCTTAGCTAATGACGTGCAGACAACAGGGAGAGCTCGATAACGTTACTTGTAATTCATATTAAACAACATTTATTCAACCATGGCAGGTAAAAAAAGACATTTTACCAGATCAGGCAAACAATTAGCGACAACGACGCCACCATCAAAGAAAAAATCTGAAGTTATTAACCTGACCGTGATGGATGATGAAGCGGGAGCTAAAGTTTGTGATGAATCCACGGATCTGTACATCACCAGCAGCAGCGAAGACACATCTCAGACAACTGGTAAGTTAGCTAACCTGTTGGCACGTGTGTGTGTTTAGTTTCTGTATGTTTACCGTTTTCCAACCGAACCAACCCCAGCCCGTGCACGTTCTGTCCGACCCGGACCAGACCATCTCAATAACTGTATTTCTGGGCACGAGCCCGACTTAAACGCAATAATTATTATTTTAAATAAATTGGCTTTACTGATGTAAGTTTGAACTTATCTGAACGCCGGGAATCTGTTCAGATGAGACCTTAAAGATCCCATATTATGCCCTTTTTGGGGTTCATATATCTAATTTATGTGCCTACTAAAGACTGCGGTCAAGCCAGCTGTGGTTCGCGTTTGCTTGGTCAAATCAGCCGCAGGTTTTTTTCCAGTGCGCGAATCTACTAACATTTACGGTAATCGTAATGAAACCGCTCTGAAGAGCTGCTGGTAGTGACTGTGTGGCAGACTGCAGTCTCACAATCAGACCCATGACACATACGATACTTTTTACAGAAATTATTCCCGGTGATACTTAGTACTTCCTAGACTACTTGCATGAATAATATGAAGTACTTTTACTGTGTACTTTTTGAGAAATCCTGTGTCAAAATCCTAAAAAGAAGATAAGATTAAGGATATTTCATCCAACTTTGATGTGGAATAAAAAACGTTTTTTCCATAAGTAGTCCATGATTCATATACCGCTGAACTTAGTACTTCCTAGACTACTTGCATGAATAATATGAAGCACTTTTACTGTGTACTTTTTGAGAAATCATGTGTCAAAATCCCTTATAAATCACTATCAAGCCTTTTTTTCTGACTTTGATGTCATGTAAAAACATTTTCTTCCATAAGTATACAATGGTTTCAGATATGGTTGGACTAAGTACTCTTTAGACTACATGCACAGGTACTATGAAGTACTTTTACTGTGTACTTTTTGACAAATCCACCATCAAAGTCCCTTATATGTCATATTATAGAGTATTTTTTTCTGACTTTGATCTCTTGTAAAAACACATTATTCCATAAGTACACCATGATTCTGATATGGGGAATAGTAACAAACAACAATGAACTAAACACCTTATCAGTGATTTTCCTCGTGGATCTTTGGTTTTTCTTTGTGGATTTTGTGTTGGATTTTGATGAACGTTGTTTGGACACTTTTTATAAGTAGTTTTGGTTTTGCCTTTGGAATTAAATAAATAGTTTTTTTATTCTGCACTTGGGTCCATCTCCTCCTGTTTTCCGGAATCGTGACACCTACAGGGTTTGGCCCTAGGTTCCGTAGGGCTCGGGACGGGTTTCAGACCTCTAGTGTGAATCATGTTAAAACTATCTCCCATTCATTTTATATACTAATTACATTTTAACCTCCTTAACCCGCAGTTCACATAATAATGACATGTGACGTTACTTAACATTATTGAGGATTGCTATATGTGCTGAAGTTTATTTCTGTTATTTCTTCCAGTCTTGACTACCAACATGTCTCCGACATCACCAGTCCTGCTCCAAAAGGCTAAGAAAACAGAAGGTTTGCTTAAAAGAAAAATCATGAAGTTGAACAAGGAGGTGGACTCCCTTCGCCAACAATTAGCAGGTTGGTGTTTTTCATTTTCCTCTAAAAGACTTTTCAGTTTCCGTACCTCAACTCAGAAATCAATGAAGCACATGCAGGAAACATAGTAACGTTAACTATAAAACTCTTATATAGGCCTAGCTATATATGTTCAATGCTCTTATATGCCTTTTACGTCTGCTGCCCTGTTAATTGTTCTGCCACCTGTCTTGGCCTGGATGCTCTTGTAAAAGAGATTCTTAATCTCAATTAGACTTTTCCTGGTTAAATAAAATGCAAATAATATAAATAGCATATGCTGCTCATTAAATAGGGTTGGGTACCATTCATAATTAAACTATTTCTGATACCGGTAACTGACGTTCAGTACCAGTAACCAACAGTACCTATTTTTGGTACTTTACTTACTGTAAAAACTGTGCAACACCAACAAAGACAAGCGAGATTCTCAGTGGGAAAAATCTAGCACCGTTTAGTACAGTGGCTGATAATGACATCGTTATCGCTATATATTGTTGTTTGCTTGAAGTAGTGACCCTCTAGTGAACAAAACAAATATATGCACTGCACTATAGACCAATTTGGAGTGTCTTAGGTCCTAGCAGTTGCACGTTGTAGTGGCAGACATAAAAAAAAGTGAAGCTGAATGAAACGAGCAAGATCTTAGCCGACATTAGAACATGAATTTGATGTAAACAATATTCATATATGCAATTCATAGCGGGTATACTGTATTAGCCCTACAGTTAGAGCATGAAATATTATTTAAGCCTATTACTAGAATTTTTTTTTTTACATACACCTACCTAGATAGTGGGTCCTCTTGAGAAACACTCTCATTGCATTTTCCAGTATTACCATGCCTCTGGAACCCCAAATTGAGACTACTGGGTCAGATTCTGTGGTAATATTACTGTGGTGATGATCTGAAAGCGAAGCTTCGTTTACCCCTTAAGTAAATAGCTAAGAATGAAAGCATTTTCATTCTTGATATTACATTTTCTCCCTCACCAAAAATATTACAATCGTATCATAGATTCAATAAGTAGAATTGGAACCAGAATCAATAAAATGCAAACAATACCCAACCCTACTTGAGCAGCCCATATAGTGTCTGTTTTTTTGTTATTGTTAACAGTATTTTCTCTTCCTTTTAGCCCAGGCTAGTGCTGTGGTCCCGGAGTCTGAATCTGAATCCCCTTCTTCTACTACCACCTCCTCTTCGTCTACCTCCTCCTCTTCATCTTCTTCAGAGGATGAGAAGAAAAGAAAACGGTACAAAAAGAAGCATTTCAAGAAGGACCAAAAAAAGAGCCGTGACAAAATGAAAAGAAGACATAAGAAAAAGAAGGTGGCAAAAGGGAGGACATCACTTGGTAGAAGAGGTGAGTCATGGAAAGAGCGGCTGTTTAAAAATGTTTTAATTTACATTGTGTAAAATTTGTGTTTAGGGGTGTAAATGTTAGTCTAAATATTAGGATTGGGTGATGTGTAACAAATTGGCATATGAAGATGTCCACAATGGAACATCGAAATGGGGAGGGGGGGTGGGGGTTGAGTATATACTTTCTTGGATATTAATTACTTTTTGTGCACATTTGCGCCCATTCACAGCCAGGCTTCATCTACTCACCCGCTCTTTCCTTACTTTTTCTCTCCATAGCCTGAAAGCTACCTCTATGGAAGGTGCAGTGTGTAGGATTAAGTGGCATCGCAGAATGGACTTGACAAAAATGGAATATAATATTCATATTTATATATATATAGTTCAATCAAATAGCGGATCCTCTTCCACAGAGGCTGCCTTTTTAATATCAATGGGTCAACACTAGATGCCATTAAATTCTGCACACTGCACTTTTAATCAGATAATGTGATTCTTAAGAATATTTAAAATATGTTGTAGTGAACACTGCAAACCTTGGCCCCAGGGTTGCCGTGTGACGGCCCAACTTTACTTGAATTGCAAATTGTTTCTTTGACAACGTAGTTGTACTCATTTGGCGAGGCTTGGAGATACCAGCCATACAGTAGTCTGATATCACCCCATACAATTGAGCTGTATAGTATTGGGTTTGTGGCGCTCAAAGGAAAAACTCAACAGCAATGTTTCTTTCCAGAAGGTCTGTGGATTATCTCATTTGATTCTGGAAAATGAAATGTTGTTGATTTTTTCAAATGTAATTCTTGACGCATTGAGCTACATTGTATTTGGGTGATGGCAGACATCACTATGGCTGATATTTCCCAACCTCTGCAAATCACACTCAAGCTAGCTGGATAGATAGATGACACTCTCGATGAGAGGAACCTTTTTTTTTTTTTGGGTTGAGCTTCCCTTTTAAGTCCATTGCTTTCTCACTATACTACACCCAAAACTACATTACTGTACACCCTAACAGGCCTTCTAATCATTTAAGAAACCAGTCACAGCTGTACAAGTAGAAGTACAATTGGATATGGCGAATTATCAGCTGTGCTGTCATTTAAGTTAATGTATACAGTTTAATCAAATCTCTACAGGGTTAAATGCATTTTTTTTTCTCTTCACAGGCCGACCATGCATGGAGATGCGTATGCATCGTCTCAGTGGGAAATGTACAATAGAAGTTGTAAAATTCATTGATCATTCAGTTCATCTTTATTTAATAACTTTTCTCTTATTTTTGCAGCCTGTAGTCCCATGGAGATCATCAAGAGATACAAGAGGGTGTTGAGGGCATACAACAGTGGAATGAAGTTGGGGGAAGCATGTGCACACGCTGGTGTGACAGAGCTGACGGTGAGGTCTAAAGCGGCAATCCCGGAGCTTGCCATAGCTTCCCCAGATAAATTCGAGGAACTACTGGCAGGATACCACAACACAGATAAGATAGCTGACTTTGTCAGCAGATGTGAAGACATCATTCAAAATGATGCAGAAGTCAAGGCCAGTATAGCTAAAAATAAAGCGGTGGGTAAACTGATACCATACAACAAGAGGGAGCTGAAGTAATCCTCTGGACAGCGTCTGGTGTGATGTTTTACTGTAATAGAGAAAGTTCTACTGTGATGCAAAAAGGGCCGTGCAATGTATAGTGGTGAGTTATCAGCATTTGGGTGGGATGAGCCACAGTTTGAACTTACAAATAGTATTTATCTTTCTGCTTTTAGGCTATTGTTTAAAGGAATTTTTCAATATTGTATAGGCACGATCATTCATTGTTAACGTGCAGTATTTTTTATTTTTTTATTACATGCACGGATACAACTTTTTTCCAAGTACTATAATGTTCTTCGAAATTGTGATCTTGTAATAAAGATTTTATTACTTATCTATTTTCTTGACTTTTTTTTTATTCCATCTTTCTCATATCTCAATTTGTTTACTTCTGGTGCAATGCTGCTATTCAACACCGACTTAAAGGTTTGTAAAATATACAAATGAAGTGTTTTCAATATTGTTATTGGTGTAAAAAAAATACATTTCTATAAGTCATCTGTAAAACATTTAATGGGGTGCACAAGTATTTGTTTGTTTTACAAAGCAGTGATCCATTTACAAAGTAGTATTAACACTAGTTATAACTAGTCATTCACATAATGTTTATAAACCATGTATAAAGCAATTGTTAAAGTTTTCTAAACATCAATTCCAACTTTATAATGACCATCCAAATAATGTTTATAGATGCTCTACACAGTATTTATGAACCATTTATAAAGTGTTATAAACATCTGTTCCAACTTTACAATAACCATCCAGATAATGATTGTAGACGGATTATAAACCAATGAATAACCATTAGTAAAGTATTAATTATCTATCTAAAACATTTTTATAGATGCTTTATAAAGTATTAATAAGGGATTATAATCTTCAGTTCCAACTTTATAATAACCATCCAAATAATGTTTATAGATGCTTTATAAAATATTTATAAAGCATTAACAAATATCTGGTCCATGTGTCTCTGTAATGTTTATAGATGTTTTATAAACCATCTCTTAAAGGTTTACTAATCCTTTGTCAATCATTAAAAAACCCTTTATAAAGTGTTATAATGTGTGCATCAATAAACAGTTAATAAAACATCAATTATAGCATTACAAATCATTAAGAAACATTATTGACTATCATTTCATTGTTTGTTAACAGTAAATAACTATTAACTAAGGGTTAATTAACTATCTATTTACCCTTATTTACCCTTTATAGATGATGGTCATTATAAAGTGTTACCGATTTTTTTTAATATATACTGTATATAGTACATACGCACTTCCAAAACTCCCTGAGTTGAAGTTTACATAAAATTAAATGTCAATAAATGGCTTACTTTAAATATAGATAGTTATGAAAAGGGTCTTTTTACATGCAAACATCTCACTTCAGATTGTAAATCCAATAACTTGTGGAAAAGCCACACACACAAACACACGTGATCTCCCTCCACTGAGAGTCTATTTCATCTACTGTACATCCAAACCCTAAAATTAACCTTCACCTAACCATTCATTTACTTGCGACCATAAGCACAGGAATAATTGAGCCTCATTTTCGCACTATAATTTTGATACTGATACTAACACCTATGCCTCCTGTGGGTGACCTCATCCTGAACAGCATCCACATGCTTGCATTTGTTCCTGATGAAACCGTAAACACAACATTTGCCGCTTACATAGGAAGACATAGGAGGCTGTGCACAACACAAAACATGCACCTCTCATCTAGTGTATTTTCAGCATACCTACATGCAACAATTGTCTCAGTTCTAAAATGACACTTTCTGCTATTGAAGCTATGAGAATGGCTTCAGGACATTTCATTGCATGTGCAAAATAATAACAAAAACGTGTATCCTTTATTTTTACCACAGTAAATGTGTTGCGGCAAATACCAGGTGAACATATTTTTTATTCTGTTTGTTATCATGCACTGTGATCCATCGTATACTTTGAATCTGATAAGAGGCATTACTTGCACTGTTAAGGGGCGAGTAAATTCTTCACTGTGCATAAAAATTGCTGAACATACTGTTAGTGGTTGCCAAGAAAAGACCAAAGTAAAAGACTGTCTGCTGATTCTGAGAACGTTCATTATATTTTGTTACTGCAGCATATTCAGTATTCTTTCTTAATTATTTACGAATTATGCCAAAGACATTTTGAAAAACTACAACTATTTCTCATTTTGTAGTTTTCCGTGTGCATTGGCAGGCTGCGCATCACCGAAGAGTGGCACCATCTCTGAACATACAGCAACTACAACACTGACTTACAAACTGTAATCCCAAAAAATCGGATTGATGCTTAAGAGAATGTGAACCTACAGTCTACTGTATGTGGCACTAATACATCCAGTGCAGCCATCTAATCCAGCATCACACCTTATTACCTCTGCAGGCTTCGGTGGTCACCTCTCCCTCTCCAATGTGGTCGAGTGCCTTTCATCAATCACAGTCAACGAGCTATAGAGGCTGAGTGGAGGCTCAGTGGGGGTTGAAAAGCATTTGGGGACGAGCTCATTTAGCCTAAACACACAGCCCGTAAGCACTGTTTACACATATATGACATATATGAGTTTCATTTACACTTATGGTATTTTTCAAGCAAATAAAGATCATAGGGAGGTTTTAAACACGATTATATTTCACTCTCACCATATTTCTCTCAGGCATGTTTACACACAAGCACACACACTAACACTCACACCCACAATGCCACACTGTCACTGCTGTCAATTTAAACCCACATCACACCTACATCAATCTTCATTAAGCACCTGACCTTGGATTTGACCGGCGAAGCATGGATGATATCACCTAGCAAGAAGCTAGAGGGCCATTGTGCACTTATGTGTGTGTTTTGTGTAAGCAGGCACGTTTGCTGAGGTGTTTGAGTGCTTTTGGGTCAATGTGCGTTTATGTAGAGTTTGAGATGCATTTTTATGTTATGCCCACGTGCAGAACTTGTTTCCTAGCATCTTTCCTTCTGAAAAGCAGGAAAACAATCTTGTTTACAATGACTGTTATGCTGGAATTGCATGTCAACACAGATAAAAGGGTTGCAGTGTGTGCTAACAATCAGGGAGTCATTTACAGCAGAAACAAGGAGTTTTTTCTTTTTGTTCATTGAACAGTTTCAATGTGTTTTTGATGCCTCTACACAAGGAGTATTTACCTGGAGACTTGTTGTTTGTATGTTTAAATACCATTTCCCTGCAAAAAAAAAGGTCATGCCTGGTCTTCTCAAAAATTCAAATAGGGTAATAAAAAAAGTAATCTGTGAGCCAGAATGAAGTGTAAAAGACTAATAACTATTTCTTTAAGGAAAACATTTCACAAGTTATTGATGTCTCCACTGATGCTGATAGCTTTTTATTGTTACTGTACACGCTGCAAGCTATTTGCACTGCCACATCACTCCTCTTTCTACTGCTCTTCACAACAGTAGCATGGTTGAAGGTCATGGATGACGGCAGCTCCTTCTGCCAGAAGGTGATGGCAATCATGCTAATCTCTACAGTTTTTGTTCCCAGGGGGCTAAGAGACTCAGCCAAAACCAAATTCGGGGGGGGGGGTCTGGTTTTCATTTTCCCTGCACTCTTTGTGATGAATAATCAATGGGGTTTATATATAAACACTACTTCTTTTGATTTGTAATTGATTAGACTCTAGAAAGACAGCATGCCACCAGAGCCATTTTGTTGATGGCTTTTTGCTTTCTGTAATGGAACACTGACACCTGGGACTTAGCCTTACTTATCTACAATAAAGCGAATCCAGTCTGGTCTTGTAAATTGCTTCATTATGCCAATTAGTGGCTGAGAATGCTATTGGCCGACTTGATTCGCACCACATCATGCTTTGAAGGGAATTCAGAAACGTCATCTTCCTAAATGCCTAACAGTTGTTACCTGTGCAGGAGATAACTTAAGTTAACTTAGTGAACACTGTTTTGAATGATGACAATCTCTTTGAGGACACACCACAGCATAGGGAACAGCTTTTATATTTCCAATCTTAAGTGACAGCAGACTCAGAGCCGATGGGTGGATGTTGGGGATCATGAATTTTGATTGGAAGTGAATACGTTGGTATGTTATATGAATAATACAACAAACAATGGCATCCATCGCTGCAGATCTAACATCTGTCTGTTAGTTTGTTCTAAATACATTATTGGTGTGAAGAAGCATTTAATTGTGTCTATAAAATTGATTAGTTGTATCACTACACCTATTTGTTCTCTTTGTTTTTGTTTCTAAAATCTTTGTGTTGTGTTTGAGTGTTTTTCTGCCCATTTTACAACGCTAACCCTCAGTTTAACAGCCCTTAAGTAGGGCTGCTTACAGCCAGCATCTGTGCTCGCTGACAGGCTGACTGACAGGCAGTCAATTATTTAGCTGTTATGACAAATTTGACTCTCTCTTTCTCTCTATGTATTTTGTGTTATTCTTGCCCTTCCTCTTATGTAGTCTGAGTGACAGCAGCTTATGCCAAACAATGGTTAAAACTGTGAAAAAACAGCCGTCAAGTTTCCCCTTTGTTATCACTACACTCTGATCCAGGAGGGGTAATTGTAGGACTGCTCCTGTTTGATTGCTTGAAAAATGATATGGAGGAGACAATATTCAATCAATATAGAAGCCAGATAACTTGATAAGTCAAGTTCTGTAAAATGTTAATGATGTCACATCAGTGGCTGTATCCATGGTAACCTGTATTAGAGTGTCGAGTTAACCTGTCTAAGAGATGATTTTCAGGCAAAGTTTTAAAACACTGCACAATACACTGTACATTGGAGTTAAAGGCAAATACTACTTTATTTGATTCAGAGGTTTCTTGTATTCCTGGTTGGTTATTATATTATTGCTTCTAATATTTTTCCAAAACTAATGTATCCAATATGTGTCCCAAGCCTGTCTACACCCCCCCATTTATAAGAAAACTCCATCCTCTCCGTCTTCTGCCTAATCCACTTTTTCAGGAAATGTGTGCTCAAACAGGCCGTTTGGAGATGTTCCCTTTGTGACATCACAAAGGGCAGTAACCCTTCCCCCAGCTGGGTGGCACCCCCACAGCCATAAGTGTTTGTTCTGCCCTCTGAGTCTGACTTCGTAAAAGAAGTAGGAAAAATGTCCCGCGTAAGTTAAACTCAAAGTTCTTTTCCTGTAATTTTTCCTTTTTCCACTGAAACATAATATTGGCAAGGGTACCTTTAAATTGTACTGCAATGCTTAACAGCCAAAGCACCACCAGAGATTTCACACATTTAACCAGAGAGTCGATAGAGGAGGAAATCTTTGCTTATTTCAAAGCAATTAAGCACAGTACAGTGATCTTCAGGGGGAAGTAATACATTAATTGTAAGGATTGATGTTTTACAGTGCCCGATTACTTTATTTAATATAGGAGTATGTGCAGCAGTCCCTTTCTGTGCACAGCTTACCATCTGACCGGTTTGAAAAGTGTCACAACAGTCCTGAGGCATTAATCAAAACAATAACAGTATGAGTCAAAAAAAAAAAATCTGAGTCTAAGCTGCATTGTGGGAACTGTAGAGCAACTTTCTGTGGCTGAAACCCAGAATAGCACCTCCATACTAATTCACACTTTCACTGAATGACTGAATGATGGGCTCTAATGAGGTAGGAGATGTGTGAAAAATCCTTCTTTTTCCCTCCCCCTGTCGCTGTGTGTTTTTTTTTTTATTCTGTCACTATCTCCCTTTAAACACACACACACACACACACACACACACACACACACACACACACACACACACTGTGACACCATTGGTTTCTCTCTTCATCATAAACACACAGACACACATACACACCTACACACACACACACACACACACACACACACACGCATACACAAATACTCCTACACCTCCAGAAATAGAGGCAGCAACAGTCTTGCTGAATCTCTCAGCCCACATGTTGATAATGTCACCTTTCAGTGTTTCGTTACCTTGTGCTAACAATCACAGATCGTCTCTCTCTCTCTCTCTCTCTAACAGTCTGTCTTTATTTTGGGATTAGTGGGGTGTACGGAACCGTCATTCCATATAATTGCCACAGCTACAGTTATGGTGCTGCACTGCAATTTCTACATCGCATCTGGAGAGGGCAGAGAGTTTATGATCCATTAACGTCCGCACTCTAACTTGTAAACTGCTCTCAGAGGAAATGTTGGACAAATGGAGGACAGAGCGGAACCAACGTCCATTGCAGTGGAGATTGAGTCAAAGTACAGATGTAGAGGATTTCACAGGTATAATAATCAGTTGATAATCATCACACAAACAACCACTGACATCACCACAGAGTAGTTCACAAAGAAACTCAAAGCAGAAAGTCACTGATAGATCACATCACATCAGCAGTATAACCCTAAAGTGAACAGAAATTAACAGGTCGATGCTGGAAAATCTATAGTTCTGAGCTAGTTGGGATCAAATGCACCATCAAGAAAACTTTGTTGAGTAGGCGCCAGTAGCCTAGTGGTTAGTGCGTGCGCCCCATTTTCAGAGGCTAAAGTCCACGAAAGCGGAGGGCCCAAGTTCAAGTCTGAACCCTGGCTCCTTTCCTGCATGTCATTCCCCTCTCTTTCTCTCTCTCTTTCTCTCCCCGATTTCTGACTCTACCCACTGTGCTATCTCTAAATAAAAGCATAGAAATCCCCAAAATAAATCTTAAAAACACACATGTTGAGTGTTAAATAAGTTGTGAAATCACATATCGACACAGCACAAATAGCCTCACTGTTGTGACCTACTTTCAATTCTCATTCATTTGTGGGATGATGTTCTGGAGTATATAGTATGAAAGTGTGCCAAATGCAAAATGAAAGGAAAATAAGCAGAGGAAATAAAAATGAAAAGAAATGTCCATTCTCATGAAAACAATTGTGCAATCACAAGCACATAATATCCAAAATAATGTATAAAAGGGTATATAAATAGTGCAGTACAGAGTTAGAGAGAGGGCCCTTAGCATGGTACATTTGAAAAGAAGAAACCAGAAACACTAAAGCAACAGAAGGTAAAGACTCATCACTGCTCTCTGATGTTTGATTGGCAGTAGTGTATTTTCAATATCGGCAGCCGTGGAAACTATTTGATGGAAAGCAGCGGAGCAGATGGTCAGTGAGATTTCAAAGCCCAGGCCAAACTGAACTGTTGCTCAATGGTTGGCTAAATCTCAGGGTTATAATCAGTGTTATGTAAACTGATGAGCGAGCGCTGCTGCTGCTGTGCGGTCTGCCTCCGCTCTGTGGCCCCACTCGCCTGCAAGCACAGCCCTGGATGTGTGTATATGTTAACAGTAAATGCAGGGAAAAGGAGAGGTGAGCTAGTATGGACATGGACCAAGATGGATGGATGAAGAAGCAAAGAGTAGAGATCAACACCAGCAGGAGGATCCACCGAAAACTTCAGACATTTAGTGGAAATTAAATACGTTTTTAACAGCAGAGTCAACTGAGTGACAACTACAAGTGTGATGAAAATGTCATTCAACAAAATATACAGTTACCATGATGGCCAATACAGAAGTGTGCACAGAAACCCTTCCCCTAATTGCCACCAAAGGATGGCTTTAATGAGATGAAAGTTGAAGGGAGTGAGAAAACCCTGACATATCAAAAAGTGGTACACATTAACTTGATTTCTAGCAACTTCTTGATTATATTTTCTAATCTTTTAAATCTTCCTAATCTTGTAGTCTAAGATTTTGGGTGTTCCTGTATGAAGCACTTTGAGCTCCTTGTTAGTATAAGTGCCGTATAAATAACGTTAAGCTGAGTTGAGTAAAGGACTTGTCAAATAGGCACTACTGCAGATGAACAAAAAATGCAAACCTATCTTTCAAGTGTTTGTGTTTGTGTGTGTGTGTGTGTGTGTGTGTGTGTGTGTGTGTGTGATGTGTGTGTGTGTGTGTGTGTGTGTGTGTGCGTGCGTGCGTGCGTGCGTGCGTGCGTGCGTGCGTGTGTGTGTGTGTATGTGTGTGTGTGTGTGAGTTTAGTGTGTTGCACCATATCAGGGGCGTGTCCGGGTGGCCAGGGGTGGAATTGGCATCCCTAGAAATCGGATTGGCCACCCCAAAAATCCTAATCTGTGATTTGCCATTTGCCCTGTAAGAAGGGTGACTTGTGCTAAAACCAACTATTAGGTCTTTTTTTTTGGATATAGTCTGCTAAATTTGTTCTAACATATCAAAGCTTATTTAGTAAGACAGGTGCTTAGGAAAGTACTACACTCTGTCTTACTTGCATTAACTAACTGGCAATGAGTTGGGACCAAAACATTGCCAATAAATGTATTTTTGAAAGTTGCAGTGTGCAGGAGTTTGTATGCACTTTTTTAAGTACTTTAAATACTGAGTTTAACATAAATCTTCTATTTGTGTCATTAAAACATTAAGCTAATGTATCCGTTATCCTGTGTTATAAAGTATCGGAGATATGATTGATGAAGTTAGAAAGGGTAAATCGATTACACTTATTTGTGTGTGTTTGTGCGCACATCACACTTCAGGCCACCCCTGCATCAGTGCCACAGTTGGGCCACCCCAGTCCAAAAAAGTCTGGACACGCCCCTGCACCGTGTACATGCACTGTGTATCCAATAGCTGGTCAAACTTATGTCTAAATTGGACTGTGAGCTAATTAAGTAAATTATGGCTTACGTTCCACTGAGATGATCTCTAACTGCATTACAGGACATTGTGGTATAATTTACCAACTGTGAGAACAAAACTATTGAATTTTATAACATAAAGAGGCTATGAGTAAAGATGTAATCTTGCAGTATCAACAGCATCACTGTGAAGATATGAAGATTCTGAATGGCATCAAGATGCAACAGTTAAAAAGGAGCGAAGAAAACGTTTTTAAAGTCTGTTTTCTTACCTTTTTGTTTCATGTATTTTAATTGGATCGATGGCTCATCAAAGTCATTGGTAGTCTCTTATGTTTAAATATCGAAAGATTCGTCATGTTAGGATAGAAAAAGTGGGTTAAAAAACCATCTGAAAAGCTGTAACCTTGTGAGAATACTGCTAGGTAAGAGCTCATTGTAAGTGAAGAGCATTAACACACGTATTCATACAGTGTGAAGTGTGTACGTGTATGTACACAAACATCAACACAATTAACACTGTCAAGGAGGACAAAGTTGTCCATTGAGTTTTCAATCAATGGTATGTACTTGAGGGACAAAGATGCATCAGAGACCTCTGAGGTCTTTATCTCAGCTAAGCCATCAATTTATTTAAAAGACGAAGTGTGAAAAGATCAACTGGTTCTGTAGTGCAGTTGCCTTCAGAGATCTACGGACTATCTCAAGATTTAGATTATCTTTAGACATACACCTCTTTATATATATGTTGTGCACGTGAATGTGTTTGTGAGTGTTTGTGTATGTGTAAAAGAAGGTGGGCTTGTAGCTAATTCCCAAACCCTCACCACAGTGTACAGTACTTTAGTGTAATACAATTGATAATTGGGCACATTCTTGTCTTTGTATTAGAATGAAGTCAGTCATGTGCATAGCATACCATAACCAGGGGTTCTCAACTGGTGGGTCGTGACCTTAAAGTGGGTCTCAACTGTTTTCAGTGGGTTTCAAATGTTTGCCAGGATAAAAACAGGTGTCAACAAGTCAATAAAGCTCTTTTACGTGTTTGTTTTGTTCCATCTCCTTGTCCTATTAAATGTTTTTTGATAGGAGTGAGGTCCAAACTGACCTATCTTTCATTGAATAAGTGTGGTTATATAATATATTACATTATATAATAAGTGGTTGAAGAATATCAGAAAATTGGGTCACAGTTCGTCATTTAGGAGTTGGGTGGGTCCTGAGGCTCGAACAGTTGAGAAACACTGCCGTAGATTATACTAGTGGACAGCGTCCCTCGGCCTTCTTCAGTTGAGAGTCTGCGCAGTAGAGATCGGCTGGAAGAGAGAGCTGTGATATTGACGTCACTTCCACTAACAAAAACACACATTTAACGTACCGATAAAACAGCAAAAATCCCTCAGGTGGGTACAGTCCACAGCAGAACAGATTTTAGTGTCAGTTCAAGGAAGACACTCAAGGTTATGGAAATGTAACGACTCTTGTGTTTGTGTTTGTTACATTTTCTCTTGCTGTTTCTGCTTCGCTGCTAATCCAATTCACATAGTACCTCAGAAGCCGCATTCGTCAACAGAGCTGTCAATTATGGCATTTTATTACCTTTTATAGCATCATATAACTAATTAAGAAGAAACTTTTGGAAAAAAGATGACTTGAACATGAAATTGCTTGATAGAAAAATGTATTTCAAAATGTGTATTTTTATTATTTAGATTCTATAGTTTGACCCATTTCCCATTTGTTATCATCGCGGAGGCGGGGTTTACGACCTATATTCAATTCAGTTCAGTTCAGTTTATTGCCATTTGCAGTATAAAACCACATTGGAAAACATGTCAGTCAGTCAGCAGGGGGAGCTCTAAATATTATGGCTTTACTCCCAGGGGACTTTTGCTCAGTCCTTCTTAAAATACAGTCTGGTGCATACACACAGGAAAGGCTTGTATGTGTAATTCAAACACTTATATCTGCTTATGCTGTGGGGGGGTATGCACATGACGTCACAGTGGGCCGAGTGGATGAAAGCTTGTACTGGTGACAGAAATCAATAAGAAGTGAGCAGTTAACAGCTTTAAAGAGGACATATTATAGCCCTTTTCCACCTTTTCAAACAGTCCCCTGGGGTCTAAATGAAACACCTGTGCTCTGCTTTGGTCAAAAAATAACATGATTTTTCCGATAGACATTACTCCTTCGCTAGCGAGAATATAAATGGCGAACCTGCGCAAACGTTTTTACTCTAGGCTGGGGGTGGAGTCCATGGGTGGAGATACCAGGGGAGGGGAGGGTATTTTTTTTTACCAGAATCTCACTTTGACTTCACAAGGAGAGCAAATTTGAAACTGAGCACTTTTTCTCTGTGTTGTAAGACTTATGCAGACCACAAACAAATGACTGGATGGGTTTATTTCACATTTTGTGGGTTGGCAGACACTCAGGTTACCCAAATATATGTTCAAAAGCACTGTAAAAGTGGATTTTTCATCATATGTCTCCTTTAAAGCAGTTGAAAAGTGCCGTCTTTTCTGCTATTAGTCCTTGATGATGTTCTCTGTGAGCAAAAAAGATCCTCAGCTGAACCCCCTTAATTCTCCATCATCTCGTTTTTTTGCCTGTTTGTTTGTTTCAGGCAAAATTAAGAGCTTAAATATTAGCAGCTCAGTCATACAGTAAAAGAACGATGATGATTCGGCATCTGAGGACAACAGATTATGTTTTTTAAGCTAGGACATAAATCCTGCAAAGTCTGATACAGCTGGTTTTACATCGAAAGATACAAAAAAAATGGTTTGGTCGGTAGATATTCATCACAGATTAAATTAAATCAGTAACCGTGACTTTGAAATCAGGTTCATATAAAAGTCAAGAAACCCAATTTCTGCTCAAATGTAAATGTCCATGGTACACTGTGTCTTAAGTTAACAGTAAGAATCATCGTCGAGTCCTAATGTCTAAATTTAAAAAGAATTGTGTCTGTTTTACTCCTGTTTTCGTCGTATTTCCTACTGAAGGCAGCGATATCTTCAAATGTTTTGTCACTTCTTCCCACTGAGGAGGCGTGGTCAAGAGGAAAAGTGACGTCAATGCATATTGGTTGATTTTAACAACTTGGGTTTGCCATGCTCATTTATGCTGCATGATTGAACTGTACAAACTACACTTTTTTAGTTTATTTTGCAGGGTAATTATCTGAAGAGCTGTAGGATAAATCCTAGACATTAAGTCTAATATTTAAAATAAATGTGTTTTGTGATATAATGAAACCCAGAGTTGCTACAGAGAGGTTTTTTTTCTCTGCTAGGAGATTTCTATATTCCTCAAAAATCCCATGATGCTTTCAACACAAAGAGGGATAAAGTAACATAAAAGGGGAAAGGTTAATCAAAATAGCCTTACAGTGGCGAATATCAATAAAGTCTGTAAATGTCAGCACTCTAAAAGCCTGTTTCTCAAGTGAAGTGCGCTACTGCAGTGATAAGACTGAAGCGACTTTTTAATACAGGGTTATACAAGTACATTTTGCAACCCCATCTACCAAACCTTTAAACACAGGTGTGGGACCTACTTCTGAAGTGATTGAAAGGTATTTCCTTACAAAAGTAAATAATACCTGAAGCCAAGTTAATTATGTTTTAACCATAGACTTCATCAAACCAAGCAGTAACCAAAGAAATCAAGCCAATATGGAAGTGAAAAAACCTGCAATTTCTTGAGTGTCCACTTGAGGCTGTCTCCAACAGACACAGAAGGCACATAAACACCCTTTATTAAAATGTCAGTTTGATAGCAGAAATAACCTTGTTTCCACCTAGTACCAAACATTTTCAAAAAACATTTTGGTCTGAATAGTTCATGTTTCCATCGGCACACACTGTGTTGGGAGGGATTTTTTATGTAACTCATCTGTTTAGATCTTATGAAGGATAAGTGTTTGATCTGATTGACGGGCGGATGCAATGTAGCTTATGGTCAGTAGGCTTAAGGTCTGCCTCAGCTCCAGCTTTTTGCCTGTTACGAGGTAGACCGAAAGTTTGTTACAAATATGGGGGCATCCATCAATGGGCTTCAGAAGTCCCCTTCAGTAACCAATGGGTGACATCACAGACCATTTTTATATACAGTCTATGTATAAAACATGAGCATCACCAATTGGTTCCTGAAGAGGCGTTATGAAGCCTAACAATGGTGGTCTCTATATTTGAAATGCTGATTCCAACTGACTTCTAGCAGCAAGAGGTGGAGTAAAGGCAGGTGTAATGAATATCATTGTTTCTGAAACACTTCTTTGTGGTGTGTGTCTCACTTGTTATTTGGCCAACATATTCCAAAAGAAAAAAAACACCAACAAAGCCAACAGTTTAAGGTCAGTAGCGGGATTTTGCTAAGGTGACACCTAGCCTCCTTCCAAACGGTTACAACATGCCCACCTGTCAGTCAAATCAGCTCGGCCTTTTACTGTTTTATGCCCAATTATGCCAAACAAAACAAATACGTTTAATAGAATCACCCCATATAGTTTAAAAAATAAAATAAAATGAGCTAAAGAGACAAATACTTTTTTTGTACCAAGCTGTAAACATCTTTATCATTGCTGTAAAATTGGACATTTCAACATGGGGTGCTATTGGGATTATTTTGAAAAGGGCAGTTTGTATGCACATCACATAGGAGCAGCGCGATTCAAGAACAGCAAGAATAACTACTTTGCACGACCTGGTTTGCAGCTAAAAGAATAAGCAGTATTTTTGGGGGGATTATGTGAGGAACTCATTTTTCTTATGGCCCAATCCCACTTGGCACTCTGAACTGGGCCTAATAACCCCAAAATTCCAGTTCATTTGAATAGTGTGAGTGCTCGGTATCGTGAACAAGTACAGTACACTTCCTCGGCCCTGGCACACTTGAAAAAGGTGGGCTTCAGCACATAACAGTTCCTTATGCACGAGCACCAGCACAGGAACGCAATGTGGACATAAAGTATAATCTATCCCTGCCATGCCAGGAGTGTCAAAGGGCTGTATCTGACCGAAACGGCTCAACATAGGCTTTAGCCACAAAAGTCAGTAAATCTGCAGTCTTGTTTCTCTGTGATATTCTCCGTTGTTAGACCACATAAAATTCACTGTGCCGCAGCCACTATCATACAGCCTATCGTCGTGTGTTTTCTTTCATGTCACTCATGGGCATGAGTTGATGTTGTGAATCAATCAAGGGTGAAAATGATAACTGAACTGAACATTGTGTATGTTTTTATCTTCTCTCTTGCATGACATAAACGCCAGTGATGATCAGATCTTGAAGAGCTTACAAAAAGAGTAATTTAATTTCAACTGGATTATGCAAACTACAAATATTCTATTTCCTCCCTCCCTCATTTGGACAAAAAAGTCCCAGACTCCGTTCTGGTATGCCTCAGACACAACACGTATGATGATAATGATGATGTATGTGCAAGAGGTAACTGTGCCTAGGCCTGGTTGGGGCTGGAGCAATGTGAGTGCAGGCCCTTAGGGTGCACTCACACTAGGCAATCCGTACCGTGCCAAGCACGTTTGACCCCCAAAGTCCAGTTTGTTTGACTAGTGTGATTGCTCTGTTCAGTGCTCAAGCACGGTACACTTTCTTGGCCCTGGCACGGATGAAAGAGGTGGGCTTCAGCAGCACAAACACAGGCACACAACATGGACATGAAGTATAATCGATCCCGGCCTTCCATTATCAAGAAACTGATTAATTTATTTGTTTATTTAACATGGACATACAGTAACATTGGTGCTGTAAGTCCACAAGTGTTATTGCTGTATCTGCCCAAAATGACTCAAAATAAGCCTCAAAGTCAGTAAAGTTGCAAAGTCATGTTCTTTGTGTTGTTCTCCAATATGCAGATGCAGAATCCACCATGCGTCCCTCTTTATTTTTTGATTCTGCCTGTCTTGTGAACTAAGCACACTTCGTGATCGCATGTGTTGCATTATGATGTTATGTAAAAGAAGTAACCATGCTCAGGCCCGGTTGGTCCTGGGGCGGGGGAATGGGGAGGGGGAGCAAATATGCTTCCGCAAGGTACAGGGCAACTGAGCCTAGGGTGAGTGTGCCCTTAGTCAATTGGGATTAACCATAGACTGTTTAAAACATGGAGTTGATTTAATGGATGTCACCCAGTGGTTTCTGAAGAAACAGCCCAACATGCTCACATGTCAGTCAGCTCAAACATAACCTTCGCTTTGCAAATGTATGCATAACGTAGCCGTAATATAATCAAAACAGATGAGTTATATGAGAATAAAGAAATTACCAAATTTTATTTACCGAGGCTGTAAATGTTATTTCTACTGCTACATATTGGCTTTTTAATATGGGCTCTAAAGGGGTTTCCCTGGCTTTTGGAGCCAGCCTCAAGTGGGCACTTGGTGAACTGCAGTTTTTTTTCCATTTCTGCATTTCCTTCATATTCTAACGTTGGAGGTTGCAGCCGGATTTAACTAGCTGTTAAAAGTTTGATTACATCATTGACGACTGGTTTCCATAGCATGCTGGAAGGGCTTATTAAGAATACAGCATGTCACCAGGGATCGTGATTAAATTTAAAAATAAATAAAAAAGATCTTATTTGTCTTTAATATGTTGTATTGTACCCTATAACCCTGAAATTAAATGAATTGAATTGAACGTATTAAATTGAAAAAAGGACAAGCCCTGCACACTCCATGCTCAACAGTGCTTTAATGTTTCTATGATTGGACCTTCATCAGATGATAATGTTCGATTATGCGTTAAGTGTGTGGATTTGTCTTAATTTCCTTGCTGTTGTTTTTTTGATTGCCCTGCACCTATGTGATTTGAAAATATAGTATTTACCTTCCTCCATGCCTGGCTGCTGTGTTGTTGTGTCAAAGGACAAAATATTCATCTGCATTTGAATTGATCCCCTAAATGCTGCTGTTTTCATTAGGATTAAAATATACAAATACACATGCAATTTAAAATAAATACGTACACTTTTAAGACACAACTCATCACATATCGTATACAAATTTTAACACATGGTGTTGCAGGGTTTTAGCTGTTATTTTGTCTGTCTCTGTAAATGTGCCTACTATTGTATGCATATAAATAAAATGTAGATATTGCTCTATTTTTTATGAATGCTATACGCAATTCTGAATCTGTTAGCAAGTGTTTATAAGTAGGAATAAACATGAACATATTTGTGAATGTGTGCACGTGTGTGTGGCAGTGTGTGTTTGTGTGTCACACAGGACTTGACCTAAAAAGTGAGTCAAAGGCTAAGCCTGTTTTTGGCTGATTGCAGAGCAGCTCACAGAGGGGAAGCTCTCTTTTGTCTTTGATAACATATTCCTCTGGAACACTGATTTGATGCGAGTCACCCTTTAACTCATGCTCTGCTGACAGAAGACTACAGGCCCCGAGACTCAGTAAGTGTAAAACCACTAGAAAGTCAGGAATACAGCAATTTAGCATCATGAACTTCTGCAAGTGCACTCTGGTCCATTTTTGTGCCAACCTTTGTTCATCCTTGTTTGCTTGAAGGGCTCTAACACTGATTCTGATTTACAGTGAGTGTTTCTCAGGTGGATTAATCCTCACTGATTCACAAGCACCTATGGAGATTCTCTCTCAATTAGCCTGCACCATTCAGATTGGATGCAGAAGGGATCAAAAATGAGAGCAGAATGTGGGCAGGAGAGAAATGAGACACTGTTGGGCATCAGACACTAAACCTGGGTTCAAGAGCCAGAGCGGCAGCAGAGTTTAAACCCGCTGGCACTTTGAAAAGCACAAGCCCGAGGGCTGGAACAGGCCGAGCACAAATTAAGCTTTACTGCGGTAATTGAACTGAAGCACTGCACTTGGGTTTACCTCTTGTACTCCCTTCTCGCTCTCTCTCTCTTATTCCTGCTTCAGCCTCACTTAGAAGCAGCCAGATTTGAGCCCTGCCTGCTGTCGCCTACTGGACGGAGCATATAGTCTTGAGCGACCTTTTCATTGAGGAGCAGCCCTGACCCAACCGGGATACAACTTGCCGTAGGCTAGAAGAGTCCCTGACTCACACCAAGCTTCAGGAATCTCCAAAGCAGTGACATCACATGCCAAATTAAGACATTCCTCCCCTGGATTAGTGCTCCAGTCCTCTCCCAAGAAAAGAGAAAAGCCGAAGAACACCTCTCCACCTGTCCATGTTTCATTGCTTTTTAAAAGATCTTTTCTGCCTGCAAATAAACATATACTGGCACTTTATGTGCTGCTGTCTGTGCATTTGTGGACAGAAAAATTAAGATTCTAGGGGTGTAAGGATTGTGCCAGAGTCATTAAAACACAGGTGTTCACCCACTAAAAGAGGTCAGCTAAACCCTCCGGGTTACTGAGTGTCCAAAGGGGGGCATTTCTCTCTGAAGAGAAATGCATCCTGCTGCTTTAAGCGAAGGATCAAGACTACAGCCCCAAGAGCACACAAGCACACTTTAAAACCCAGTGTGCTTGACTTAAAAAGATCAGACTGACAAACATGAAAACACACGTGATATAAATGTGAAGAGCCAAAATGATGTTAATGTGTCAGGGATTCAAGATTGCCTCTGTTTATGTGGAAGGAAACAAATTATCAGCACGTACAGCGCCGTGATGGATGCGCAAAGGGAGAGGGGAGGGGTTGCGTAGTTCGTCAATATCCCTTCTTTTTTAAATTCAAAAAGCACTGTTAACAGCGAGTGATTATTCCCCCATAACCTGCACATCTCTCAGCCAAATGAGCGTCATCCATCTCTCTCCGTTTAGCCCCTGCACACACACACATGCAGACACACACCCTACTTCACTATCCGTTCCCATCACCTGCCCAGAGATGGAGCTGTGAGAAGGAATGCAAGTCGCCTTCGCTCTGCCGTTATTTGTTTGAGTGGTGTCTTCAGAAAGTCGTCTTAATAGTTCACGCACCGATATTTTTTTCATTCTTTTTTTCCGGGGGAGGGTGGAGAGCTGTCTGTTGTTCACCCGCCAATAAATTCTTCTCTTCTGGGAGAATGGAAGGTTATTCAAACGTGTGGAGGAGAGGCAAGAGACAGAGAAGGAAAGAGAGAGAGGAAGAAAGAAAGACGCGACTTGTACCCCCTCCCTCTCCACACTCAGTCCCGGCTCAGGCGTACGCGGCAACTCAACGCGCACGCGGGCACGTGTTGGTTATGCATGCTCGCACGTGCACGCGCGCGCAGAGGCAAATCGAGTCACATGCAGCGGTGGCGTCTGGCTTTGAGGGAAGGGAAACAGCTTGAAATGATACTCCACTTGCATTACAATGGCATTAATTCCACGGAAGGAGTTCGGTGGGGTTGTGAAGGGTGTTTTTTGCCCCATCTTATCATTATAAAATATGCGCGTGCACCTGCAGCATCAGGTTATGAGGACGGAATGTAAGCAGAGCATGAGGGAGAAAAGAAGGGAAGAAGCCCAGGACAAATTATTGGATAATTGTCATGTTTTATTTAAATTGTGATTTCAATTTGTATGTTTCCAATGCATCAAAATAGTTTGACAGTGTAACAACACTATGATAGATAGATAGATAGATAGATAGATAGATAGATAGATAGATAGATAGATAGATAGATAGATAGATAGATAGATAGATAGATAGATAGATAGATAGATAGATAGATAGATAGATAGATAGATAGCTTATTACATACAGAGACTACAGAGGCACATAAGCCCATGACGTCCCTCATAACTAATCACGCACATGTACTACTTTAACCACGCGTGAGGAGGCAAAACACACACATTCACAAACACAAACGCACACACTCACACACTCACAGAGGAAACGTTGCACTGCAGACCAGACTGACGTGACTACACTGCCAGCTCACTCTGCCTGCTCCGATGAAAATAAACCTTCCAGTCAAAACTGAGGGCGAAAAGAAATGAGAGTTGTCCAAAGCATTCCAAAATCAACAGCTGGGATGAATATGAGGATTATGAAACATTAAATTAAACCGATATGGTATAAACTGCATATAAAATAGTCCTTGTTTTAGCTCTATTGCCTCCTGCTGTATGTAGTCCTTGGTGGTGATGAAAATGTCCTCTGATTTGTAGTTTAACTTGAAATACGCAGATGACTACAAAAATATACGCTGGGTATCATCAGCCCAATTTTTTTTCCTCCCCTTGCAGATGCACGCAGCTCAGCGCTCCTCGCCGTTCTCAGCTCAGTCTTGAGTGGCGCGGCTGTAGCAGCAGAATATTTGGCTGTAAACAGAGACACAGTGCTGTTGTCTCGATGCGAAACGCAGGCTTTTAGGAGACGGTGAGTGCTTCGAGGGGGATTTTATTACAGAGAGGGTCGTGTCATCAGTGCAAGCTGGTGAGGGAACACCATTTTCTTAACATTTTTTGGAAGGTGTCTTTTTCTCTCGCTTGTGTGTGCGCGCGTATCCGAGCCGTGTCATCCATTCGTGTTTGATTGTTTTTATGCTACATCGTAAGTACTCACTGTCCGTTTTATGAGTCCTTGTCCTAAGCTGTCTTGGCTGCGATGCTGTCTTTTGGTAAATGTCAATGTTTTATCCCCTTGGATATCATCACGTAGGAGGCAGGGAGCGAGACAGCGAGAGAAAGCGCGATTGGGGAAGAAAAAAAACTAAGGATCCTAGGTGAAAATGTAAGAGGATTTTTATTTAGCAGCCACTGTAAGAGAGATTAGGGCGACAGCAGTGGAAGTTAAATTGTGCTGCATATAAAATGGGCGGGCTGCTCTTTATATTTGGTTGGTACAGCCTATTTTGAAATGCGCTTGGATAAAGTATCCATGCACTTTATTTACAGGCACTAATAATCAACTTAAACCTTAATTTTGAAACAGACATTGCAGCATTAAGCTAGATTTGTTAGTTTAGTTCATTTGTTATGTTGTTGCTGACAGACTGGGAGAGTTGAACTCACTACAGCATCACCAATGAACAGTGAGAGAGACCTGCGCATATCGTCAGCAGCCGCTTCTCCAGCCTCTAGCTAAAATTCGTCAGATCTGAGATCACAGAGGATTTTTTCTCATTCAGTCCGGCTAGAAAAGCTATTCTGAAAAGTTTGAGGATATAGCCAGTGGACACCGAATATAAACCCGATTCATCTGCTGTAAGTGATTTTGCTCAATTTTCCTCGCTTTTTTCATCAGAACAAGGGGGAAGAGGGGAGTAACACTCGGATTTAGAGAGCGACGGTTTGTGCTGCTGGACGCCGCTAGAATCGAAGACGAGTTTTATTGGGGAGAAGGGGGAGTCTGCCGTCGAAATTGGGACCGTTTAAGGTGGGATTTTTTAATGGCCAAAAATAGAGGCGTCTGACGCTTTTAACAGGCTGCTTTCAGCACCATGGACAGCGTTCCGAATAAAACAGCATCAACGCACATTTGCTTAATTACTCCGCCAAGCACGGTTTGGATCGCCATGCATGTATTTAGAGCAGCCTTGCAAGGGGATGCCAGTTGCATGCTAAAATTCTCTCCAGCTGATTATATGTTCATAAATCGTCGTGGGGAGAGAGAGAGGTGACATTTTCCTCTGAATAACTTAGAAAGTGTGCGGGATTTTCTCCTCCATTCGTAATCTCCATCATCCCCCTGCTTTGTCAAATCCTTTTCAACCAACGGATTTATTTTTATTTTTATTTCATTTCGAGAAGGCATTATGTGTCCCCTCGACTCCTATCTGCTCACAGTGAACCTTGAAACATTACAAGCAAGTGTAATGGGGTATTGTCTTCTATATGGGATTTGTTTCAATGCTAGGAATTCGTGATATACTGCTTTAGCGCTTTTCTATAAGTAGAAAACTGGTCGTCTCGTGGACACACCGATTGTGCCATCATAAAAATGAACCGCGAATCCGAGAATTGTGTTTTGCATGCGCAATAGCGCAGGCTAATTGCTCACATACTTTATGACCTGGCTGACATCATAGCTTAATGATTGATGATGAAGCGAATGGTCTTATTTTTAGGGGGATTTGGGGTTGATATTGCGGTATTGCGCGTTTCACATTGCAGGGTATTAGAGGAGGCTGTGTACAGGTGCTACAAGCTCACACGAGCTGTTGTGTGGTCGATGATGTGTTGCCTTGTTCAGTCTTCTTAATCATTATGCGCTACAGATGCAGCCATGCTCAGGCTTTTGCGTATTGAGCGTCAGCTATGAAAGACGTATTTACACTGGATCCCCTTTCTCATCATCGACATGCTGAGTGGGTATTTCAATCCGGTCTCCCACATAGTTAGGGTGTAGAATATGTCTCTGTCAGGGTGACAGATAATTCACAATGATGATGTAAATCTTGGAGGGGGCGCGTGTGTCAAGTGGCATGTGATGGCCCAACGCATGTGGCAGGGCCATTTGGTTTGATTCATGCCTTGTCAGTGAATCTTTGAGGGATGTTAAGGAGCAAAAACCTCCCATAAAGCATCTCCAGGGGGACTAGGACCTTACTCCCAACAGCTCCCACCTCTGCTGTTGTTGCTTGGGCACATCTACATGTTTGTTGACACTTGATGTGGTGACATATTGTTGGGGGTTAATAGTATAGATATCTGGTTCATATGACTTGGTAATGATGCTCATTCTCTCTTCCTCTCTCTTTGACCTCCAGCAGTGAAAGGTCCTCATATTGCAACTATGTGTGGACGGAGCAGGACGGCCTTTCTGTGTCTGTGGGCTTGCTTGCTCGCCGCCAATAGCGTGCTGGGTGGGAAAAGGTAAGAATGAACTTTAACTTAAAATGCATATATACCTGTGTACTACATTGGGTTCTACAATATATATGAATGCAACATATAATCTGCACATATCATGCACACTGTTGCACACAGACAATTTCGTAAAGAGTTCCAAAATCCATAAATGTATATTGTGGTAGATTTGCGCTCTAACTTTAGACCAAAAGAAGTCTAATTTTCATTAAACGTCCCAATCATTTCTCATATCATTTGTATTCTGCAGCTATAGGCAGAGTTTGAAACTGCCCAATGTGGAATTATTGTTTTCATTGTCAAAATTATTAATGTAATGATGTCATTAGGTAAAGTAAAATTTGGTGGACTAATAGTGAACACCAAGCTACATTGGGAATGTATGAATTACTGTTTGGCTCCCAACAAAAATGTCCTCTTGCTTGCAAAATGGTCCACTGCCAAGTAAATACATACAAATAAAAAAATAAAAATATGTTAGCAATGGTGTGCAGCCAGTTTCCCACATACTGGGTTGATATTGTGTCTTCTTCCTATACTTAGTTTTTTTCGACTTGGATTCCACATCATTACAGAGCATTCACTGTGGTTGCAAACAGGGCATCCCCACAGGACACAAAATGTGTATTATTGCATCAAGGTAATAAGTAGTACAAAACAGTGAGAGGAGAAAAGTAAGCCGTAATAGCCACAATCCAGCTTTTTTTCTGTGTTCTCTAGACTTCTCTAGACTCAGATTCCAGACCTGCATGCTTTATGTGTGTGCTGCTCAAAGAGATTTGGCACACATTTGCGCACATGTGTTTGTGACAGTGACTGCAGGGACAGTAGGGTTCATGTACAGACACACTTCTCAATGTCATCTCGGATGTGTTGGATGTCACCTAACCAGAAGCAGACGCGCAGAGAGACAGAGAGAGAGAGAAAGAGAAAGAGTGATTGGATGCGAGATGACAGCAATAAGATCTACTGTCATGTGACTTTGCAACTGCATTAATTCCCACATGATTCAAATGCTGGGACAGGCAGGCATGTTTGGCAGAACTCAAAATGTCATAATCGAGCTGCACTAGTTGGATTTCTGTTGGTAACTTTGGCATTGAATACTGCAGTAAGTAAAAACAGAGACCAGCAGCCTAGGAGTAAAATACAAAGCAAAAAAACTCAATCTGCTTGAGACCATCGGATTCTTATGGAGAAACTGACACTCATCTGCATGGTTGAATAATTCAGCAGAACTGTCATATGCAGTTGACTTGAAGGCTGATGTCATGAGATGGTCCATATTTCTTCTCTCAGTGACAACCACAAACATCAGCACAGAGTCCATGTTGCAGCTTGTACAGCCTGAGCACATGCAGAACACAGATGGGATGTGTCCTATTTTAAATCTACAATGCATCTGCGATACATCATTACTGCTGGCTGATTTGACCCAGGTTTCAGATGCACTGACTATAGCGAAAGGGATGCTCTGATTTACTGGGTGTGAGAGGGTGTAAAAAGTACTGATTACCTTACCAAGAAACTGTCACTGCAAAACTGCAAAGCAATTATCACCCAAAGATTTACTGTATTATCCAGTACACCCCCTCCCCCCCTTTTTTTGAAGTCATACACGGAATCACACACTCACACACACACTCTCAAATACACACCTTGGGGGATTTCAACAAGACACAGTAATCAGGAAGACCTAGCACTCTTCTACAGTATGTTGCCAACGAGAGAAATTGCCTTATAATTAGATATCCAAGTGACAGGAGAACGAGAAAAGGAGAGGGAGAGACACACATTGGCAGAGCAAGTGTGAACGGCACTGTTGCTGTTCAGATGACCTGTAGATGGGGATGGTGTACAATGTTTTATGAGGAAGTGGCCCCTGGCTGATAAACATGTGTATTCTTCCACAGCACCTTTTTCTCTCCATTGTTCTTCTTCTCCTTGACATACAACCTTAAACCCCCCGTGTATGTTTTCCTTTAACACTGTAAAAAAAAAAAACTAAGACTTAAAGATAAATGTGTTCCATATGATTCTCTCCATTATTATATGAGAGAAGGTTTGTTGTCTACTGGGTTGAGGTAACAAATATAATTTCGGGTTATATTGAAAAAAGGCAAAATACGGAAAACTCGAGGTGAAATGGTCCTTGTTATAGATTTTCTTCGTTTTAAAGTGAAATTTGAAGCACTGCATCCTCAGATAATGATCTGAAAGGATGGATTTTTCTCCCTTGTATTTCCTCTTATTTAATGTATTTTAATTAATGGTGAACTTGAAAAAGCAAAGGGACACTGTAGCTTGTTTTCTCTGTTTATTTGGACTAAGACAAGTGGACAACAACCCTTAGGGCGGACGGAAAAATGGTTTCTGTGTCGTGCTGTGATGTAGCAAATTGTAAATGTGTGAATAAATACAGAAAAATAGGAATATTAACAAGGTAGGGATAAAGAGGCTGTGTTTTCATTTTGCCTCTGCTGATTGGCTTATTGTCTTTTTTCATAACTGGCTTCCCGGACCTGTACAAGACAGATAAATTATCGTTTTAAATTTGACTATTTCAAAGCTGTTACCTCTGAAAATGACATTGAACAAAATTGCTCATCATAGTTTGAACAGTTTTCAAAACTGGCTCATGGTTTTCACACAATTCTTCATTTTTTTGGCTAGATAGAAGACTGCTTGCGAATTAAGTGAAATTGGTGGCAGAGAGATTCGCATTAACCCTTTTATATAAATCCATGTGTGACGTGGTTGGCGCATCCCTATTTTTGAAAGAAAACTGCTCAGCAGCATCAAACTCAAAGCTCCAGGATCTGCTTCAATCCCGCAGCTTTGACTGTGAGCCGCGTCTCTCTAAAACACCGCTCCCCAGTTTCACTTAACAGAATCCTCACCTTATCCCAACCTCTGCCTTTTATCTGCCCCTCCGCCATCTCCGCCATCAACATTTTTTTTCTTCCTTGTGTTTCTTTACAGCTTTGCCCACAGATGTCACTCTCCCTCCTACTTTTCCCTTCCTCCCGTCGCAGGTCCCCGCTAACTAATCTTGATGACCTCTCCCTCTCCTTGGAGCTGTTCACTATAGCAGAGCTTGTTTCCAAACACTTGCTGTTTATTTAGCATGCAATCAAACCTTACAGTATTGGCAGGAAAATAGGGTGGGGATAATTGCTTTGCAGCCCACAGAACAAAACCCTTTCATCTGATTATTATCAGTGTATACACACATGCAAACATAAAAAGGAATAAGTACATAAGCATACATACGCATATGTGCACACACCCTGAGCATATTGTATATGCATGCATTAATGCATCAGGTATGCAAATACACACGCTCATACACCCCTCTCTAAACATTCCTGTGGCGTTCCTACATAAATGATACACAATTAGGGGCTGTACGCCTGTTCACGAGTGTGTTGAAATATTTATGCTCAGAGATGCTGCAAACCGGGCTCTCACAATCACTGATCGTGACTGTTTTCGGGGTTGCTCTAAGCATTTTGTTTCATGTTCAAAGAGCACATTCAGCAAAGCCTGTGGTGGTCTATAAAAGACCAGATTATGGTATAAATAATGCAGTGTGATTCTTCTATTCTTTCAATCTCTGAGATTGGTACATGTTGGTGTTTGTGCAAGGATAGCTCCCCTGCATACCTGGTCTTACACACTGACTACGAAGCTAACTCCAACATTCCCGTCCTTCGAAATAAACAGATTTTCCAAATCAATCAATCAATCAATCACTATTTGTAAAGCAGCAATTCACAACAAATGTTATCCCAAGACACTTTACAAAAGAGCAGGTAAAAGACCTAACTCTTTGTAAACACGGGATAATTTTAGCCTCTCAGGATATTTTCCTCCCTTCTACACCTTTTTCTTAAACCTACTGTATCCATTTGATATAGAAAGGTACACTGTGGTAACACTGAAGAACGGCAAAGATGGCAAAATGCGTCATTGTTATAGAAGATTTAACAGAGTTTTCTTGTCCATTTTTACACAGTGTGATTCATAATGCTTCCAGTGTGCTTAAACAGCGCCATCGTGCTAACTACAGAGCAGTGATCCCCCATTCTTGTCTTTGATATATGATTCATTTGCAGAGTTTCTTTATACTCTTTTGGCAGTTCGGACCGTGGGTTTTGGGCTCTCGCTGTGACGACTTTAAATCTTCTTCTTCTTTGCTTCTTTGCCAGCTCTGGGCAGAATGGCATGACAGATGAACAGAAAGATAACACTACAGTGTTCACCAAGATCTTAGACAGCCTTCTGGATGGCTATGACAATCGCCTCAGGCCAGGACTCGGAGGTCAGTAAACCCAAGTCATTGCATGTACTTTGTACCTCGTGGTGACTGGTTGAATCATTGTTTCCGCTTTCTGCAAATAAGGAACTATCATCCCAAAAAGACTTTTGCAAATAGCGTACTTTCCCCATAACTACATAGTTATATCCATAAGACTAAATATCATGGAGACAGAAAGCTTTCAGATCAGATTGTGTGTGTGTGTGCGATAATAATAAAAAAGAAGAATAGGACACTCATTCTTCATCTGCTGCTTTTGTAAAACACTGAATAGTCACAAAGCCAGCACTTGTAATAGAACACACTGAACGTGATTTCATTGCGTGGGCTCGTCTTCACTCTATCGCCTACTGCCCATTGTTAGAGAGAGAAGAAACAAAATGGCAGAGAGATGGAGAGACAAATCTAGATACAGAAAATGCTGAAAACAGAGAAGAGGGAAGGATAGAAGAGAGTTTAGAAAAAAAGAGAGAACAGCAAGAGATAATGTGAGAATCGGTGTGTGAAGGACACTGAGGATCGCACAGCGTGATTCTGTCAAACAGACAGGCGAATAAAAACCAGGGCCTGCTACTGTAGGAGTTCAACTGTGGAGAGGAAGAAATTATGGATTATGATGGGTATCATTCATAAATCATGCTGTCATATTTGGGCTTCAGAATCACAGGAAAAGATCTCTCCCCCACACACACACCTCTGCTACTGCCTCTGATTGAATCGTCACAGACCCACTTTTTCTGTCAGTACTGTGAAATCAAAGCGGCATATTTTCAGTATTACAACAATGCACATATTTATGAGGAGACTGGACCAGTGTAAGTGTAATGGAGCTGACCCTGAAGCCTATACCCGCAGAAATGGCTATCGACATCCAAAATGGGCATTTTTATGTTTTATTTTTCTCCAATATGTTTGTGTGTGTTTTAATGAATGAATCTGAAGCTATAGCCAGGTGGGCTTGTATTAACAGGTAGTTAGGGGCTAATGAATGCCATTGATAGTCACTCACTCTGGCAATTTCCTGCTTCAACAGAGCGTGTAACTGAAGTCAAGACTGACATTTTCGTGACTAGCATTGGGCCAGTTTCGGACCACGACATGGTAAGACTCTTTTTGCCTCTTTAAATGTCACCAATTTCACCCTGCATCCCTTCACCCTCCGCCACCCACCGATGTGTCCCCCCCCCTCCGTTGGCCACAACTGTCTCTAAGCTGTGAGATAATTATTAATTTGATGCTTCATTCCATTAACTCCTGATGTGTTAATAAACCTGTCACATGTGTGAAACATTTTCTTTTTCCTGCTGCACAGTTTGTAATCTTGCCTCGCATAAATGCCGCCACTGACTCGTAAACATGGCCGCATGTGACTTTTATATGCCTGTGGGAGAATGCTGTGAATCACAATTTCTCTTTATTGGATTAAGATTTCTAATAATCATAGCTTTAAATATTCTGTTTGTTTAGCTTCTATAAGACCCATGTATATTTCAGAGCTGTCACCATGCTAATCTGTCTTGACTTTGAAATTCGGAGCTAAGAAAAATGATGTTCAAGGACTGTTAACATCTGAAAAGACAAACCAAATCCATGGAATAAAACATGGTGATATACTTTATAGTTCCAGGTAAAGGCGCTGATACTTCACTCATGAAATGTTATCAAATTGCAGCAAAAATGAGTCCTTTGATACCTGTTTTTTTCTTATATTTGGAAGGTCAAGCAGATTCTGTTAAGGGATTCTTGCCAAATATTTCAGTACGATGAGAACATTTGATGTGTCTGGCAATATAAAGATAGATCACTTCAAATTTAAAATGTAACCATCTTAATATGAATCATCACCTTTAAGATTTTTTTTTCCCCATCCCTGTTCCATATGCTACCCTTCAAAAAAAGGCTTTGGGCTGTTCAAACATGAACATCTGATCTTTACCCTGTGCACCGGAAACCAATTAATCTCCTCCAAATGTCTCACTGCCTCTCCTTTCCCCACTTGAAGAAAAAGAAAAAAAAAAGCACTTCTGTTTCATGCACGTGAAGTGTGTTAGTGTGTGTGTGTGTGTGTGTACTCTATTTGACATAATCTCATTTAATTGCACTGGCTGACATGCAGCCCAGGACTATTTTGCTGCTGTGTTGAGGCCAGAAGGAAGAAGCTGAAGAGCATGTCCTCCATCTCCAGTCTGCTCCGTTTTCCTCCCCTTTTTTACCTTGAAGCTTTGTTTCAGTTCATACTAATTATCTGAGTGGGGAAATAAGGGAGGGCAAACAAACTGGCCAAACAATCATTTTTACAGCCTCTCTTTACTCCATCAGCCAGTCATGGGGAACCATTAAATTCTGCTCAAAGCGACAGTCATTAGAGCTGCCGCCAAAAAGAAATGTCCCCCTATTTTTTTGTCCAGTGCTTCCTTTTTTTGAGTAATTTCGATTAAAGAGAAACAAAACTCCCCTAAAGATGAATGCTAACAATAACCTTCGTTGGCTCTTACCTAACTATGCAAGACCAAATGCCCAATGCTGAAGTATTATCCCCCATTTGCATGAAGCTTATTAAACTGAGATGACCATATTTAGACAAATAACAAAATCATTTAAAGAGAGCAGTTATTACACAATGGAAGCATACTTTTTAAAGATACTAGCTAGAAAACCACCTGCTATGTAAGCCAAAGCCTTTAACATGAAGAGACAGTTACCAGCAGGGAAACTAGGCCAACACAACCGTAAGAAAGTCAAAGTGACACGATGTAGAGAGAGAGGTAGAAGTCAGAAAAGTGAAAGGAATATAATGTTTACTCGGTACCTTCCCAAACTGCATAAAGGAGAGAAACAACCACAGGGTTTGAGTTTTTTCACTTCTTCTTTTTTCCACCTGCAGGAGTACACCATTGATGTTTTCTTCAGACAAAGCTGGAAGGATGAAAGGTTAAAGTTCAAAGGCCCGATGGCCGTGCTGCGTCTCAACAACCTGATGGCCAGCAAGATCTGGACCCCCGATACCTTCTTCCACAATGGCAAGAAGTCAGTAGCCCACAACATGACCATGCCAAACAAGCTGCTGCGAATTACAGAGGAAGGCACCCTGCTGTACACCATGAGGTAGGCCAACACGCTTTAGCCACGACACGAGTGCAGTGGAAGATTTTTGAATGAACCAAAGACGTTCAGTGTTCAGTAGCTCGGAGAAAAAGTGATTCTGTTGTGCCATTTAAATATCGGTGCAAGAGCACATTTGATTTCTCAGGAGAACAGAGGGTTAAGGGCACACTGAATTTACATTTTCTCAATTAAAGGGTGACTGATGTCATCTTATGAACAATCTATAAAACCATTGTGAAACTATAAACTATACTGGTGCTAGTTTTCAATGATTTTCTACATCATCTTACAACTTAGAAACTCAAACAGTTTCCCCATAATTCTCTTAAACAGCTGGGTACTGACACATTACTCAAACAGGAGTAAACACTGTATTTGTTGGTGGGCACTTTCAGATGAAAATACCAGCACATTAGGTGCATTAGTAGCTTTTTGCAGCACCAGAATGGTGTTTTGTTGGATTGACTGATAATTCCCATTGGTGAAAAGAACACCTGTCTGTGTGACTGATGTAGAAATGATGGAGCTCTGTGGCTACTTCAGACTTTAGCTACACAAAAATACTCGTAAGTAAAAATTCACATTTGGTTTTTTGAGTTGGTTTTTGGTGGCTGAACTTGTTGAGAATGCTCTGCATTGCTTTGTTGTGTTTATTGGTTGTGGTTTTAATAGTTTTAGAGGCTTTAACTACATAAGCAGTAACTGTAAGTTAGAAATATTGCTTGTTTTGGGGTATAGCCTCCAAGCTTAATACTTTTTAACAGTTTTTCTTGGATACATTGCTTGACCAATGTTTAACTGTGAATACACACAATAATCCACATTACAGTGTGACATTTATGGCAAGGAATTTCACTCTACAACTAAAGTTCAGTTTTTATATATTATTACCTTTCTTATGGTTATTTAGTCAGCATTTATGATATGTGTATCACATATATTTTTAGTATGATTTGTCAGTTTTCCATTCTAGTGTTCGCCAGTAAAAATAAAACGGTTTTATCCTGACGTGATTGATCACAATGGGGATGCTCTCTGACAGTTACAGTAGGAAGATAAGGTATACGACCAGCTGAGCTGAGCTTAAAACCACTCGTGGCCCCACAGTAGCCTTCAGCAGCGGGCGGGTAAATAAAGGCCTTAAAAGAGACAGCAGGAACCGTGATGCACACCGACAGAGGGATTCTAATGTGAGCTGTCTGAGTCAAGGGTCGTAAAACATTTGTTTTAGCATGTTTACTAGCAGGGGGAGGGGGTTTAGAGGCGGAGCCCTGTATTGCTGTCACAGATGAGCGAGATGAGGGATGGATGGGAGATTAGTGTGTCACGGGTGGCCTGACATGCTGTTTTTCACCAAGCTGTCAGGAAATGGAAACCCACAGCTCAGGCAACTGGAGCGTTTTGTGTTGGTTTGGGGTAAAAGTAGCAGCAGTTGGACTGTGTCGGGTGCGAAAAAGATTACAAAAATACGACTGCACATGTTCCTGGTGCTTTGATTTTTTTAAATCCTCTTCCTCATTTCTCCACCAGTACTGTCAGCCTGTTATGTTTCATCCTGGCTCTGCATATGCTCAATTTTTCCTTATTTTTTGTTGCAAATTTTTCTTTTTCTAGGCTTACGGTACGAGCAGAATGTCCCATGCACCTGGAAGACTTCCCTATGGACGCCCATGCTTGTCCACTGAAGTTCGGCAGCTGTAAGTGGTCTCTCTGCTCACACACAACCTTACATACATGCTCGAAAAACACACATGAATGCACCAAACACACATGTATCTCTATGACACACTGTCACAGTCTCATCCAACTGGAAGCACGACCCCTGCACAGGTCTTTGATAGGGGATGACAGTGCGGTAACAGCTGTCCTCCCAGAGGATCTGTTCCCGCCAAGGCCCCTGTGCTCCACCCTTTTCATCCCTGCAAGACCCTGGAAGACCCCTTGCGAAGACCTGTGTTTATCCACAGCAGCAGTGTCTGTAATACTTCCAGAATATCACACCAGCTGCTCACCACTGACAGCTACCCCTTCCTACCTCGATAATCCTGGATAAGACATAACAAGAGATAGAATGATGAAGAGAAAAAAGACAGTAGAATTGTAGGGGGAGGGGAAGAAAAGCAAGCAAAAATACAGCAAAAGTGCAACAGAAAGAGAACATCGAAATGCCTCCCTGCCATCCTTAGGACAGCTGCACAGTGTGAGTGAGAGGACCTAGCCTCAACCCCCCCTTCAAATTGAACTCACTCCCTAAATATTTCAGTGATGAGCTCTCTTCCTTATGCTGCAGTCTGCTGAGGAGCCATCCTTTTCCTCTGCAGTGGCCGAGCCACACTGCAGCTTTGACAGGTCGGGTGGCCGGAGGGAAGGGAAGACTGACTTGGCTCTTTTAAGGTCATGTTGTCCTGTTGGGATGTTGTTTGTTTGCTTTCTTATAAGTCCATGGATAACATGAAGTGACACGACATTGCAATGCATCACGTGTTTACATGTTGGAGAAAAAGAGGAACAAAGCATGAAGCAGGATGATGCTTAGATGATGAAAAAGAGATGAGATAAAACACTTGAACAAGGTGAAAGAAAAGGATAATGTGCTTAGATAGCAAATGAGACAAGACAGGCAGGTTTGGGATGAGAGCAGCAAGACAAGATGCAAGAGGACAGAGTGAGACGAGGTAAGGATTTAAGTGGAAGACCTCGTTTCAGATTTGTTTTTTCTTTTTTCATTCCTGCGGGCATCCCTAGCAGCTCCAAAAATACAGCCTGGAAAGGACCACGTGACAAGCAGACAACCAGCAGCAAAATAATTCATAACTTTTCGCTCTGTTCATCCTCGGCAGATGCCTACACTCGAGCAGAGGTGGTGTATGTGTGGACCAGAGGGGCTGCCCAGTCCGTGGTGGTGGCAGAGGACGGGTCCAGATTAAACCAGTACGATCTAATGGGACAGAGTGTGGACTCTGGTGTGGTGCAATCCAGCACAGGTAAGCTTCAGCTGGATCCTACTCGAAATGAAAGATTTTGTTGTTAAATAAAAAAATGTTTTCAAGGTAAATTCTGCATTTAGAATTCATCTCATAAAAGTTTCAGTAAGATCACATTTAAATGACACCTACATGCTTTGGCAGTCCCAGACCAGGCTATACTGTGAAATAACCTGTGCTTGAAAGGAAGTGATACACTTCTATTATATTAAATGTGCCTTTTATTTGTTCATAAGCATAGCTCAGTCAGAGCAGATGACAAAGATTAAATCTCGACACATTCTTCTTTAATATTCCTAACTGAGAAAACTCACAATCTGAAACAGCACATTTTTTTTGCTCTACGTATGACAGCCCATGTCCCAGATTTCATAATTTCCCTACCGACCGTTACGCCCCTTTCCCACCTCCTCCTCTTCCTCCATTGATACTGGCACAAATTAGTGACTGCGCTAAATGGGTGACCTGTTTGCTGTGACGTTGGCTGCAGGCAGAAAGTAATGCTTTAGACAGCTCTATCCCCCGAGCAACGCTTAGCTTTACTTGCAACAAGCCCCAAGTGACTGTATCTACCAGCCTTTATCGAATAAACAATGTTGGAACATAAATAGGTTTTATTATTTGTTTTATTTGTTGATGTCTCTGGAAATACTTGAAAATCAACATATTGTTATTGCCAGATTAAATGCAAGTGCTGTTCCTGTTCTTGCATAATCTCTCTGAATGCACTGATGAAATGGAGTATGCCTGGATACAGAGTTTGCTGACAAATTACACCAATAACTCTGCCAATAAATCTCAAATGCAATAAAAGCGAAGGCCAGAAATACAACAAACCATTTAGAGATAAACACTCTATACTATAGGGAACGGTACAATAGATCTTCTTCTTTATAAAGTATAAAGTTTGTCTGCACTTTTGTTCCTAAATTCTCCATGTTTTGTTTTTTTTTGCCCGCAGGAGAGTATGTTGTGATGACAACCCACTTCCACCTGAAGCGGAAAATTGGTTACTTTGTGATCCAGACGTATCTCCCCTGCATCATGACAGTCATCCTCTCCCAAGTGTCTTTCTGGCTCAACAGAGAGTCCGTTCCTGCCAGGACTGTGTTTGGTGAGTTATCTGCTCTGCCTCCCTGCTAAACATCTGTGGTTCGAGAAATGAGCCCAGAAAACAGAAGGTTCCAAATCTGTTCCTGGAAAAAAATCTCTTTGGCAGATATGATGACAGGACACCAGGCTTTCACCCGAAACTATAGTGCTGTTGAGCACGACTCTAAAACTAACTGGGCTGAAAGTTCCACTTAATGGAACAGATACAAAATACAGCTTCTACTGTAAATGTTATGCTACTGTATGTCACAACATTACACCTTGTAGTTATTTTCCCAAAGAACTGAGTTCCACAATGATAGAAAAGGTGTAGTTATATATTATCAAAGAGTAACAGTATTTGAAAAATGCAATGCTTACATTCTCAAAGCCTACATTTTGCCCAATCTTAAAATAAAAAAATAATGAGGCTGAATTTTACTGTGTAGAAATGACTCATCATCACTTTTCAGTTGGAAATAAGTTTTAAACGCCACCTGCTTTTCTCTATAAATAAAAAAAAGATCTGAAAATTTGGATTAATTAGTAGAAATCGTGACACACACAGCCTTTGATCAAAGTGCTGTCAATCGCCCTGGAGGGCAGCTTAATTTCTTTGCACCAAGATGTGCTAATGTTTTTGCTGTCAGTATTTCTGACAGTGTCAATAACACAGCTTAACTGACTACAAGACCTCAGTGTGCGAGACGCTGCTTCAAAAGACGAAGACAGAGTCCTATTAGGTTTGATTTGAGTTTGATGACTGATGGCTTTGTACCAGTCAAACAAAAGCGAAGAGATTCATTGATAGAGACGAAAATCACTCATTCAAAGAAACTGTTTAACATTTTGGGAAATGTGTGTATTTGCTCCCTTAAGGAGAGAATACAATTAGCGTAGCATAGCATTAAGCCTGGAGGGAGCAGAGACAGTCTGGTTCTGAATATTGTTCAACAACATCTCCCTAAATCACATGTTGTTCAACATCAATCTCAGAACCTATCTTCTTAAGATGACCTCCTCTTGAATGCACTGGTTATTGTTAACAATCCAACTCGCAACATCAGAATGCGAGAATGTATTGGATTTGATTGAAGTTTTCTTCCTCTAATCTCTTCGTATAAACAAACGTGGCCAGTAGAACCAGGACTACAAATGTTCAATTTGAAGTCAAAATGATTTTGATACTAAAAACGTTCCCCTTCGCTCTATTTCTGCAGGTATCTGTTTATAGAGCTTGATTCAATCTGTACTTAGGAAAAAAAAAGGACACAGTTCTGCAGCAAATACTTTGTGAACAGTGGAGTGACTTTCTGATGCTCTGCTGGTTGCCTGGCAACCTCGCAATCTTAACAGAATGATATCAAAGTTCTGCATCGAATTCTCAACAGGGACATCTAACCAACCTGTTTTCCAAATGTCAAACTACTCCTTTGAAGAATATTTAATGTTAAATCGCGTGGTTGAGCAGTTTATTCTCCTCTCTTCTTTTCATGTCCTGTCTCTGCACCAATGAGGTGAACAGGAGCTTTAATCAGTCGTGGCTGGCTGCAGCAGAATTTCAGGCACAGGGCTCAGTGTGAATTCGGATTTACGTGCTCTGAATGTGTTTCTACAAGTGTGTGTGTGTTTGTGCCTGCCTGTTTGTGTGTGTGTGTGTGATGAAAGTGTTCATCAGTATGCGTTTATGTGTGCACAGATTGGCCCATGTGTGCTGTGTGCATGGGTCTCGGCATGCGTACGTGGGTCTTTGTATGTGTGTGTTTTTGTGTGTGTATCTGGTGAGTATCTGTCTGTCTGTCACACTAATGTCTTACATAATAGCGCCCAAAAGGAAAGCTCTTGCTAGTCTGCAGCATGCTCGGTAGCAGCAAAGCACAGCAGCAGGCAGAATGTCCTTGAGTTACCTCAGTCTCTACTCTTTCCTGTTCTTTTCTCTCTCTCTCTCTCTCTCTCTCTCTCTCTCTCTCTCTCTCTCTCTCTCTCTCTCTCTCTCTCTCTCTCTTCTGTGTGTTCTTCTCATAGATGCCACTGTCTCCCCTGGCCCGCCACTTTAAGAGCTTTCACAAAAAAAACATTATACATGCACCAGACTTTACATCTCTGCAGCAGATTTTTCTACAATATTTGGTGCCTTCATATGCTTATGTGCATATGTGTGTATGTGTGTGCCACAGCAAGCTGGCTACCTGCGGTGCTTGTCACGTGTCCAGGGGAAATGAGGATGGCCTAGATTAGATTCAAACAAACTATCTAGGGCATGTGCGTATCCCTCATGCTATCATCGCGGGTTCTGCTTCATGAGATTACATGCATGCACACATGTGCACGCACGCACGCGCGCACGCACGCACGCACGCGCGCACAGTTGAATAAACACATGTACATGCTTTTTTTATGGAGACATAGAGCAGCAGAGCATCAAAATAATACTAGGTAGGTCATCCTTATGATTAAAACGCATCATCCGAGACAGCAGATGAATGAGCCTGTTCCTCAAAGAGGTTGCGAAGTCAATATCGCTGTAAATGAATCATTAAAAAGACATAGCAGACAATCAAGATCATTCAGTGCCTTCTTAATCCTTTGGCTATCATCGAAGTCAAGGATTTATGCTGTATATAAAACCAGTGAACATGTGACAAGTGTTGTTAGGATGAAAGAGTACCATGAACTGTCTTCACAAAGAGCTCTTATGATGCTTAGTGTGTCTTTACTGTAGTGAATTATACGATAAACGCAAACTAAATCATACGCTACCTGGTGATATTCCGCCTATATCCAGGAATAATGTGCTGCATGTTCCTGTCAGGCAGAGGTTAATGCTGTCACTGCGTGTAATGTTAGCCGTGTAAAGGGGGGAAATGTGTCTCAACACCTCTGGTTCCATTTGTCTTGTTTCAACATTACATTGCAGTCAGTATACAGTGATTATTTTGAAAGCCGGGCTTGTAATTGTGCCATGAACGTTCAGTCAGTGTGATGTGATGCAGACAGATGTCAGGGTTTTTTGAAACAGGCAGCCGAGGGCTCGACAGGAGCAGTTTCAGAACGCTGTTCAACACAAATAACAGTTGATTTGCTGTAATTCAAATCCCCTTTTAGAGAAAACAACTAAAACGTCACCTTTTATGCTAACAGTCTGAATGGTAATTGAAGTATTTTAAACATATTCAATGCTTCACAAACATATTCAATGCTTCATATTCAGCTGAGGTTAACACAGGATGAGGTGAATATTATATTATTTTCTGCCTTACTACTGAAACAAATCAATCAATAGATTGTTTCCTCTTGTGCATGGGAAACATGTGTAGAATAAATGAATGGTTGAAGCAATTATTAATGTAGCCAGCAGAATCCTGGCGTAACTGATAAAATATGATGAATATTTTGTGGAGACATGTATCGTGACTATAAAGGAGCTTATGTGCACAGAGGTTAAATTGTCAAAGGCAGATTAAATTTAAATTCTGGTCAGCTTTCCAGTCTTTTAAGGGACAACACTTTTCCTGTCTCCTACTGTGTGGTGACTTTTCACTTCAACAAGGTTCACCAGTTAAACCAGTTCATACACTAGTGCAGAACAGGCCAGGTGTGTAAATAAAATGAATGCAGATGCCTTTTCCCACCATATTACATGGTATGAAAAAGGATGCATGTGCGGTGACAATTTTGCACCTCACGCATTCTTCAGACCAGGCACACAGCCTGTGTGAGCTGTGATAGCTGCAGGTGAACATGGACACAAGGTGGACATGGTAGATATTAGCCAATTCCACCTCCTATGAGTATTTTGCAGTCCACATAGCCATCTGCAAAAGGTTAACTAAAGAGTCATTTTGTTCAAACTTGCTGCAAATCATTTATGAATTATGAAACGTATCTTGATTTTAAACATTTACATGATCATTTATCTGATCTTTTTCTTTTTTATATTTGATCTTGAATGCGTAAGACTTTATTAATCTAAATGAACAAATGTGTGTGCGCACTTGTTGTGCATGAACACAGATTTGATCATGAACCTGTACTGAGTTCAACCCATCTAGCACCTGGTGTGAAACATTCCACAGACTTTACAGCTCTTTCCATAATGTTCCTGTCAAGCCTGACTAAAGCTGCAAAGAACAATTACCTAAAAAAAAAAAAACAGGCTATGGCTTGAAGACCATGACCAGCGCTACCACTTATTCTTTGTTCAAAACCAGATCTCGGAGAACAAAAAAAGAAAAACCTAAAAGCATTTTTATTCAGTGCGAGAGAGGAATCACTTAACCACACAAACACACTTGAGTCATTCGTCCTGCAGACACCTAGTCACAGCTTGGTTTCTCTTTGTTTTCATTTCGGAACAGAAACACCATGTATTATATGATGCACGGAGAATAAACAAACAACATCTGCAATGCTATATACAGTACGTGCTGCCGTATCACTACAGGTGTGATCAAGTTTATGTTTCCAACACAGATGTCAAGATCTGACAGAGGAACCCGATTAACATGAACAAATGCAGCATCCAAAACACAGTTTAAATCACGTTGGGTCTACGAAGCACAGCCTGGGCACTAAATCTTTTTTTCCTAAAGCCTGTCCTGTAGATGAATAGGCAATTTAAAAACACAGCAGTGGGTAGAGTTATCTTATTTATCATTGTGCCGATTAAGAGGCTGATTAGTTTATAGCCAGTTTGGTGCAGTGGAAAGCTGTTGCCGATGTATTTATTTGCAGTCCAAATGAAAAACCAAAAGGAAACAGGAAATGATGGTGCTGATATGGTTCTCTCTCTCTCTTTCTTTAAGCTGTCAGGCACACAGCAGTGATCAGAAGATTAGCTCGCTTCCTTCTCTCCTCTTTTAGAGGGATATGCTGCCTATTTATTGGTTCTCCCATGATGCTGTGTAATGCTTCTGCTCATTAAGGAACATCTCCCTGTCTTTGTGTGTATTGGAGTTTGGTTTTAGTTTGCACAAAAGTGAGCGCATGTACATGGTTTTGTGCTTTATGTGCACATGCTGCTTGTGCGCCATATGGAGCTAATCAATTCATGATAGCTAGCTTATAACATTGTGGGCAGTGCTACTACTATACAGTAGATGATTTTTGCTTTTGTGTGTGTGTGTGTGTGTGTGTGTGTGTGTGTGTCTATGTGGCAGGGTTCCCACAGCTGTGATGCGAGCACAGTCACTTAACTGACCTGCCAATCAGCGTGTCAATTTATTCCTCCATTTATGTAAATGTGAGGTGACGTAGCGCTGCTGACGGTGGTGTGTTTGTGAGTCAGCCCCCCCTGAGGCTTCAGTTATTGATAAGGTATGAATAAATGAGGAGCTGCCACGCGGTGGAGATGCTGATAGACATCCAACAAAGACAGCTGCACTCCTGGGACTGGTTGAGGGGATATAGGAAGTTGTTTGACAACTCCCTACACAACAGTCATGTTCGTTCATCAGCAGGCTTTACGTGTTATACAACAGTCGCACTCTCTATAATTCATTAAAATATAATCCAGCTCATGCACATGTTCCTATAAGTGAAGAAAACATTTAGCTTTCTTGTTATGCAAGCAGGCATCAATATGCCATCTTTTTAAGAAAAACAAAACATGAAATATATTGTTGTGGTTATGTTAAGGCATTGTTTCAAAGCAGAGACATTTAGCCATTTATTATTCTATCATCTGATCTAAAGTTTCCCTTATCAGAACCATGTTTTCTCCTCTTATGTAAAAGATGTAGGCTCTGAAAAGAACCCTCTTCCCTACAATCCTCAGTATGATTGTCACGCAGTCAAAAAAAAGGGCCTACACAATCCAGTAACACAAAACTTCTTTTAGAAAGTCTCAATGAGACGTGGTAGATTCATCACAGAAAACTTCACAGAAAATGTTTTTAGTGGCTTCCCTCTCCGGTTAGTCAAAACAGTTCAATAACAGCCCTTTTTGCAGGTATGTCAGGCTTCAATGTTACGTAGAGAAAGTGCCCTTAAGAGTTGTTTTAAAAAGCTATATCAAAGAAGCCTTGAGAATAAAACAGTTTGCATTATTGTGACTGGACTAAACCATTTACAGCAGTTCATTAACAGCAACTCTAACTGTAAGCATGTCACACTTTATTGATTAAAAAATTAACCAAAACAAAAGACATAAAATGTTTTTATTTGACTGCAGTCCAGACAAAACATCTTAATTCGAACTTTTCAGTTATGCAGCATAAGAAACACAAACATTCACTATTGGTGTTATATCAGACTTTTATATTAAGGTCACCATATTCACCATTAACTAGTTGTTTATTAGCATGCTAGTTAGTAGCATACTAGCGCTTATTAGTACCTTATTCTACATGATGCTACCAAGCTATTAACTAAGAGTTTACCCTATTAAGTGCTACTTTTTGGTAGTAAGCTAGGAAGTTGTTGTACGTAGATTATGATCTTTATATGCTTTTCTTAGTATGGCCCTTATAATGTAGTAGTACCACAAGAAAAGTTCTTCTCCATTAATAACTGTCATTAAGCATCGTCTATTCTAATGAAACAAAGCACAAAACCTTGAGTCTCAGGAATGTCCTAATAACTCCTAATTATAGATAAAATATAAAGTGTTACCAAAAAGTATTTTTTATACGAAGCCCTGAGCATAACAACAGTTTGCATCTTTGTTTGTAAAACAGACCATTAACAGATACTTTATGGCACAGCTCTCTTTAGCACCCGGCCAGATTACAGCATAAAGTTAAAGCATGCATTCCTTGAGAGAGCCTGCGTCCCACTGCACTGTTTCCTTTTGACCTCGTCCTACATTTTGATTGTCATGTTTGATTGGTTGCATACTCACTCAAAGCACTGTCAGGGGGAAATTTGACCGAGAGAGAGAGGGATGGAAAGGGAGAGAGAGAGAGAGAGAGAGAGAGAGAGAGAGAGAGAGAGAGAGAGAGAGCAACCATTTTCCTGAGGGCTCGCTCTCCACCACAGAGATTTTAGGAGTGTGGTTTGGCTCTGCTCCAATGGCTGAGAAGCACATTTTACACACTACCTTCAGATTGGTCAGATTAGCTGACGCCTGTCGTTCAAGGGGTTGTCAATCAAATGCCAAAACTGGAACAAACAGAGCAATCAATAAATTGTCCGGGAAATCAACAATAATAAGGGATGACTTTGCACGTTCTGCTGAGAAATTGTTTGACCTTAAGTGACAAACAAGGTTTAACTCACGGGGGCATGTGAATTTATTTTAAGCCATTCCTGGAGCAATTTATTTTCTCACCTGCATCTTCATTCAGTTAGCCGAGCACTAAAACTCCATCCGACTGATTGCCCTGAAAGATATTAAATCAAATTTCTATAAGCTTTACCTTGCTCTGTCAGAAAACAGATTAACCAAGAGGACATTATCTGCCCACATATTCTCCAAAAAATGGGCATTTGCTCTGTTTGTCCACGCACATACTCATATCAACTATCCCTTGCCCCAGGGAGAAGTGATGGTGTCTCCACCTTGAAATAACCTTCCACTACTTGTTCATTATCACACTTAAACTCTAATTTACTTTCCCCAAATTTGCTTTCTCTATATCTTCACAGTTTTTTCCCTATATGTGAGCGAGTCTGCCAACAGAGGCAAAAACCCTGTTAGCAGATATATATGATATAAATCAAGTGTCACTGCTTGTTCACACTGGGCTAAATTGAGTGGAAGGAAGTCCTAAGAATTGAGTTACACCACTATTAATCCAGTTAGAACTTTCCAGATCAGTGACTTTGTTCATTAAGAGCCTTCAAAGCCTTAAGTCTATTAGTTACAACATGTCAAATGAAGTCATTTAAAAACAGCTCTCAAGCCATGTTCTGATGAATCAACTTACTGGTGTTCTAAATGACTCCTAAGTAAGACTATCATTAAACAGGCACAAGGGGGAATCTTCTTCCTGGGGTGGAAATGGCACAATTACAAACCCACACACATAACTGTTGTCAAGACACACAAACAGCCTCCAAACACATCAGTGAGAGAAAGCAACAAAGCTATAACCAACATTGCGGCATTCAACATTTTTATCACCAAATGTTTTTCTCTCCTTCATTTTTCTCTGGCGGCTTATGAGACGTTGGAGGAGTTGGAAGACTTGTTTCCATGACAACAGAGCTTGTCAAACACAGTCATAGTATATATGATTCCAAGCATTGAGGCACTTTTTTTTGGTGAGGTCTTGTGTAATACCCAGTGGTGCTGCTTTCGCCCACCTCCACAAAATTAACTCATTTACTGGCAACAAAAAAAAAATACCTGACAGATTGACACCACTCTTAGCCATCCACCTTTCCATACCTGCCTTTATCCCTTCTATATTCTGCACCCCACATATCTCTAAATACGCACTCAAGCCTTCATCTTCCTCCTACCCATGTAAATTTTAGTTATCTAGTTCTTCCTCATGACAGATATCCCTTTGAGCGCTTATTCCTCCATCTTTACTTCATCTAATGCCCATCGCTCTAAGTACAGAGGCAATGGATGTGAGGTGCTGTGCTCTTTTCTGCATCAGCACCTGCTGAAGCCATAAAAACACATGATTGCTGGCGAAGTCATTTTGCACTGGCTGTTTTCCAATGCAGAATGTTCATAAGCCGTGACACTTTACTTTTATAGAGTCTACAAGACACTGTTCTCAAAGCTAAATATGACTTAAAATGTGGCACCAAACTGCTTCTTTCAGTCAATGTATGAGGTATTCTACAACGGAAGTTTGGATGTAACTTATTTGCAGCGCTTACAGCAGTAACCTCCAGTTCAAAACGTCTTTGCAGTGGAGTGAAATCTTGCAGGGAGGAAGTTGAACAAAGTTTAAGACTTCAACATTGGAGTCAAGACCGCATGTCTTTCTTTCATAGTTCGGTGCCTTGCTTAAGGGCAACTCGGCAGTGCTTAGGAAGTAATCTGGCACCTCTCCAGACCAATTTCTAGATTTGGTCCGCACCAGGACTTGAACCGTCAACCCTCTGGTTCCCAACCCGAGTCCTAACAGATCCTAACAGACTAGGCTACTGCCGCAACATATATATATATTTTTTTTTTTACCTTTTTCTTACAAAAACCATTGAAAACATACATTTGTGGTCTTTTCTTATTTAGAAAGTGTCAGCGGTTTAAGTGGTATAATGGACTTCAAGTTGTCCATTATCAGGAGTAATGGACACCTAGGAAGCAGCTGTTCTCGAAGTTTCAGTGTTGTCCAGAATTTCTAAATTCCTGATGATGGAGATCTTGTCTGACATCATCTCTTACCTAATTTGGCTTCAGCAGATAGAAAATATGAAACAGAACAGAATGAACAGAACATTTTTTGTTACCCCGTCCAGATTCTGATTTTGTTATGTGTGGGGGTGTTCTTGTCCTTGACGGAGCACAACTGACAAATACGGTCAGTGAACATTTGCAGCTATGAACGTCTTGTGACATGTTTTTAAAAAAATGCTTCATGCCGTCACACCTCCCCCACCCTGAAAAATGTCATTTAGCTAATAGAAATTAGCTGAGTGGAGCTGAAAGGGTTGGGGAATCTGGTATGAATATGTGACTAAGCATCACTTGATATTTTCATATCTCCTGCCGCCATGCATTCCCATAACAATATATCAACAAACCATTCAATGCCCTACTTAGCAGAGGGTGCACTGCTAAACATGGTCATGTGTGGGTTTTTAAGCATCAAATATACACTGACTGTAGCATAAAAATACTTTACATTTCAGTGAATTGAAGTATTGCAACCACTTTTCCCCTTCTTCCTTCCTTTGGACTTAAATTTACCTCAAATTGGAATCGATAATTACTACTTTAAATTGTTTTTGTACTTTCAAGTTTTGCTCATGCCAGTTGTCATTACACTATGTGTCAGAGTGAGATAGGTGTTCATTTTTATTATTCCTGCATGTCTTTTGTATTATTCTTTTTCTTCTTCTTCAAACAAATGATCTATCGGGAACATCTGATAAAGGACGTACCGTGAAAGTCTTAGAAAAAATAAATGAAAGGATAAATTATACAGAATAAACAAGGTTGACCTACTTGTTGTCTTTGCAGTGATAATGAACATGATACATGTTTGAGCATGCGGCTTGTGTGCCTAACGGTGCACACCGTATAAATCTATCAGAGGTGTCTTCTTCTGTTATGGATAATGATCATTTATTTGGCTTTGACTAATGAGAACATAATACTCATCCTGCATGCATCACGTCACAGCACCCAGTCATCTATGCCAAAAGCATGTGAAAAGGAGAGTGGGAGGAATCAGTGATTCATCATTTAGCACTTTATCAGGAGTGAGGAGGAAGAGTAAGAAGAATTTGTAATTCTGAGGGGAAACATTTCAGGACACATGCACTCAGAGTCTCCCAGAAAAGAGATCAAAAGGCTTAAAAAAAACATGACTTATGGATGCTTCGCTTGGTCATTTTTTAAGAAAATATCATTGGATCATACTGTGGGATTGTTTCTTTCTTGCTAATGCAGGTCCCAATTCTTTGAAATACGCCTCAGTCAGACTTAATATGACAGAGTTTTACTAACTGCTTTTGTAGATATAAGTTCTTTCTTTTAAAGGCAATTTCCTATAAATCACAAAGGCAGTGATCCAATGAGTCACATTAAGTTACGGCACAATCCACAGTATTTGGCAGCTTAATGGGAGGTCTGATTTGTATGTCTAGATTTCAAAGGTAACCTAACAGAACTGCATGTACAACAAGGTCGGAGATTTGCTGCACGACCCGATGGTATATTAGTCACAAGTACTGCACAACAGAGCAACTTTCAAGAGAAGAGAGACCTAAACATTGTCACAATATATACCAAACATAAGAACATTACACTGGTGAAGAGGACAGTGACAAATAGATCCTCAGTAGCACGGACTGAAAGAGGCATAGCTGTCAAGTTGTATTGCACAAGGACAAACAATGAGTTCTAGAAAAAATCATGGAGTTGAATCAGATTTTTTCTGTATTTTGATTAAAGAGAAGTTTTTCCTTTGATTTCCATCTATATTACCTCCATGTTTTATGTCTTCATTGTCCATTTTGATGTATTTCTAATACAGATGGCATAGTTCAAAGCTCCAGACATTTCATGCTGAGCAAATTCTTGACGTTAGCTCAACGAGAAAGAAGTAGGATTACCATCATATGAGGTTTAAAAGAAAGCTCGCTTTGGTTTTTGAGGACTGGATGCATGCATGGGTGCTCTGCTGATCTTTTAAACATGGAAGCGGGTCTGTTGGTGTATCGCGTACATGTGTGTCTTCTACACAAACATGTAGCACCACATGTGTGCGGGGAGGTCAATCGCTGCATATTTTATCACTTCCTGCAAGAGCCAGCTGTTCATCAGCCCCCCGTCATGAAAAGCTCAGGCTGAATTTGTGGACTGTTTGCTGCTTGGGCTGATGTTATTTGGTGTGTAAACATCTGCAGTAGCCTGTTCTGTGATGAGCGACGCATCGTTAGATATGCTCTGACCCAGTTCTTCTCCCTCTCTGCACACTGTGTCTCCTTTCAGCTCTCAGCAGCTGCAGTTTAGAGATTTGGTTTTCCAGGGGTTGACATGCAGTCCTCAAAAAATGGGTCTCTTCTGTTACTTTCATGCATTGACTGTACTAATTCATGCTTTTTTATTGTTTAGTTTGTGGTAACTGCTTCTGCATTGTTGTGACAGAAATACAATTATGAATAGAGCATCAGTATTTTTGAGTTGCATTTTCTAGCTGCATCTTTGGGAAACAGTTATCATTTTGAGTCTATTAAAGACCACATCATCTGTATTTGAAGATCACTGTAATAGAGCTGAGCTGCTTTCTGGTTTGATTTAAGAAAAAAAATGCCCACGGTCCTTACATAATACATAATTTCTTTCGTCTGCTATACAATGTCTTACTTCTCAGATGGTTCATACACGGTAGCAGCTGAATTATCTGCCACCCGATTAGAATTCACATTTCTGTCTTTGTCTGTGTATCTCTCCGCAGGAGTGACCACTGTCCTGACCATGACTACACTCAGTATCAGCGCTAGGAACTCCCTCCCTAAAGTGGCCTACGCCACAGCTATGGATTGGTTCATCGCTGTCTGTTACGCCTTTGTCTTCTCAGCCCTAATTGAGTTTGCCACGGTCAACTATTTCACCAAGAGGGGCTACGCCTGGGACGGTAAAAGTGTGGTGCCAGAGAAGGTAATTTAAGATTTTGTTTGTATAAGTAGTGATTTCTGGTAGATGAGAATTGACAGCAGTTTGACAAAACATGGTTTCCTACCAGAAGAAATGGCACATGACTGCTTCAAAAATGCCTCCAGCTTAATTACGAACAAAGGACAGGGCAGGGAAAGACTGGACACAAATGTAAATCTACAAATTATTTGTTTGAATTCATGGATCAAAGAGTCATTCAAGCGGACACTGAGCACTTAACCTCTAAGAGAGTGAGGCAAAGCAGGGAACATATTTGTTGTTGTTGCCAGCTCATCTCATTGAAAATGCAATTTGAGTAACATGACATGAACATTAATAGTTAAGTGTTCATCTTGTGCTTTCTGCTCCACTTGTCTCTCTCTGCTGCAGTTAGCAGGTCCACACTCTGTTATAGCCCAGCTGTTTTTGAATTAAAAAGTCCCTCATATTAAGTTTTTCTACCATGATTCTGAATGGAACTGTGAAACAGTCTGTGTAAGAATAATTGGCAAAATCTTCATGGTGCATTTTAAATAAGCTACTATTACTACTAAAACCCTCACTTCAGTAAGATTGAAAAATAAAATTAAAAAGGGTCTCTAAAAGCTCTGACCTCTATCCTTTTAATTTCCCCCCAACAAACAAAACCAGCAAAAGAAGAAGAAGGAGTCCCTCCTGAAGAAGAACAACACCACAGCCTACCCAGCTGCCACTGCTACAGCATTCGCCCCCAATATTGCCAGGGACCCTGGATTGGCCACTATTGCCAAAAGCGCCCCGCCCCCTCCAACTGAGCCCAAGGAGGAGCCAAAGCCCAAGCCTCCAGAGGCCAAGAAGACCTTTAACAGTGTGAGCAAGATAGACAGGATCGCCAGAATAGCCTTCCCACTGCTCTTTGGAACCTTTAACTTGGTCTACTGGGCAACCTACTTGAATAAGAAGCCCAAATTGCAGGGGATGAATCCACACTAATCCATGTTTAATTCCTTTTATTAAATTATAACTGTAATTTCTCTTTTTTTTTTTTTTTTCATTTTCTTTCTTATTTCTCCTCAAAACAGGTGTTTATTTTCAGACAAACATGGTGTCCATGCTGGTTTGAATTTCCCAGTTGTTGCATTGCTTCTATGTTTACCTAAAGTTTGACTTTGAAAAAAACTTAATAGAGAAAAAAAAAAGAAAGTTAAGGAAACCGATTTCTGAAAGGGTGTTGTTCAGGTCTCAGATGATGCTACTAAGAAAATGCTACTATAAATATATAGCCAAGAGAATGCTATTCTACAACTGCACATGGCCCACACTTGTTTAGGGGCTTTTGTTTCTATGTTTGTTTTCCTTTGTTTCAACTTTCTTTAAAACATGGAATCACAGACACGGTAAAAGGCACTTGTGTATATGCATGGTCAGGGCATCCTATTATTTATGTTTATTTATTCAAAAATTCAAAGGAAGCTCGGTTCATTTGATATGAGCAGCAAGATGCTACGCTAAGTCTCTGTCAAAATGTCTTCAATTCTCTGTAGGTGTTAGATTAATTATTTCATCCTTAAAAAATACGTTAGGGGTTTCTGCAATAGCAATAAAACATGTCTCAGTGGACACACCATTTATTTAGGGTTAAAAAAAAATCTATCATCTCTGAGCTCAGCATTGAAAGTATTCTTGTTTTTTTTTCACAGCGTTGTAAATATTACTAAGAGTTAGAGATGTCAATATTATGTTGAAGCTTTGCAGAGTGTAACTAAAGGCTATGTTTATTGAGTAAACTCTATTTTATTTATTTTTATTAATGTTTATGTTACATTCTTTGAACGTATAAACTGGTCTTATTCATGCTTAAGTGACTGTTTCTTGCCACGTTAGCATTCCATTCAAAAGCTGCTCTCACACTGAAGTTCAACTTATTCCAATATGTGTCTGCGCACACACTGACGGCAACAACAGCGACAACGACAACATAATACAACAGTGAAAACTGAGATTGGCTAGCAATGAGTAAGAATGTAAAAAAAAAATATCATCTCAAATCCTGGAGTGCATTTTAAATATAGTATGAAAACACTCATTATTTACATATTTTGTTGTTTTTATCAATGGTGGGGCCTCATTCGCCAAAAGCGCCACTTAAAGCAAAGTACGCATAGCTTCGCTTAAAAAGGGGCGGGGCACAATGAGTCAGGGGAGAAGTGCCTTTTCCATTTTCAGAGTCGAAGCTTTGATTGGCTGCTACTTTGTTGATTGATGGCGCGTATGTGTTTTCCATCCCACTGTGTCCCCAAATCCTTAATTTACCATAGTTCCTCTTTTTGTTTTGTTTTTTTTGGTCAAAAAATTGAGACGTATAACACTCAGAAAGTACCAGCTACACTGCCTTCAGTATCACATGCCCGTTTGGACTCATTTGTTGCTGCTTGTCGGTGAGCAACAGCGAGAGACAGGGACAGAGACAGAACGAGACAAAGAGAGAGAAAGAGAGAGAGAGAGAGAGAGAGAGAGGAGACGTTGACTTGAAGGGGCACTGTAATCTTGCTTTAGCCGGCGCTGTGTTTCGCACAGAGGACTTGTCTTGTAGTTCTACGATAGTGACGAAGATGAATATATTTTTGTAGCATGATGTCAATCCCTCTTCCGAGATAAAAAAAATACAAACCAACAGAACCTAACGCAAATGTGAAAAGAATGCTTTTGTTTGTTTTGTCTTAAACATTGCTTGCTCTTTTTTTTTTCTTTGAACATATAAACACACTTTTAAAGGAAATGCTTCTTCTCTGACGTGGCACGTTGAGGTTTCTGAACAGTCCATTTTAGATTATGTTAATGTAGCAATATTACTTAGCAAGGGCTTATCTTAGGACCTGAACCTGACACTCAGTTTGAGGGAAAATATCCATTGTAGCTTTACATTGACCCATCTCATACTCGTGTTTTTTTTTTTGTGTGTGTGTACTTTACATGGAAATCCAGGAGCTATTTAGACGAAGAGTCATCACATCGTGTGTCCATCTTGAGCTCCCGAAAACCTTTGGCTCCTATTCCTCGACATTTCTTGACAGAGAGTCGGGGGTGCATTGTATTGCATTATGAGTTGTGGGCGTGCTTTCTTTTGAATATGTTTTACAGGGCACTGAACAGGCCAAAAGGCATGTAGGAACCTTGCAGGATTCTCTGTGTGTTTGTGCGCTGGGGTGAAGAGATCAAGTTAACCCCAGAGGGAAAACGAGATGGAGATTGGAGGTTGTTGCTATTGTTATTATTTGCATTATCATTATGAACCTTTTCCCGTTATGGTGGATGTCTTTGCAAACATTTGCAAGTAGTCCACTGTAAACAGCCACTTAATCTGCAGGTAGAGGGTCAAGGAACTGTATAGTTCAGGGTGAAGAGTTGTATAAAGATATTTGAATTCTAAACTATTGTATGTATGTTTATTATCATGAAGAAAAACTCTATATACATATGTAAAATACATAAAGCATACAGTATTTGATTCTATTATTGAAGATATTAGCTAAGATGATGATGAATATTGTTTGTATTATCAACCTATTGTTATGCATTTTGCACATTTAGCAGAACAATTACATTACATTTATGTAGTCAGCTTCGTGCTATGCAAGGACAGCTTTGAACCACATCATTGACCTTCTCTCCCTGACCATTGTGTTTCAGATTTACAAGCTATTATAAAAAAAAAAGAAAAAGAAAAAAGCTTAGCTTTTATATCAGCTGCGCACACATCAGCGTTATTTTTTTTGTTTCCCCATTCCAACATGGCTATACAGGGTGTCATCAAAGAAAAACAGTGGATTATCACTTTTGTTTGCGCTTTGGATTTGTAGGTGGTTGAAGGGAAAATTGCTTTCATTGTTGATTGCACTATTTCTCCAGAGACATGCAATAAAGTGACGGAACAAAGAAAAAAAAAAGGGAGCAAAAACTGTAACAAGATCACCTTGTTAACAACATTTCTGTTCTGTTCTTGAGCTTGTTTGTCATTACAAAGATGGAGGCTGGTGAAAATGTACTTTTTGCTAAATGGATCATTTTTGTTTCTGTTCTGCTATCCGAAGCTATATTACAGGGAGCACCAGCTAGTGTTGACTTTGAGGGGGGGGGGAAAGTGAGTTTTGTACACATTTCTGTTGGGAATATCTTTGCTAAGACCCTATCTTGTACACGAAGCAGGATCGAACAAATGCTGTAGACCATTTGCAAATCTTTTTTAAAGCCAGGTTTGGTTTTGCTACATTTACTGCTCCAGAGAGAGAATGTGAAATATGAGGCACAGTGCAATCATGAGCTTCCAACTTTTACCTTCACAGTCATATGCAGAGCGATCATGTAAATATCACATTTGTAGGCACATCACTCATTTATTTCATGTTTAATGCAAGGTCCATTGCAGTTCTCAGCAGCACTTGCTTTTCAACATTGAGTCTTTTGTTATTCCTAGATACCTACTGGAGTTTTTTCTTGTATTTTTATCAAGCAAAATATGTTCTGATTTTCACTGAAATGTAATAAAAAAAAAACTAATTTTCTAAAGCACAAAAGTTGATTAGACTACGAGAAATAGAGTGAGACTGTATACACATATGGACATACACACTTTCAGACAGACACACATACCCACACACACACACAGTACACAGGAATGTGTCGGTAGTTCCATGATACTGACAAAGGGTTCTGATGGATGTAGATGAACTGGTGAACCTTCTGTAAATGTTTTTTCTTTCTTTTGGTTATGATATGGCCCTGTAGAATCTGATTCTCTGCATTAGTCTTTAAATAAAAAGAAAACAAATGAAAGTTGTGGCTACACCTCTGTCCTTGTACTATGAGTCAACAAAACAAAAAGTCCTCTGGAGAGAAGAGAGAAGAGAATGTCAAATTTAAAGTGTCAGTATAAAAGCAAAAAAAGGTGGTGTTTTCCAAAAATGTTATTTTAGTAAACGTGTGTCACATTTGTGAAATAAAAAGTTAAAAGCTGCATTTACACTTGTGTGAATGAAGGTGCCAGATGGGAGAGAGAGCCATTGAAGGATAAGAGAGGACCAGAAGGCTTAAGCACGGCGTACACTGTACCATTGTATGAAAGTCATTGTGGAATGTCAGCTCACACTGTAGGACTGAACAGTTTACATCGCACAATCAAAGCTGATGATTGATGATGTTACCCTGTACGACCCTGTTGTCGGGCACGACCTGAGAGCTCACACCGTACGAGTTAAATCGGGACGGAGCATTCGCGATTGTCAATAGAAAACTCCCAAAGACAGAGGTTGAAGTCAGATCTATGTGTATTTTACTTGTCTCATATGCACTGCTCAAATTCACGCCGGCAAAAACGCTCCCACTCTCACACACACAATCTAATAGCAACTAAATTATAAGAAATATGCTCCGTCATCTTGAGGTCTGTAGATATTTCCTGCCAACGTTTCTTTCATGATAGGGGGGGAGACAGATTTAACAGGCATGCCTGCTGTTGCCATGGTTATCTTGACCCTGTCTGCGGACACAATCAAGAAAAAAAAGTCCCAAAGTTCGGGATTGGGCTTGTGGCTCTGCTCTCACTGTGCGGAAGTGTGCAGTCATACAACCAAAATATGAAACATGCCAGAAAATCATCCGACCAGTCGGAAGCAGCTGATCGGGCTGTGATACGATATATAAGGATTTCCTTTGAGGAAAGACATTGTTTGCCCTGACGATTAAATTATCTGACTCTAAACTTTGCATGTCTTTTTCATCCATTCCCTGAAGTCTTGATGTTCGAAACTTTTATACTTGCAAAATGTATGAAATCCCGTCTCCTTATTATCAAACATTAGCATCCTTACTTGTTAAACTTAGATGGTAAACATGGTAAAACTATCTGGTTGGGGCACCGATAGCCTAGCGGTGTACGCCCAGTGTACAGAGGCTATAGTCCTCATCGCAGCGGCCGTGGGTTCGAATGCCACCTTAGCCCTTTGCTGCATGTCATCCCCCACTCTCTCCTCCCAACAATTCCTCTCTCTCCTCAGCTGTCCTAATCTAATAAAGGCAAAAAGGCCCAAAAATGTAACTTTAAAACTACCTGGTTGATAGCTCTGTCTTTAAGAGTATGTTAGAATGCTGACATTAGCATTTAAGATACACTGCTGTGCTAAAGTACAGCCTTACAGAGCAGCTGACACAGTTGGAACGCTGCCTTAGCCGCTGTGTTTACTTACAATATAAAAGGTACAATTGTTCAGACTTTTCCCAAACCCCATATTCACAAGCCTTGAAGCATTTTCCCTTAAATCCCAACTGTACTATAAATAAGTCACATTCACATCAGTTGCTGTATCTTAACCTGTTCTATAACTCTAACTGAATATATTGGTAAGGTTGTTCTCCTTCTACACCTTAAGGCCAACAGTTTTGCAAGCCCTTTGTATTGCTTCAACATATGGAGGTGGTAATAGCACATTTCTGAGCCAGAATAGGAAAATAGTCCTTTACCTATGTTTATTAATTAATGCTTTGCACCAATATGACTAAATAAAGGTACGCTGCTGTGCTTTCCTACCTCGACACCAGAACACAAATATCTTGAACTACTGGAAAAGCCCCAAAGCTTAGTGGTTAACTACAATGGAGAATAAACAAAGGGTACTGGAGCAGCCTAGTTCGTAGACTGTGTCTATTTTTGTTTATCCTACTGTTAGTATTAATCTAAAACTGATCATTATAGCCTAATACAATTACCATTAGTCCAAAGGTCGTCCATAAAGTCTGAGGGCAAAAGGGCAAGGGCTCAAGGTCCCTCTCAGAATCTGTGAAGAGAAACTGTAATTGCCTGTAATTTATACCCAAACAGGCAACACAGACATCCCCCATGACATGTATATTGTGTTCCTCATAGCTTTTCCTTCACAGTCTTCTCCTCTCATTGCCTGTGCCTCTGCCCCCAAACTCCCAAACCTCCACCTCATGCATCCCCAGCTCCTTTCACCCTGCCATGAGATTTCAGGTGCAGAGGAACGTGTGTTCCTTCCTTAAAAGCATGTGAGCTGCCAAGCCCCGAGACTGTTACGTAATAAAGCTGCTTCTCGCTGGCAGAAGAGCACAGAGAAGAGGCTTTTTCTCTCTCTTTTTCTCTGCCTGGTTCTCCTCCTTCTCCTCCCTATTTCTCTCTCTCTCTCTGTCTGTCACTTTTTCCCTTATAGGCACAGATTTCAAGGGGGTGGGTAAGGGGACATGTCCCACTCTCAGGCACAGGAAGCATTGTACTCCTATTGTTGCTGCTATAAATGCATACAGTGTTCTCCTTTTGATCTGCGTTTGAAGACACACATTTGAATTTCGCAAAAGCACTGTGTTGATGCCTGTTGTCACTACAAACCCTCCTTTCCCTTTTAAGCAAATATAGTCCTTTTCCTTGTGTCCTGGTTTCCCTGGAATCTCTTTTCAGAGGGGTATTGAACAGTCTGTCCAAGATTTGTGTTCTAACAGGAAATAATGTCAAGTCTGCCAGTCCCATCGTTTCATATAGTGGTTGGAATTACGCAAATATTAGCAAAAAGCTGCAAAAACAGACATATTGCGTGCTTAATTTTCAACTTTTCCAGTACAACCAATGTAATAGGCCACTTCCACAGGCAGTAAACGTACACGCTAAAGTTCTGCAGCGGGCGTGGGCTTCTGGTGGCGATGAGCCCAGGAGGGAGGGCCCAGTGTGAATGTTGTGTTTACAAGTTGCAACAAACATTTTTACTAACTCTATGCTTAAGTCCAGCATGTTGCCTATTAATGCACCCAGAGCACATTTTTTGGCCAGGAGATCTATCATCTAATTGTCATGCAGTTCTCCACACATTGGTGGTTGGGACTCAGGATCAAACTAAATGGAACAGGGATTCACTCTGTCTTTCTCGCAAGCAGCTGAAGAACCTTTATCCAATTCTCCAGGCGCTACAATCTCATGCAGTCGCCCCAACAGGGACTCACATCGCCTGAGATTTCCATTAGTTCTCCCTCTGCTCACTCGGTTTTTTTGTCCCTCGGCTTCCTCGTATCACTCTCTTCCATTGCCTGCTGTCTTTCCCCAATTATCCTTTTGAAGACTCCATAGATTACACTGCCAGGTACCAGGATTGGTCATTTGCTTTTCTCTTCAATCGAAAAGAATACATGAATACAAAAACAGCAAGAAAAATGCATTTGGAGCAAAAGATAATTACTTTAGATTCTGCCCCCACTGAAAGTAAATGCTTCTGTTATAAAGGTTTTGGGCCCAAGGACAGCATTGTTTTTTTTTATTTTAAGCAATTTTCAATTTGTACATGGACTGCAAACTGTTTACAGAAAATCCTAACAGCTTTATTTCTAGCGTAGTTGTATATAAAAAAACAAATCAGTAATTTATTTTCCTCAACAGGGCTACAGGGGTTCATTTTGGATTGGACTCTTTAAGGCTGCCCTTTTCATTGTGAATTCTGTCCATTGTCAAAAGCTCTGCCTGAATAGACGCTCGGATACAATTTTAATGTCTGGTCCATAACAGAAAATGTTAGGCAGTAATGTGAGGCTGCACTTTACAGAGTTGTAATCTTTTTTATGATGACAAGGGGACAAAGACATGCATTAGCAGAGATTCACTTTTGACATGCCTGTGTGCTGTACTGTAACATTGAAAAGATGACTGAGCAATGTTTATTGACTTAAGTACCATCCTTAGGCAGAATGTTGAAATGGATCTACTATTATTATTATTTGATTTTTACACCAAGCTAATTGGCTCAAAATACTTCTGGAACTAAACATTGGCATTTTTGCACTAGCTTCTAATGGATTACTTTCTCAATTGAGCGTTTTGCAATGTCATCTAAAACAGCAAACAGCGGTCAAACAAGTTTAAAAAAACAGTATAATATCTACACCTTGACAAATTGTTTTGTGTTGTGCATGTTACCAAATCCAGCAGGAAAATGAAAAAACTGTCATCAAAAACCGACTGCTCAAGTTTTGGCTCTGTTTTGGTCTCCACTGAGTCACTCACTCCAACGTGAAATATCGGGCCCCTACCTGTATCCCTTCAACTGTCTGTTAAGTATTTGGCAGTGTGCAGTAGTTTTTATTAAAGCCTTCTCTTTAAACATCTGTAGTAACATTAGTGTTGTCCTCCAATCTGTTTTACTTTTGACCCCTTTGGAACTTCAAAATGATTTCAAAGCTGTTAGGGTTAACAAATGAAGGAACTGTTAACTACTTAAATTTTAATACATGATTAAAACATGGTCATTTAATCGTCAGCTAGCTGAGGTTGGTGTCTTGGTTGAGGAAAGCGTAGGAGTTGAAACAGAAAAGTTAAAGGTCACATATTATATTCCTTTTCAACGAGTATAAAAGGGTCTCAGAGGTCCCAAAAACATGTCTGTCAAGTTTCTTGCTGAAGATCCACTTTGATCCTGTAATTTAGCATGCCTATAAACCCTTTTATTTCAGTCCTGCTCCGAACAGGCTGTTTCTTGGTCTTTATCTTTAAATGCAAATTAGCTGTGTCTGACCACGCCCCCATCTGAAAGGGGATGTGGCTGGGGCTTTCTTGCTCCATGCCCTATTGTTTATGGTGACAAGGCAGACTCAGAGAGCAGAACAAACACCTAGCTGTTGGAGTGTCACCCACCTCGGGTAGGGGTTACTGCCCTTTGTGATGTCATAAAGGGAAAATCTCTAAAAAAGCCTGTTTGAGCAAACATTATATGAAAAGTGGAGCAGGCAAAAGACCAGGAGGATGGACTTCTCTCATTATCAGAGGGTTTGTAGACAGGCTAGGGACACATATTAGGGTTAGAAAACCATGGTAAAGTGCATTTTGCATAATAAGAGACCTTTAAGTTATAGATTTGATAACCAAAACAATGAGCATAAATATGTTAACAAAGTCAATGAATCACTGTGGTTTCTCACAAAGAGTGATTTCACATTACAGAGTCATTGGACGCGATAGGAAATATTACAGGGCTGATGTTCAAGCAAGGGTCCGAAAAGTTCCCAAGACTAATCTACTTCATATTTAATGATTTTTAAATAGTAAAAAAGTGCATCAAAAAGAATAACAATTCTGCAGTGCTACAGCCTGAATACAGTGCCATCACTGACTCTTTTCCACAGGACTGGCTAACTTTTACCTGGTGTTTCTATATGAAGCTTCAGCATGAACACCTACAGTTCCACAGTACAAGATGTGAGATTATCACAACCATCAAACACTTTGGAATTGGCTCCCAGTGCTGTGTTTTTCTGTCAATGACGTTCAACCCCAAACTGAACTCGAGCACTGTGCTCTGTTATTTTCAGCCAAATTGGTCGACAGCACAGTTTCCCTGAGGGGCTCTGTCGCAGTGCATGAAATTTCCACAAATTACCAAGACACAAAGCAGCCCCATAGAACAACAGTATCAACCTCAAATGTGCTTAGATGCAAATACTGCAAAAGTAAAAGCCCCTCTTCGCATATTTTACCAATTGCAGCAGTAATGTTCCCAGAACACAGAAAATGACTCGCTGAGCTTGGCCAGGCCATGGAAGTAGAGAAATGCATATTGTTGCCTACAAGGTGTTCTTTTGCAATAAGAATAATGTTAGTCATATGAGAGGACATTTGCAGAGCCACCATAGTGACAGGTTAGCTAAATGAGCTAGTCATTAAGTGTTGTTTGAAAGCTGCAGAACACTGGGCACCGGCTAATGATGGTGGAGGCAGCCGAAGGCAAGACACGTCAGTCCAGAGAAAAGACTGTGTGATGATAAGAATAAAAATTGGACATATTCTCCAGGCCATTATGAAATCATCAGCATATTGGCTTACCTCCCACGGCTCTAATTAGAACACAAACATCTTGTTTTGTCCTCTCACCTTCTATCATTTACATTTATATGCTTTTTTTTCCCCCAGTACTAGAGTAACTTTCACCTCTTGTCCAAAGTTTTGTTCCCCTGTCTGTTTTACTGTCTCCTTGTCTTTCTCCTCATTTTGAAGTTGACTTCCAGGGTTAGCCCGACTGCCAAACCACCGATCTCTATTCAACCATCCCATCAGCTTGGACATCCGTTGATGTTTTGTTGCTCTGCTCTCCATGAGGAGTGAACTTGTGCCAAGATTGAAATGAAGTAGGCAGACAGAGAACACAAGTAACAAAAGGTGAAATGATAGAATCTGGGAATAAAAGAATTGGAGCTGGGTGGGAAGAGGTGGAAGGAGTGAAGGGAGAACGAGGGCATGCAAAATGATAAATATATGAAGGGATTGGGGAGAGATGATCAACAAGGATGAGTGAGGGTCCAGAGGCAGGAAAGGACACAGAAGGAAAAGCAAATGGGGGGAAAGAAGGAGTAGATGGAAGCTAGTATGGAAGGCAAAATGGGAAAAAATGTGTAATTATTCAGAGAAGTGGTGTAGACATTAGAGGTTGTGGAAGTGGACTTGGGGATACTTGAGGAGACTATAGAGAGGAAAGAAAAAGATGACAATGAATAGAGTCAAAGGAACATGAAATCTTTGGAACAATCAGAGGTTGGGGAATACAGATAGCTGGGCAGTAGTAGAGCAAAGATACTCGTGCAATGAAATTAAACTCCAAAAAGACATTTTGAAAATATTTTGTAATAATATATGAAGATCAATCATATTCAGCACAGGCCTCCGATTATTTTTCCCTGTTGTGTCTTCTCCTTGTTGTTCATCTCACCTTTCTATTTACAATATTTTTTAGAAATAAACATCTACCTCCTCCAAATCACAAACTACATCCTCCTTCTCCAACACACACTCTCAATTTGTAACTGAGGTTTGAAGAGACAAAAGCCGCTTTTTCATCTACAAAACTGCTTCCCTGTGACATGGAACACACATTCAAATTGTTTTTAAGGTTGCCTTTTATAATAGCACTTATGCAACATAATTAAAAGTAGCTGGATTACATTTGTGTGCTTTCCACTTGCCAGCCAAGTGTCCTGAATCATGAGTGGTCTTAAGCTTGTTGTGAGCTCTGGTTATATTAATACCAGACAACAATTTCTTTGGCTTACATCACGAAATGCATCCTGGTTCTATTTAAATGCAAGTGAGGGCTTACGTAGGGGGAATTAACTAGTTTTAGAAAACACCACTTCAGGTCTGCCAGTTAATAAGACTCACAGACATAGACACAGTGCTTTAACATTGTTCATCCTGATGACTACAAAAACACAATTAGCTTTGCAGTTATCGAATAATGGAACCTGATGATTACATTCTGTTTACTGCCGCATGTGGAATATTTCAAGTTTCACCAAGTAAAAAGGTAATCTCATTCAAATAACGTATTTGTTTTGCCTTTTCTGCAGCATTAAGGTGGGGGTTGCGCATTCAGTGACCATATCTGCAGCATACAATCCACTCTTTGTACTAATACAACTGGATTTATGTGGAACAAATTCAACCCTTATGCGGTTTTTGAGTTCTCTTTATATTCCAAACAATGGCTCTGGCTTCAGTTTTGCTGCAGTAAGCTAGTTGGCTCCACAGTCAGTAAACACTGGCTAATTCTTGAAGGTCAAAGCATAAATACACTTGGACCCGAAGTGGACAATATGTTTGCATGGTTCAGTGCAGGGCTATTTGAGGCACTTTGTTGTTTGGAAATTGTGTTTTTTTTTTCCAGGGTATTATCAGAATGTGTGTGCTTCAGCTGTCTTGTATTAATATAAGCTCCAGTAGGCATGTTTTCAGCACTGACCTGATGCAGCTACAGAACTGCACCTGTCACTGCCAGAGGGACTGTTGAGCACCAGGAAAACAAACATTTGCCAGTAGGTAGCTATAAAGCTGTATGTAATAGATTTATAGCATCACCTTTGCAAGTGATTTTGTATCTAGGTTGAGTGTTTTTCTGTGTGCACATGCATGCTTCGTGTGTGCATGTGCGTAGGATTGTGTGTGTGTGTGTGTCCAGCCTCGAGCTGTGTTCCTCTCCTCTTCATTCCTATAAATCACAGAGTAAACCCACATTTACCACGGTCAATGAAGGAATCACCTGGTTACGGTTCGTCTTTGTCTTGTGCCCCTGTTCATCCTGAGCCCCCCCTTCAGGGATCACTCTTATGTTCATTCTTGTCTTTTAATATTCCTTCACCCTCTGAATTTCTTTTTCCTTCCTCTCTGGGTTCCCATCCCTCCCAATTTCTTCTCTCTCTCTTCAACGCCTTCCGGATGTCCTTTGTCAAAACCAATAGTTTTCATGCATATCAGTAACAAGCTCTGCACTTCAAAAGGCTATGAATCTCAGTTCTGCTCAGCCACACATTGCTATACAATCACATCTAGTTACCATGACATGCCCTATTGAAATATCTATTCTGGGAGGAAATGTGGCCACTCAGAGGGTACAAGTTGAATTGAATTCAATCTCAAAAGTACAACAGTTTTTTTGGGGGGGGGACTTTCTATCACGTTTTCTTATTGCAAATATTTGCACTATGGACTATCAGACAGAGTTTGGTCCTGTTTTCCTCTGGGGGGTTTGTTTGCAAAACTGAATACAGAAAATATGACACTGCACCGGCTGTAACCTTAATAAATGTATTGGCTTTACAGGTGCAAACTATGATTTCCTCTTGAGGCAAAGGCTTTTCCTGTCTCAAGAGCATAAATCAATAAAGAGCTTACAGGATAACACGGTGTGTGAGCAAGGAAGCACAGTGTGAAACATTAATTGGATATAAAGTTAAGATGCATCTTGCTTTTGCAATACTATTTTGAAGAATTTCATCTCAAGAAACCGGATTTGAGGAGGACATGCTTCTCTGCTTCCATTTGTGTTGTCATATTTTCATATAACGCCACCCAATGTCAACCCCCATCTCACCAACCTCGTCCTGTTCAGAGCCTTTTATTTTTAGATGTATGGTTCGGCTCTCAATCTGTGGCTCTGTGTTTGGTAGGCAGCACAAACTGCAGTGTGTTGAACCATAAATCAAGCTTTTATAGACTGTGTACCCTGAATCGACACATATCTCACATCACCTCCCCAGGGATGCAGGGGATGCTAAAGCATCCATCAACAGTAAGCAGGTTAAATGCAAATGGTGGAGAAGGCAAATGGATCCTGATCGGACCAGAAGCAAATCAAAACATATGGCACATATGGTGCTCTCTTCCAGCAGGCTAAATGGCAGTTGTTAACAATTGCAGTCAGAAGACATTATGTGCAAGGTACAAATTTCAACCTGCTAACAAGAGCATGACAAGGCTAAATATGAAAAACACAAATAGACATGACACTTGATATTCAACTGCTGCAATACTCAACTGGATGTTAGACTTGTAAAGAACTCCATTGTTCATGTTTGTAGAAAGTATATTGTATTTTATTAGCTCATATGGTCCGTTTGGCTGTATTAGCTCAGTTATGGCAGGTAAGGTTGGGTTTGTAATGAAGATATTTAAGTTAACAGCCATGGTACGGCTGTGTTGTGTCAAAATTAAAGGATTGGTTCCATGAAAACAATGCAGTGTGGGAGAACGGAGGGACCGAACAATGACATTGTCAAAGGCCAATTTTCAGCTAATTACTGAGCAGGAGGATCATTCTCTTGTGGCCAGTGGGTACAGATACACATTTCTCTAAATAGCTTATTTGCCAGCTAAGTGTCACAGTCATTTTTTTGACAATAAGGGTAATAATAAGCATTGGCTGTAGTTAGTGGGTGCATTTTCACCAGATCTTGCAGATCCGAAAGTCGTCTGCTACAGTTTAAGTAGAACATTTCCGGGCTATGCCATTATCTGAATGTAAATGCTGTTTAGTAGAGAATCCATCCATCCATCATCTATACTGATTTTTCCTGCTCCGTGTCATTGGGGCTGGAGCCGATCCCAGCTGGCATTGCATTGGGCGAGAGGCGGGGTACACCCTGGACTGTTCGCAAGTCAATCACAGGGCTGACATTTAGAGACAGACAACCAGCCACACTCACACCTACGGACAATTTAAAATCACCAATTAACCTAACAAGCATGTATTTGGACTGTGGGAGGAAGCCGGAGTACCCGGAGAGAACCCACACATGTGGCCCTGTCCAATGGGGATTCGAACCAGGAACCTCCTCGCTGTGATGTGACAGCGCTAACCACTACACCACCGTGCAGCCCAGAATGTGCATAGTTATTGCAAGTTCAGTAAGTATGACATGAAAAGGTTGTGAAAGTTGTGAGCCTAATGTATTATGTTTTGTAGTGCATTTGCTTGCTTTTTGCACTACATTCTTCACTTTTGAAAAACAGTTTCTGTTATATTCATCATTACTGTTGTGCTTTATTTGACATTTCAGAATCTAATGATAATACTTCTTTTCAGCTTTTTAAAAAAAACTCCTCCCTTATTGAGAGAAAAAACATTGATAATTGCATATTTGTTTAATGGTCAAATAATCTGGATTTCACTAATATAGCACACTAACTACCCAAAATAAAAACTTGTGCAAGTAGTCAAATTGGTTAAAAAAATATTCTACCTTTTAGCTTTATTTATGTTTTTATGTTTTTTTCTTCTCCATTTCTTTTATGATTCAGAGATAACTACTCTGTTTAAAATTATACAGAAAGTGCCATCAAGGGAAAACATGTAATTCTGTCACAACATAGCAGCGTTTTAATGTTGCTGTTTTTGGGAAAATGTGTGTATTACATGAGTGTATGCCTGAGGCTCGCTCTCTCTCTCTCTCTCTCTCTCTCTCTCTCTCTCTCTCTCTCTCTCTCTCTCTCTCTCTCTCTCTCTCTCTCTCTCTCTCTCAAAGACTGCAGGTTACAATTTGGAAACACATAATCCAAACTAACACATACAGTCATGACAAAGACCAACTATCGCTCATAATTTGCTCTAGACAATATTTTGTTTTGTTGGTTTATATGAACAGGACATATTTAAATATCACTCAAGAAATACTGACTACAAAAACCTTTTTTTTCTTTGTGCGTCATACTTCCAATCCCTCACACACACAAGCACACTGCTAATGCTGATGTAATTTGTTCATGTTGACATTTGTTCCACCCTCCAGCAATGCATTTCCCCATTCATCCACCCATTATTGGTTTGCATTGTGTCATCTGGCATTCTGTCCCCGCCCACCATGTAGATAACATCTCTCAGATAGATAGATAGATAGATAGATAGATAGATAGATAGATAGATAGATAGATAGATAGATAGATAGATAGATAGATAGATAGATAGATAGATAGATAGATAGATAGATAGATAGATAGATAGATAGATAGATAGATAGATAGATAGATAGATAGATAGATAGATAGATAGATAGATAGATAGATAGATAGATAGATAGATAGATAGATAGATAGATAGATAGATAGATAGATAGATAGATAGATAGATAGATAGATAGATAGATAGATAGAGTACATGATTCTTTGAAGCCAAAGCCTCAGACAAAATAAATATATCAGGTAAAAAGTGAAAGAAAACTAAAGCAGGTGAGAGAATAGGAGACTGCCTCAAACAGACAGAGTGATTGAGAGAGCAGCTGTAATATTCATCTGCTCATCTCACTGCAGTACATCCAGCAGGGGGAGGTGTTGCAATATTTGGTCCATTGCTGTCTGTCAGCTGCAAAAAACAACAACTAAGAACCGCTTTCAGACTTATAAATATGCAACTTCTTCAGCACACATGAAAGGTATTCCCGAAACAGAGGTTTACAAAACTGCATAGTCTTTAACACAGTTTGATTTATCTGAACCACAGCACCAAACACAGGGCTGTGTCATGCTTTCAGTATCACCATTATCAGTGTCACTTCCACAGAATCTTCTGATTTGATTTAATGTGCCCCTTTAAAATGTGTTTTCTTCTACAAAACAGTCCCTGTACAACGCTGCAAAGTGTGTCTATATTTTCTTCATCTGCTCTACACCTCGGTCTACACCACTCCATCGTGAGCTATTTCAGGTATTTTTTAATTGACAGGTTATTTAGCAGTACAACACATCATGACAAAAGTGGTTCAGGTTCCTATACAACTTACTGGCTGAGCCTATGAGGGCTTGAATTATTTTTTTTTCCCCCACAACTGTCACCCCCAGCCAGAACATACTGTAACTCGATTTGACAGGTTGTGAAAAAGACCCTGTGGGTGGCTCAAGGGTAAAAATGAGTTCTGGGCCCCTATTATGCCCTTAATATCTCTGCATTGTCTCCTCATTGTCCTCTTTTTGGATTTAAATAAAGAACATTTTGTAACTGAATTGGCAGGAATGTATTTCCGAATAAGAACTATGGGTGCACATCACAAATGGAAATTAAAAAGTCCTACAAAAAAGTACATCCAGGTAATGCTATTTTGGAGGTATAACCTTGTACTCATTTAATTTCACTTTGTGTTCTTAACATTTAAATTGTATCATGCTTCATCACAAAACAAATGTATTACTGATATTACCATAGACTCATTGCCTAAATTTACCCAGAAACTTTCAGGCCTCTGGAGGGTCTTGGGCTCAAGGCATTTGCCTGCTTTGTCTCGCTGGTAATCCAGTATTGAATGGGAAGTTGGATCCAATGACTTTTATTTAAACCGGACCTTTGTTCCAAAATTACTGCCACAAGGGTCGTTTGTGCAAGCAGCTTATTAAAACAAACCAAATGATTGTTACGCAGCGACCTCTGGTTGCTGTTGTGTCTATGACTAGGGCCCAGAAGGCGGTGAGGGGCAAGAGGGTCTGGTTGGAAGAGGTTATGTGTAGGATGGGTCACATACAAGAGTCTTACTCTTACTCTACCAATGTTAAAAAAAATCAACGTTGAAGTATCTCTGGAATTTCCTGAAGTAAAATACGTAACCCTTATCCTAATACAAATTTACTGTTCAAGCAACCATGATGTTTCTTCTAAGCCTTTTAAGTAGTTTTGTATTTACAGTTTAAACCCACTGCTGCATCTCTACAGTATGACCACTACGCCTGTTTCTGTCCTACAGTCATATACATCATTTGAAATCACTGGCAATGGACTTACTCTGTTTTTTTAGGTACAGTATTAGTGCATTTTGATAAAAACACAAGTGATGAAAAATCTGCATGTTTGATTTCTTTAACCAAAGGCAACAAATGAAACAATGGCAGTGGACCAAACATATTGTTCCCTTTTCTTTAAGCTTAATACTGTAAACATTCATTGTGCCTTTCTACTCTAATAACAACTGTCCATGTCAGATGTTATGCACCATAATCGTTTTTCATTGGCACTGTCTTGTGGCTATGTAACTCTGAAAGTGGTGGAGTGGGTTGCCTCTCAGTGTATAGTTGGTGGTTTGACCCCCAGCTCCTACAATCTGCATAATATTAAAGTGTCCAAGACACTAAACCCCAAAGGCATAGACATCGGTGTGTGAATGGGTTTTGTAATGGGCAGTACGGCGCTTTGATCAGTCATACGACTAGCAGAGCTCAAATAAAATCCATTTATCATTTCACTTTACTAAAATACAAACAGTTGATATGTTAGACTTTAATTGGTCAAAGGTTCCTTTTCTGTGATGTCCCATAAGAAAACATCCACTCGATCACCAGCTAAGTTTCACTAATACTGGCCATTTTACAAAAATGTCCACATGTAAACCTTTCTTTTTCTGTGTCATAAAGTGAAATACACAAAAACAACACGCAGATTATTTCTCGCGGGGGGCTTACAGTATTTTGTGCTGATATGAAGTCTCCTTTTGTGTTACATTATTAACACATTGCCATTTCACAGCCAGGTCGTGACGTGCCTGGGGTGCCAGCTATTACTCATCCTGAGACTAGCCACATGAATGATCTTGATTTTTCTTCTTTTTTTTTTGAGCTCAAGTAAATCATTGTTGTATTCCAAACCACCTCTCTGAACCCTTTTCTGTTCAAAATTTGTCTCAAAGGCAAATTCTTAAGCTTCGGTTTGTCATAGATTGGCATCTTATCTTTTCGAACAGAAATGTATACAGTATGTATTAAAATGTGTGTTTGATGCATTGCTAGAAACTAAAGGCCAGTTTAGCACCAGTTTGTGATCCAGTTTTAAAACAACAAATACTCCAAAAGGTGCTGTGTTCACAAAATGTGGTTCCAGATTTAGAAAACGTTACTTTCAGTAAAAACACAAATGGTCCTCTTTTACAATATGGTCAATAAAGTTAAAAACTATTTTAAAAAGCTGAAGTACTAATTGATAGTATAGATTATTTTCAGTCCGTTTAGCAATACAGATGTTGCACGTAAAAAGTTATACATTAAACCAAGGCTTGAAAAACCTGCTGAAACACAGCTTTACTATGAAGTTAAACTGAATGTTGTCCACAAAGTCACTGTGACAGAACTGGACAACTGTTGTCCCTTCATCACCTTTATAAATGTTTACACGTTACTTCAACATAGCTGCTTTCAAACTCATTCTTATTCCAGGTGTGGCACTGATAGTTCTTCATCAGTACATTTTGTTTTATTTTTTTGAACCTTGCATATTTTATAACTCTTAATTAGTCAAACCCAAAGCAGCGTGTCACCTCACAGGGAACAGTAATGATAATAGTTTCAGATGAACACTCTCTGCACTCGCCGCCTGCACCTTTCTTTGTGATAGTGGCACGGAAAGCAAGTGGAACTATGCGATCAGAATCAGAAATTATGAAAAGTTAAATGAATGCATTCGTGGATTCAGTACTGCATTGCTGCATTTGCAGTGCATAAAATCAATGGAGGAAAATGTGACTTAATATCTTCTCACCCTCGCACCTTGAGGGATGAAACTTTTAGTTCTTACATTCCAGCTGTAGTTGTCAAGAACTCTTGTCATGTTTTTCCATCCTGTCTTCTGGAACTTTGCCTCTGTGCTTTGCTTCTTTGGACTTTTGACTGCTATCATGTTGCCGAACTGAAAGCATGTAGGTCCAAAAATCTGTTAGTAATTAGATACATAAAATTGTCAATGAAAAGGAAAAAAATGACACTGAAAAAATCTAGATGAATGTGAAAAAAACAGGGACTTACTTAAAGCCAGAGGAAATCTAAGGTGTATTATTCTGTACAGTTCTTTATTCACCCACTCTCAAGTGAGGGTTCACGCTAGGTTAGCATGTGACTGACAGAGTATCAGATATACTCCTGGCAGGGCATAGCGAGACAACTCTTATCTTATACACCCTTTCTCCCTGCCCCTCGAGAGACTTGTCCACGCTGTCTTGCAGCCGTCCAAGCCAGTTTCATATCCAACCAAGCTGGCACCATGAGACCAGACGCAGCAGACGAAGCCGGGGTGGAGCAAGGGGGCAGAGTAACAGAGGAGGCAGGGTGAGATATGATGGAGGGAATGTTAGAGACAGCAAAAAGCTTAGGGGGGAGAGAGATGGAGGATGGGAAAAAAAAGAAAAAATCCAATAGTGGTTTGGAAAGCTCTCCAGGAAAGGCATTAAGAAGTTACTTAGCTAAATCCATTACGCTTCATAGGATGTGGCTGCCTTGCTAGCTCTAAATCAAATCATGAATCCAGGTAATTGTTTTCACATTAGAAAAACTGCGTCCCGCTTCTATTCCTCGGACTGCTCGTTCACCCTGGACAAGCTTTCTGAAGATGAGAGAATGTCCGGGGATGTATTGTGAGTCAGGTAATGATGGCTATAATGTTGATGAAGCAATAATCACAATGAGACAGTGGCAGTAAGATTGTGGCAATGAGATGAAATGAACTAATGAAGAAGAAACAACAACAACGATGACACCGATGACAATAACGATGATGATTACCTTTCTTTATTAAAGCAGGGTTCACGCACTGGGCCTGTGTTTTCTCAGCAGCACGGTTTCTCAGTTTACTCATTGTCACACATGGACGCTCTCCAGTACTCTAAACATCTTCTGTTGAGTAGCACCGCTGGCTTCTTTGAAGGATGAGTACCTTTCTCAAAGTCTTCACGGTTGTTTGGAGGACCATTGAAACTGAAACCATGGACAGGTTTGGAAATCTCAAAATGACAATGAAAATGTCAACTACCATCAAGGAAATCTTTTTTAAGGTCAAGTTTTGACAACAGCTGTAGAAAACATTTTTCATGACCTTCTGTGCTGGCAAGAGAGTTTAACTCCTTCAGTCAGAGAATGTTCAAGCTCACTTAAGATTTCCCTGAGCGTTATCAGATAAATGCTGTGTGCTAACAGCAAAATAATGAGCAGATTAGGGACGTTTTTTATCTTCTCTTTTTCATGCTTTATCTTTATTGTCATGGTACACTTAAGTCGCAGATCTTAACTTTTATATGGCTCAGCAGTCACCATAGTTACATGGCAGTTACTTGGCTGTTTGCATCTATTGTTAGCATCATCTGCAGCTACTTGGCTGTTAACAAATTATGTAAGCATGGTCTGTAAGGCAATTATTAATGGCTGCTTGGTTTTTCATGCTCGCTGCGGTTGAGTGTTGACAGCAGATGTTTGGTTTGAGCCATTGAAGATCTATTATATGCTTTGAATGCAAAATAATGTAGCACTCGCTAATGCTACAGGGCCATCATGTAACATGGTATATATATGCTGCGTTCCATTTACCTCGGAGCTTGGATCTCGGAGCTGGGAATGACGTCACACCCGAGTTGACCGTGTTCCAGTTGCAAGTCGGACAAGCAATATGGACACCTCCAGTTTTGTTTGCTAATACCAGACGATAACACCACAATACGTGATAGTTTGTGTGGGAAAATAAAATGACAACATGTCCACAGATAGAACTAGCACGATACTATCGGTGTGATTGATTTATCACACAAAAAGAGGAACAAGCTGCTAATAAACACAATAGTTACAAGCCTATACGTTACGGTTGATGCACGTAGCAGCCATGTTTGATTTTAACTCAGGCTACTGCCCTTGAAAAATACAAAAAATACTCATGCAGAATATGTAACACACTGGCGCACAAATCAGAAATTACTACACACAGCAAGCTGACCACATTAGTCCTCATTCGTTCTGCTGTTAGTAAGAAAAATGAGTGTGCCACAGCAAATGAATTACTCAAACCTTCAATGTGTGAGGCCCAAATTGACCTTTACATGGCGCCTATCAAAGGGGTGCATTGCATAATTGAAAATCTTTAAAATATAAATGGACACTGAATCTCATCAACTTTCATTGGAGACTATCAACAGGATAGCACTCATGTACCGTCTCTGGGGGTTGAGCTCAGGCCAGCTCTTTCAGCTTCTCAGGTTTTTGTACTTCACCCAGAAGTTATAATTTCCCTTTCAATTACTCCCACTGAACACACACTCACTCTCCCCACCAGGTCTCTCTTTGGCCAGGAGAATTTTGAGTGTCTTTCAATTTTTTGGCTGATTTGCTCTTTTTTTCCCCAAAAAATTGCTAACAGCTGCAACGTAACTTAAATGAATTACTCTCACCTTTTCCAAAATGTGTTGCCTATCCATTATCTGTAAACTTACACTGACAACTCCTATTATGAATTTCACCAGCATTATTTGGGATTTTTAACAGATTTTTTTATCTTACTTGGAGTTTTCCAGATGACCCCTTTTACAGAATTGAACTCAACAGCCAATATTTAAGAACTTGATACATTCACAACCTAATCTTAAGTATGTTGCCGTTCTAAGCAACATTTAAAAGAATACCTACATTTGTTTAAGTCAAAGTCCATACTATGTTCTTTCTCAGTTTAGTGTCCTTGACTGTGCACACATTTAAAACTGCTTGGAGGTCAAAAACAAGAGAATCAAGACTAAGCTTTGAGCTGATCAAGGATTTTCTGAGGCTGTTCCATTTGCTGTTGATGGGCCAACTTTGTGAATAGTGGGACAATGCTCAAGGCTATGATCTGGCAATGAAGGCCCATCTTTTGATTCACAGCATTTATATTAAAAAAAATTGTAAATATTGACCCATTTGACCAAAGAGCAGCAGAAGAAAGGGGATGCTGATCACATATGTCATGGCTGTCTGGACTGTAGCTTTGGGGTTTATTTCTGCAAGCTCATAAATATTAATTGGACTGTCCAAGATGATTAGAGTCTGAATGTCCTCTCATAGTTTTTTTTAAGGTTTATTTTTTAACTTTTTATGCCTCTAGTTAGAGATAGGAAAGTGGATAGAGTCAGAAACTGGGCTGCCTGCTTGGAGGACTATAGCCTTTGTACATGGCGCTTCAACCACTAGACTATTGGCCTTCCATAACCTCTCATAGTTTATTATAATGGCTAGTCACAATTAAAATTAACACACGATTTTATAGTGCTGTTAATTCACAAAGTTTAAAATGTATTGATACATACGTTTACTTTATAGATGCTGTTTAAGAAAACAGGAAACAATTACTAAGGATATTTTAGTTCAACATGAGAATTATATGATTGACTTTGATCGACCTTTTCACCTTGATTTGTGAAAAAAAGTACAAGAATGATCAATAGCTTGCTTGTTTTTGTTTTGGAAGATTTGAACTGCCATTTGGATATTTCCAGTTTCACAACAAAGAGATTTCTCAGTGCAGAAGCTTATCACCAAAGCCTGTCAAAAGAAAACACAACCAATGTTATTTTTGTGAAGTTAAGTGCACTCCCAGAGCTGTATCCAGCAAACTCCATTGTCATCAAATGCATCGCTTCAAGCCTGAGGCATTTTATTTTCTCCTTAAATTAGACACAAAGCATGTTTCAGCTCCCCCATAGGAGCTAATGGCCTTGGGTTAGGCAACAGGCATGGAGAAATTCCCACTAATCTCAAGCACATTAAGCTGTTTTATAAACAAAGCACTCTTGGTAAACTCTGTGATGTGTCAGAGGAGTCTCAGTTTGAGATCTGTAGTAATTCCTGATGTGATCTTGTGTTATCAGGAGGGATCTGTCAGCAAGGACTCTTATTTATTTACACTTCCAGCTGGCTCTCGCCTTTTTCTTTCTCAGGTGTTATTGTCACTGCTGGCAAGATTTCCTGATCTTCATATCTCAAAAACCACAGGCTCTCGGCATGCTGTGTCTCTAAGTATGATCCCAGCAGTGCACTTTACCTCTGGTAGCTCTGCTGGAGGTTTTTTTTTTTTTTTTTTGCGTAAGGAGCCCAAGGATTTGAACTTGCAGAGCCATACAACACAGGGTTATTGCTCTGCTGACCAGGCTGTCTCAGGGGTCCCCTGCCAGGCCCTTTAAAGGCTGCTGTTCAGAAGAGCAGAAAGGGATATGTGTCTACAGACTCCCCACAGCTTAGTTGAGGGGGATAACATATATAGAGGACCCGTATTCACCAGGTGTTAAACCAATTCTCAGCGACTACAGAAATCCATCTGGGTACATACTAGCACCAGAAGGATTTCTAAATACTAGATAATACAGTTGAAGCCTGTAAGCAATGCTGACACCCGAAAACATATATTTTATTTAAAGCATCATTATTTCATTAAGACCCTACTGGAATTATGCCCTCAGCTCCATAGAACATTTTAATGTCCTTCATAATTGTTAGAGGGGATGAAACCTTACTGTTTTGGTTTTGATGTCAGTGCTATCAAAACTTATTTTCCTCCTTGTTTCAGATGTTTATGATGTAAAGTCTTAAATAAATGCCCTTTTCACTACCTTCCCACCATCGAACAGCAACCAACCAACGCTTGTGAGACAGATTTGTTCCTCAGGAACAAGTGGAGTCAAAACACAGATAAAAATGAAAAAGCAAGAATTAGAATAAATGACAATGTTTCTTTAAGTCTGTTAGATTATTAAATGGTAACTTGCAAGATGTAAGCAATAGAGATTCTACAGAAAAAATGCGCGAGTGCTGTTGCAAAAGGTTTAATCAAGGATTTTGTTTCTGCTAGTTTCTCTTCGAGGGAAAATCAGGGATTTAATTCTGAATACTTCAAATTGCTAGCAACAACATTTGGCTACAACTTAATTTGGAATCCCTCTGAGGTTTAGGGAACACACTGATAATGGTTAATGGATAGGGATCTGTAATGGAGACGTTCATTAAGTTACAGGAGTAGTCATTTTACTACATAGGAATTTTGACAGATGCTTGGATATTGATTTTTTTATCTCTTTCTTGACATAAAACCTTTCTTGTCTGGGCACCAGTAGCCGAGTGGTTAGTGCTTGTGCCCCATGTACGGAGGCTCTAGTCCTTCAAGCTGGGGGCCCAGGTTCGAATCCAACCTGTGGCTCATTTCCCACATGTCATTCCCTAATCTGTCTCTCCCTGATTTCCAACTCTACCCGCTGTCTGATCTCTTCAATAAAGGCACAAAAATCCCAAATATAAAAATAAATCTTGTCAAATGTTGACAACATAGTTAACCCATTCGATTTTCAAGCATGCAGCAGATACTAACTGAGGTCTACATGAAGATATTGTTTTTATTGCATCTCTAATCATAACAAGTCCCTAATGATTGAGTACAATTTTAGGTTTATTTCTTCCAACTGAATTTGTTAAATCACACCCTTTTCTTTACTTGTCACTGACAGGCAAAAAACTTCACCTTTGAATATATACAAGGCATTTCCTTTTAGTCACAGTACAAATGGTAAAATGGGGCAAAATGGGAGTCCAACCGCCCTCCCCCAACCATGAGCACAACAAGGCTGAGTAAATAATCATCTGTCGTTGTGAGTAACCAATATGCCGGCTCTGCACAATGGGACAGAGTGCTATGGCCTTGGGTTGAATAAGATGTTATGTAAGCGTCATGATGGAGGCGCAGAAAGGAGTGATGAGGTTTGGATAAAGCCATCTCCTACGCAGTGAATTTAAATCAAAGGCATTAAAAACCACTGAGGTGTGTGAAGATGTACTGCGCTGATTAGGTGAGGAAAGGCCCCATATTCATAAAAATAAGACGACTGGGCTAAATTAGAGATTGGTTTTTCTTCTCTGGTCCTTTTGAATGTCATCGTCAAGTGAGAGTGATGTGTTGCTCCACCCCAGCACAATAATGTTTCAAGTGCAAGCCGCAGTAATCATTTCATCTTTCTCAGGTAATACTGTATCATGATAAACAATATTTGATTGCAGATGTTATATAGCCTATTTGTTTGTGTGAGATTTACTTTCTCAGTTTAAAGTAATCATTGGGTGACTTATGTCATTTCTGGCTGATGTTATGTGCCTTATTATTCATACCCATTTCCCCACAGTTATAGACCATTCAAGTTGACATATTCCATAAACACAGCAATGCTGCAAAAATTGAACAAATGTACAGCTGGGCTCTGCTCTCCATGTGCAATACCGGGAGTCTCAGCCTTTTCAATATGATCAAAATCAGACATAAAAATATTACTTTGAGAGTGAATTTGCCTTCTGTTTCCTGAGGTGACATGCTCCCCACCTGAAGGGATGCTAAATGAATGAAGTAGGCAGCCAGACTAAATGCTGTTGAAATGGCCTTTTTTTCCCTCCCTCTTCCAATATTTTCACTTCTTCTCATGACTATTTTGTTTTTTAAAGTAGGTTCAGGTTCAGGTTACTTTATTTGTTCCCGTAGGTAAATTTGGTTACTCAATACACTTAGTCACATGTTTTAAAACAAGTTTAAAAAAAGTTTAAAACAAAAACACAGAGACGCCAAACTCTCAGTGCCGGTCGCTGCGTGCGCATGCACCCATGTATATTAATGAATTGCGTAATGTACATCACTTTGGTCTGCTGTTGCTGTTTTTAAATGTGCTTCATCATTACATCTGATTGTATCTACTTTATTTGGTCATGTGTTTTCCTCTATTGAGGTGCTCTGTATGCTTTCTTTGTGATTGTAAATAAGATGGCTGGTTGCGTAGACTCAGCAGCTCGTGCTCTCAGTGACTCTGAACTTGACTGAGTTGTTGTTAACTGACAATGACAGTAAAGTGTTTTTAGTCTTTTAGCAAGCGACGATCCATTGAACAACACTGAGTTCTAACAGACTATCCTTGCATGTGTCAGTATTTTTCTCAGTTATCTGTCATCAAATCTTTGTAGTTATTTCAACAGTCTGAACAAGTTGGACCATACTGTTTTTTTTATATATGGACAAGATAAATTGGATTCTCAAGCAAAATTGTACGTTTAAGTTGTTGTTGTTGTTGTTTTTGTTTAAATAACAAGCCTGTCATTAAAGGGAGTTCTCAGGGCATTAGTGTTCCTAAGATGAAGAAGTGAGGTTTCGTACATCTTCAGCTACTAACAAAAAAGTTGATGTCAAATAGAGAGGTCACCAGTAACACTTACATGATGGCTGCAAAGAACAACAATCAGGGTGTGATGAAGGCAACAGACATTTTTTTTTTTCACAGTAGTGAAGTCCTAAGTGTTCCTCTACAGCACTATAACATTGTTGGTCTTAAAGGAAACTGTTGTGCAGTGATACAGAAATCTACTTTTGGTAGAAAAACAGTTACATACTGTATTTTGGAATCTGCATCCTGCATGGAACTATTTCTGTGTAACATACTCTCACATTTCAGATCTTTAAACAAGACTTCGAATAAAACAGACAAACTCCTGAGGGCTCAACACTCAAATATTCTAAAAGCACTCCACATAGTGCAGTATCCCTGTATGGAAACTTACTTGGCAGTATACTGCTTGCGACTTGCATCACTTGTCTATTTTGGCATTTTTCTCTTTGTATGTAATCTGTAGTATCTGCATCAGTGACTTTGGGCTCACTTGTGCTTTGTGTTTGTGAAAATCATGACCCTGAAGAGAACATAAAAGCCTCCGAAATAATACCAGAGCTGAAAGCAGAAACTCCCTGTGATCTACCTTTGGGAGTGGAGATTATACCTGCTTAACGTCAAGCAGACCAAATACCATATAAAGAGGCTACGAAATCAGCCAGCTAAATTTCCCCTACTCACAGTGGAGAAGTTGGATGCTGGCAGGCGCCCTGCATGCTACATTTCAGGAGCATGTGCATGCCTCATGGAAAGCAGACGACTGAGCTAGACTGTTACAGGCTTAGAGCAGACTCCATTCCAAACTAATCCTAATGGTTTGTTCAATCCGTATACAATGGATGGTTTACTGGATCAGCACAGTTTAGATGGATCCAGATACATTGTCTTTTTGAACTTTCTGTGAACTCTTGTTAGAATAAGTTTGAAAAATGTAATGGGATCAAAAACTGTATTAATAATTCTTTCAATATTTAGTCAGCTAAATTACAGTTTTATATGGCGTCAATGCAATGGCTTATTATGGGCTATATTTAAATTTTAAGTGGGACAACCTCTCATGGGGACAACCTCTCATGGCTGTAGTAATTTGATTGGAGCAAAGGATGAAGTCAGGTGACATAGCGTGCCCCCCAACCCCCAAATCCAGGAGAGCAGGATTTGATTCCCATATGAAACACAGACACATCTATAAACATTATTTAATATAACTAACCTAAAAAGCATACCTATTTCAGCCCAAACCAACATCTTGTACCTGACGAAAGTGTTTGTCCCTAAAACTTAATCTGTTATAATCCAGTCTTTAAAATGACATCCACCCACAGTACAAGAACGATCCAAATCCAAGTTTATCAGGTTAAATGCAAACAGTGCAAGGGTAAAAGGCTGTTTAGAAGTATCATCATGCCGGAGAGAGAAGTGATCGATTTTGCGGTCTGTACCTCCTTCAGGTTGATGGAGCTGAATGCCAACAAATCTAAAACACCCTCTGCAGCTGCCTGTCCACAATGAGAAGGCTGTTTTCATTTTTCATTCTAACGGTATTATCCTCATTACTGTTAACACTGTTAACACTGGGTTTTTCAGCTGCAAACTTCTAGACTCTCATGCTGTGCATTGACGTTTGAAACAAATACCAGTAAAGGTGCAATAATACTAAGAATGTGACATTCAGGTACTTACTCTAGGGAGATATGAGAGGAAAGTTAGAGGCACATTTAGCACAGAAAGGTCATGGAGGCCATTTTTTCATCTAATGCAATGAATGGAGTAGAATGCTTAAATACTGTTTAAAAATCCCACAACAATATCATCTGACAAATGTTATCCTTTAAATGCTTTCTGATTTATCAGCACATCAAAAGATGATGAAAAGTTAAATTCTAAGTGACAATATCCCAAAATAAAAATCATGTTTGATTTCTCATTGGCTGGAGTATAGAGTATGGCTGGCTTCACACAAGACGATTTTCAAATTTTAAGTGATTTTTAAAATGTGGGAGACCACAGACATAAGGACAGTTTCGATTATGGAGGACTGTCGTCAGCTGGTTGTCCTGCCATTTGTTCTTTTTGGTTGTGAAAAAAAACAACAGAAAATGAGAAAAACAATACAGGTGACACCCTGGCTGAGAGGACGTGCAGCTTCATACAATTTGCAGCTCAAGCTGGTGGTGAGTTGTTAAAGTATGCATCATCTGGTTGGTGACTCTTCCCAGCCTGCTCTCATTTTCTTTTGGGGGTAATCCGTCAGAGGCAGCACGACCTGGACCAATTGAGATCTGGCTCAATCAGTAGCAGTAAAATAGCCGGTTACTAAATTGTCTAGTGTGTTGCCTGCTTAACGTAAGTCAGAAGGTAGGCCTAATTTAGCTTAACTGTCTAATGATGCTTCACAGTACAAAAGTCTTACGTTTATAGCTAAAAAAGTAAGCTAGCTAATGTTAGTCATCAATAGTAATGTTAGCTATGAATTGGCCCAATGCTAACACTAGCTGTTTTGACTTAGCTGTTACATTTCACACAGATTTAAAAATATGTTGTTTTATTTAAAATAGGGACTACATAGTCCTATATGTTTCCATTATTCAATGCTTTTCTGTTGCTAATCAACTGAAAAATAGTATAATAATATGATTTGTGATTTGCAAACCCAAAATGCAGCAATACAAACTACGCTAGCATCTGATCCCAACACCCTGAGCGTGAAGTCAAATAAATATTGCTGCTGGAGAATAGGGTTCAGCAAAGGCACATGATTAATTGAGTTTTAGGGAAACCATTATCAGTAAAAGCACCCTGCAGTTGATAATTAGACTTAAATATGTTACCCTTGTTTCAACCTCTTAAATTCAGCAAAGCACCTAGAGACAGAGGATGGCATGTTGTTGAGGGAACACTTGTTTAAAAGATCAAACAAAGACTGATTTCTCAGTAGATTGGTTATAAATCAAGAGAAAAAATGGTTACACTTTACAATAAGGTACACACATGTTGCTTAGTTAGTGGGAAACGAAAGGGAAACTAACCACTAAGTAACCACTAGGTAACCACTAGGTAATCACTAAGTAACCACTAAGTAACCACTAGGTAACCACTAAGTTACCACTAGGTAACCACTGAGTAATGGGTAGATAGTGAGTACTTCCTCATCACATGTTCTAGAGTAGCTAATGGTTAGTTAGTGGGAAACTAATGGAAAACTAACCACTAAGTAACCACTAGGTAACCACAAGGTAACCACTAGGTAACCACTAAGTAACCACTAGGTAACCACTAAGTAACCACTAGGTAACCACTAGGTAATCACTAGGTAACCACTAAGTAACCACTAGGTAATCACTAGGTAACCACTAAGTAACCCCTAAGTAATCACTAGGTAACCACTAGGTAACCACTAAGTAACCATAGGTTCCCATTCGTTTCCCTCTAACTATGCAAATATGTGTACCTTATTATATTACCGAAAAAAATAAAATAAACCAATAGAGTCATTAAAGTTGAGAACATTAAGAAGACAAGGCAGTCTTGTGGAATTTCATTTGTGGTCTAAAAATGTTAGTAATCTTGGGCTGCAGATAGTGCTTTAACATGTTCACGTCCTAACACTCTCTGTAAGGAGGGATGTGTTTGTACATTTGTTCAATTTAATAAACACCACCTGGTCTGTCTTTGTTACAGTGCACTTTATTTTGTATTTTTATCCACCGCTGTAGCAGAATCACTGTGAAATCTTTTCTTGAACAGGTTCCAAAATGTGTTGTGTATGTTTTTCTTCTTCTGCTTTTGGATTTTCCTTCTGATGTTACATCACTTTGGTCCAAACGCCAGAATTCTTCTCATATCCAATAGTGCTTACAGTAGATCATTCTGCTCCCACAGCTTGATGCTAACCGAGTGGGGCTGTGACAGCATATGTGTGGGTTGCAAAACTGGAATGATAGTGGAACTGGACATCTGTGTGCTCAATGATGCCATTGTAGAAGACTATACCTCCCCCATCTATTATCTAAAGGTGACACAACATATCATCACAGCCAGGCTCACACATGCCACCATGCCTGCAGAGAAGTAGGTGCAATGAGAGATGGAATCATTATTGAATTATTTTTTAAGCAGAAATGTCAGTAATCTAAACGTTTACATGCCAACACTGTCACTGCCTAAAATGTGTCCAATCTTTTTGATACAGAACTGAAAATACTGGATTCTTTAACACACTGCTTTGTATAAAGTGTTTTTTTTTTATATAATACACGTCATTTTGACAAAGATTTCAGCTCTTGTAATATTTCTTTAAAGGATCAATTTCAAACATAATGGCCATATCAAATTTGTATAAGTAGAGTAGCAAAGTGACTGTCTAGATGTATTTTCTCACAGTTACAAACACACACAGATTAACAGGATTCTAGAGGTAGGTCAGTTTATGGAGCCCAGGTGCATCCATGATATGTGGATGTGCCAATTTGGCCCAAATTTGCACTGTGACTATTGAACCAGTTATATTTAACCTGACAGTTCTCTCTCTCTCTCTCTCTCTCTCTCTCTCTCTCTCTCTCTCTCTCTCTCTCTGTAAGTGTGTGTGTGTGTGTGTGTGTGTGTGTGTGTGTGTGTGTGTGTGTGTGTGTGTGTGTGTGTGTGTGTGTGTGTGAGTGTGCGTGTGTGTGTATGTGTGTGTGTGTGTGTGTGTGTGTGTGTGTGCCAGAGAGTATACAATTGTGCCTGCTTTAACTGCAGAGAAGTATGTGCAATGAAAGAGGGAATCGTTATTGAATTATTTATTAAGCAGAAATGTCACTAAACTAAATATTTACATGCCAACATCAAGAATTAGAGGACTTACGGCCCAGCAGGGGCGACTTGATTACTCGGTCAGACAACTGCAGCTGATCCTGCTAGAGTCCTCACCAAGGCCAAGAGAGTCTGTCAGAGAATAGATTTTAAAATACTGCTGCTGGTTTATAAAGCGCTGAATAGTTTAGGGCCAAAATACATTAGTGACCTACGAACCATCCAGCTCGCTCAGGTCGTCTGGGGCAGGTCTGCTGTCTGTCCCCAGAGTCAGAACCAAACACGAAGAAGCAGCGTTCAGTTTCTATTTAACTGGCTGCTATGTATAATGCGAATAAACCTTCAATGTAAACCATATAGATTTAAAGTAAACATTTAGTCACGTCATGCAATTACAAACAAGTAAACAAAAGACTGTTACACCATCCTTTCTTTTGTGTATCCAAATCTTAATGAACTGTGTCTCCCTCGAACAAAGCACATCCTCGTGGGTTAATTAGCTGTTACAATTTAGAGGCCATTGGGTGCATTAGCATTTATCTAAATTACCTCTTCCATCTCAGGCAGTTCAATACTGCCCATCACTAACCACAATCTCTGATGCTGACGCATGGGTCATGACCTGCATGGCTGAACTCTGTGACAGCTGTGGTGACATGGCTTTAGGGCATAGACAGATATCTTGCCCTAGGGACTGAATGATATAGCCCTGGTGTTTATGTGTGTGTTCGTGTGCGTGTGTGTGCGTGTGTGTGTCAAGCATGTTTGTGTGCCTGCGTTTTGACAAGTTGTATTTACAGTACAGGATAAACAAGGGTCAAAGTTCCATTTTCAGAGCTATATAAATCCAATAGAATATTCATGGGGGGATGTATAGCTAATAAGGCATGTGACGACAATACTGATTACTTTTTGCTATTACTTCAGCAAATAATAGCAGTTTGTCATGTGCTCTTTTTCAAGTAGTTTGCCATATTTTATAAAGTTCAACAAAGAACAACATAATCTTAATCAACATTTACACAGGGACCAATTTTCTCTGATGCCATGCCCAGGTTTGGAAGCTAAAATGCTGCTGTTATGTGAAGTTATAATGTACTAACTGCGTACTTTTCCATAGGGAATCTGATGAAATGTTATCACCTATTTATCAGCTCTTAAAAAGACAATGTAAAGTCATAATCCAGAGGGACATTGGGAATTTTTTTTTTAAACTGAATTTATTTCTGTATAATAAAAATATTAACAAAAGTCGCATGTTTCTTCTTTGCTTGTGAAATAGATATATCTACATATAATATGTTTTGATTTACAAAGGATGTGCAATTTGCAAACTGGACATAGCAGTTCATACGAAATATAACAGCAAACTTCCTCACTCTATCTGTACTTTATTCAGGAGTGTATGCTGGTTCACTTTGCTTTGAGGATGACTGATGAAGCATCCATCAATTTCCTTAAGATGATTAACCTGCACCGAGCCTCACTTGCCTCTAATAAACACAGGATGGCGTTTTCAAATCAGACACACCTTATCTTCCTTGCGTGTCACACTCTGGTGGCAACAGCTGCAATCAACTCTGATTGCTATGGTACATTTTGAATAACTTGTGTTTAAAAACAGTTACACAAAGACAATGGTTGCTTATCATTCTGAGAGAGTGAGTTTATGGGGCCCGAATGATATAAAAACACAGAGCGACATGGCTGTGGCCTCCTGGGACTATAAAAGTGTTAGTGCAGCATGTTCACTGCATGTAGGCCTGTGAAAAAAAACATTCAGAGGGGAATGTTGGCTAATGCACCATGACAAGACGACGTCTCTGCAGGCACCTGCTTGTTTTCACTGCACCTGCTACTCTCTACTCTAATTTAGCAGTTTTCTCCCTTCTGCTTTTAATGTTGGAGTTTGTTTAAAATAGATCAATTAACTTTATTTTTGTGCCTCTTGTTTTTTTCCGTTACTGTGTCAATAAAGAAAATAAGTTATTGGATACAGAATGAAATGAAATGTGATAAACATTTTTCATCCAAAGAGGAAGAATATTAATTGTTTTAACTTCATATTTATTTTCCCTTACTTCTGTAACCGACTGTTCTGATACTCTTCATGAAGTCAAACTGTTTTTTCCATCTGTCTGTGAAAATAATTCATGTGAAAAATACAGCAAATACATTTTTAGAACATGAATACTTGAAATCTTGGCAGATGTGAAAGTTTAGGGGAGTCAGTAGCTCAATCTGTGAGACTTGGGTTGGGAACCGGAGGGTTGCCGGTTCAAGTCCCGGTGCAGACCAAAGTATTGAAATTGGTTGCTGCAGGTGCCAGGTCACTTCCCGAGTACTGCCGAGGTGCTCTTGAGCAAGGTACCGAACCCCCAACAGCCTTGGCATGCTCCCTGTGTAGCAGCCATAAATACATGTCCATATGCCCATGTGTGTGTGTGAAGCACGATTTTCAATAACAGAAAACTTATGTAAATAAAGTAAAATATCCCTTGGTAAAAACAGAAAATTATGCAGAAAACAGGTGACCTATTTATCTTTATTTTGCTCTTCTCATAGAAGGTGGCGCTAAAAGAGATTTTAAAACGTTCCCTTCAAACAATGTGTGTCTGGATATAGAGAGAAAGAGAGAGCGTAAAAGTAATTTATGAGACAGTGCGGGACAGGCTACCATTTTATATTTCAGATTATGAACACATTTTTTTCCTCAAACTTCCCCTCAAGGAGTCCTTGGAAATAAGTTACAGCCCACCAAAGCAGGAGAATTAGCATACTTACGTAAGGATATCAGAATGGGTCCTAGAGCACTAAAGGACAATAAAAAACCCACAATATATCATCCCTGGATTGGTTACAAAATATGCCAAAATACTAGGAGAGCCATATTTATAATTGAAGAATAGTACATGATGCCTAAATAAAAGTCGATCTACCGGAACAGTTTCAATTAATTTAACTAACTGTTTTATTCATGTTGTTTTTTTAATGTGTTTTTGATTTTCAAATGGTTGCTACTTTGTATAGGTCTCACTTTTAAGACACGTTTCATCTCAACGGGACCTCCTGGTAAAATAAAGGTAAAAACAAAATTAACCTCATTCAGTCAAACTATCAATCAATGAACAAAACAAAGAGAAAAGTCAACTGAACAGATCTCTGCTCTCCATTTTTGGGTGACAGCATTTATTCATATATTTACAATTTAATCAGCTGCGCTGTGTGAGCAACTGTTCCTCTGATTTAAGAAGCAGCATGCTGTCAGGAGCTGTCCTTGGTGCTGATTGGTGGTTTGTAATGCAGATGAAACTAATAGAGCTGTCCAAGGTGCTGAAAGCGTGTCTGGACTGGCCTCATGGCTGCAGCTCGTTTGGGATTCCAAGTGGATCTGTGTGGCATTGAGGAACACATATACACACCCCTCCTCTTAAAAAAATGTATATAATTAATTATAAAGTATATTTTCTGCACTCTCGGTAGGAAAAGTTCCAATGAAACAGCCCCCACTGTGGTCACTAATTCTGCATCTAATAGTGTCTCTGTTCCTAATTTGACTGTTAAGGACCCCGGGTGCCACCTTGGATCTCATTTTGTGAGCTCCTGCACTGAATTGTGTTAATTGCTGTTTCACATTAGTTTTCAGCAATTACCAAATGGTGTAAGTTTGCACAGTCACAATAGAAGCTAATGCTCAGATCCTCACCATAATTAAAACGTATTTTATTCAAGCATCACGTGATACACAACGAGACTGTGGTTGCCAGCAGTAAAATATAATAACCACCATTTTTCCATTAGCACCATGCTAAGTATTTTCCTAATATTCTATGCTCCCCTGCTTCCGCTCGGTGAAACCACGCATGTGTTGATCCGTGCTGCAGCAACGTGCATCAGTTCCTCTCTGACCCCAGCGCTAATCTGCATTCATACTGAGGCTCCACTGCTTTCCTCAGCTGCTCCGTTTCACTGTAGCTTATTACGGGGGGGCTTCGCCGTCTGAAGCAGTTTTTTAGGGCCCTGCAAGGCTGTCAATTCGGCTACAGACACGCCAAAAGAGAACGAGCGATACGAAAATCAAGCTTTCGACTCGCATCGATTTTGTTTTGGCTGATTTCACTCCACCGCACGTCCGCCTCGGGTCTAGATTTGCAGACCCGCTACTGCTAACGTGCGTAATGTATCGTAGAGAGGAAACACAGTAAATAGACGGAAACGTCCATCTGCAATAAAGAGGAAACGAAGATGGTGATGATGGCTTCACCAAATTTAGCCTCCAAAAGCTCGACAGCAATGGCGAAGCCTTCCCTCCCTCTGAAGCTGTTTCTCTGGGTGTTTATTGTCGTTAATCTGCCGACAAGGTAAGAAATGACTGCCTGCTATTTCCAATGGAAACAAGAATATAGCCTATGTCGGTTCTCTCTGTTAGCATTTTCTTATTTCAATAACATATTTTTGCGTCGCTTCCCATCTAATGCCAACACAACCCTGATGTTCGTGTGCTCCTGGAAGATTGTTTTGCTGTGGGGAATTGAGTAGCTTAGAAAACAAATAATATAGATTAGCCAAATATGACGTACAATTGGGATTCGACAGGGAAGTGTGATATACAATTTTCAGGTAGCCCACAGCGGCAAATGCATCGCATAACTGGGAGAATTCATGTACATTTTCCACAGGAAACAAAAGCGACGGATAGCTACATAAAACATCAAATATTCGGCTGTTACGTGATTAAATATTGAGTTGTTTTTTTTCTCCAGTGAAACATTTCTGTGACGAAAAGCCCAGTGTCTCACACAATCTGCCCCGCGTTAGAAATAGCATAGTGGCAAGCTAATTTGCTGGAAGCTAAAGCTACACATAGTCTGTGCTAAGCTATCTTTAAGGATCAAGTCTATTCTAAGAGGCAAAGCCTATTTATTGAATGTGGCCGAAGTCAAGTATGCAAACAGTCGTTTGTATTAGGCTAGCTTGTGCATGAATAAAGGTAGGCTATGTTACATCCCACGTATTGGAAATGAAAAAAAAAACCTTTTCAAAATGGCAGACAATCACAAAGAGGATACAAGTCAGCTTAAAGGCACAATAAGGACAAGAATAACACATATGGACAGATTCTCGTCTTGCACGCGCACACGCAGGCTACAGGGCTGTCATTTATGCTTGAACGTGAGGTGCAGATTTGAGTTTGTTTAGTGAGGCTGTTTAGTTGTCCCTGTCAAGACGACATTCCCGAGCACTAAGATAAGAAGAATAGTCAAGTAGAGGACGGATGGTTAGGCTCCTCGTGCCGCTTTCGTCTTGTGCTGCTGGAGGGTGAAAAATGGAGGCAGATAAATCAGACGACGTTCAATCACCGTCTTGCTGATGGCAACAACAGGGCTCCCTTGCCCAGCCTACATTGTTAGGCCTATGTATCTCTTAATTGTATGCACAAGTAGAGCTCACAATATGCCTGAGTAAACACCACTTGTATCTTTGAACGCAGGTTATGGATTTTAGAAGTTGTGATTGGTTGTAACATAATGAGATGTGTGAGATTAAAGCAAGTGACATTTCAGTGCTTCTTAAGAAACCACAACAAAGCTAAATGTTAATTGAATGTAATATCTGTTGCTCATGACCTACAAAACAGCATAATTGAGGCTGGTGCATTGTCAGCCTATATGTTCAAATAACCCATAGTAATTAAAAGACAACCATTGCTTTGGAAATTGCTTTGGAAGTCTTTGTGATTCATGTATGAGACCTCTTACATAAGACATCTCTCAAGGCCTCCAGCATGCTTTCAGTAATCTTTGCTACTTTCTGACTCATTGTGACACTTACTATGTGTAGTGATGTCTGCTGTCTATCAACATACATTTAACCCTGTGCACAGTCCAATTACCGCTTTACATCACATTTATCAGCATTCCAGTTTTGCACAACACCCTGTCAAATTGATGTAGGGGGAAATTTTGTTGCAAATATTTGGGTATGTAGTGCTGTCTGTCCAGAGATATAGGCTTTGGATATGTAGGCTCAAAAGCCACTAGTGATGACAGAAGGAAGTGATGTCATACGGGAGTATTTCAATCATGGCTAGGGGACGTTTTCTGCAAACCTACCTCAAGCATTTATATTGCAATTAACTCTTTTTGAATTTTATTTTTTTTAGTTCTACTAAAAATAATCACATTCACTGCTCATAATGTAAACTACTAAATATAACAGTTAATTGGTATGTCCATGCAGTTAATACTTGCTGTTAATAACATGTCAGTTACATTGTACTAGCCAAAAGTAGTAAAGTATGGACTTTTGAAAAATCTTTTAGGGTTCGTTTCATAAAACATATAGTTCTATGATGTGAAAATACTGTGATGTGAATAAATACCTGCCCCATACCACCTCTTATTTCAAAAAATGTTATTTACAGCTACAAGGTTTAGCTCATTAAACAATTCCAGCAATGCAGCTTTCATATGAAATAACAAAAACAATATCAATTTGAGTGAGTAATGTCCACTAACAACCTAACAAATGAACTAGCTCTTCACAAGTAACAGAAAATAAACAGACACCTCACCAACAACATACGCCTACTCAGTTATCTGCAGCTGGCATAGTATATTATAAAACAAAATAATGAAGGGATTTAGGGATTCAACCTGTTATGGTTGTTTAAAGTTGCTAGCACATTCTATGGAAATGGTACATGAAATTGACATATTACTCAGCAGTATGAACGTATTTAAAAGAATTAAGATTTTTTGTATTCTTGGCAATTTTTGAACGCACAAAAACTTTTCTATAAATTCTATCAGTAACAGTCTAACCTGCCACGTGTTGCACTCCAGTTATCCCCAGCCAACATTATTGTAAATGAATGGCTTTGTCAATATGGGAGTGCCATTAATTTCTTAGAAAAAAAATCCATCCCTTTAAATGGGATGCCTACAGTGCAATGGACTCAATCAAGCCATCACACTCTCTGTTTCTTGTCAGCACTTCTAATGGTCTGGAAATGTACAATTTTGACGTACTGTCAATCTGTCATGTATCCCATAATGGCTATCATATGTATTTACGGCGCAGAATTCCAAAAAGATTCCCCACAGATGCCAATCTTTTTGCTTCCAGTGTTGATTTCAGACACTTTGACATGAGGGTGGAAGATGACAGAGCACATTACTGCCTTTTGCTTTTTACTCTCCGTCATATATCCCCCATGAGGCAATAAAGTCAGTGAATTTAGATCTGGGAAGGTTTGGATTAACAACATTTGTTTTACTGACTTTAAGTGATCAATTTGAGTTATAGTCAAAATAAACCTGACAGAAGGTCATGGCCACCACTGCTAAACCTGCATAAGACAGGAAACTTTTTTCAGTATGACCATCCTTTCTGTCTTGGCCCTGTTTGTTATCTCCTATTCTGAAAAGAATCTGTGGCTAAATATAGTACTTTTTTTTGACTGCCCTTATTCCAAAAGGGATCATTATCTTCTATTTAAAGCAAAACAAGTAAACAGAAGGTGAATCTAGGAGACATTTAAAACTAGCCTTCTGATGATTTGTTCTCTTTGTGGTGAATTACCCTGCAGTACGCCTTTCTATTAAAATGCTACGTTTGATATGGACTCACTGCAAATATCCCAGCATGCATAAGCTCTTAAAAGGGTTTAAAGCAACCTCATTGAAATGCAATCACGCTGCTCTAAAAATTTACAACCCAAAAATTGGCCCCTGTTATTACTCTTTCATTAGTCCCGCAATTATGCTGAGTTGACACCATCTTAATGAGTAGTAAATATTTGATGTAGCTGTTGAGGGTTTGTTTACATCATCAAGTTTAACATTTCAGTTGCATATGGCAGTATAGCTCTACTTTTAAAGAGTCCAAACTAGAATCGAGCATTTCAACTAACTGATCAAATATTGGACTCATGAGAAATTGGCCTTAACTCGACTACTGCAATCACTGAGAGTAATACGTTGAATTCCTAGACTGGACCAAGTGAGGCCTGTAAGCACCTGAGGTCAGGTAAACTGATAGGCTGGCACAGATTTACTGAATCATGCGTATGTGAGAACTATGACATTGTAATTATTGGAAAATCAACTGATTAAGCAGAAACACTATTTGTATCTGTTTGAAAGGAATACAGTCTGTTAAAACACGGTGATTATGGTGTATTCTAGCTTTATTAATGGTAGTACTTGTTAGAGGAAGATTGCAGCAAAAACAGGACGTGCAAGAGTAGTTTGTTGTGTTGTTGCCATGGGTGCAGGACCAATTACATGTTTGTGAATAATAAGCATGTGGGTTCATTAGAGTCTGGTTCCTTTATTAGCTTCAATTTAAAACATGCAAAAAAAAATAGCTCAAGGGAAATTGTTGTGGAAGCTAATGGTAGGTACGTGGCTGTTTTCGTTGCTGATCCTGCCACATTTACTCACATTCTTTTGAACAAGTAAAAACTGCAGAGAAGGGGCAGTCCTCTGCTGCTTTACAAGAACCCTGAGATCTGTTTAATAGTAGGGACAGGTTTCTCACTGCTTTAGAGAAAATGAGGGTGCTTCTTGATGAAGGTGCAAAATGTGAAAGGTTAGAATGTATGAAACTAGGAGATTGTCCTCAATGTGATGAGCTGTGAACACAACACTTAACTCCAGGACTGTCCCTCATTATATACACAACCACAGACATGCATATGCATGACAAACAAAAATACACACACAAACACCAAACAGCACGCACACCTACAAACACAAGCATGCACAAACACACGGGTGAAGACGTCTCTGTAGATCTTCAGGTACTAAATTAGCAGGCAAAACGTCAGATCTGCCTGCAGTGCAGAACACATGGCTCTTCCTTTGATGTGCTCGTCTTTGGAGCATTTCCAAGTAGAGGTCCTCTGCAAGATGAATATAGATGGTAACATTGCAGTAACCTCAAAATAGTGCTCCAAATGGTCCTCGAGTTCATAATTCTTACTACTATCTAACTATCTAGATCCATCTACCTTAACATAACAATCGATGTCCATCCATTAATCCCACTATCAATCCATCAAACCATTTACCATTCTATCTATGTATCCATCCATCTACCCATATATGTTCCTACCCACATATGCATCTATCTGCCTGTCAATCCTATCAAACCATCCATTCATCTACCCATCTAAATATTCATTTATTTACCCATCTATATGTGCATCTAGCTATGTTCTTACTTACATTCAACCTATCAATCCATGTTCATCCATCAATAAAACGGTTAATCAATCCATCCATTAACCTATCTTTGCATATTTCTATATAGACATATACCTCCCCACATATCTATCTATCTATCTATCTATCTATCTATCTATCTATCTATCTATCTATCTATCTATCTATCTATCTATCTATCTATCCATCCATCCATCCATCCATCCATCCATCCATCCATCCATCCATCCATCCATCCATCCATCCATCTATCAATCCATCTATCTATTTTGTCTACATTTCAGAGGCTGATGCTCTGTGGATATTTTTTTCATACCAGTTATTCATATCTAAAAGGGTCCACCTGAGTAAGACAATAAAGATTTAATGTTTTAGCCCATCGTGTTCTGGTGGGCACTTATTGGCACTTACTGCAGCCCAAGGCAGAGTGCTGGTCAAAACATTTGTCCTCACACCCAGCCTTAGAACATGAGAAAGCTATCAGGGCTTCTGTCCTTGTGCTTTACCATGGAAACTGTGTCTTCTTTTCTCACCATTTCTGATTCTTTATTTTTTCATTCAGAGAGGTATCTTTTTCTCTCGTTGCTCCACAGCCTCTTTGAAAGCTCACAACTATTTCAAGGGTGCTTCTTTATGCTGCTTCTTTATGGTAACTAGAGGTGCATAGTTTATCAAGAGCTTTGACAGCTTGAGGGTTTTACAATACTTAAAATGTGACATCTCTGTCTTTTTTCTTTTTTTTTATCTAGTTGTTACTCTATCCACTTGTCTCTACCTTGTATTTGAAGCTCTGTTCAGCAGATTAAATCCCTGTTTGTATTCGAACAGCCGCAAATGTACATCAGAGGTGCAAATTGAGTGTCACCACTAAATTAGTTGTGTGATGCACAATAGCAGGAGATATGAATGTGTGCTTGAATGAATTCCATTAGATATATTTAGAAACGGGCCATTTTTTAAAAGTGGAAAATTAGCTTCATCCAAAATAATACAAACTTACACTGGTGTGTTTAAGTAAGAGATAATGGCTAATTTACGGGACATATTATGTATTGTATATTCTCTATTCTTAAGTAATTTTGACAATAGGCATTTAAACGTAAAGTATGTAAAATCCGCCGCTAGGGGGCTCTCAATCAAAACAATAACAAAAGATGACGTCGAGGCTTGCGGTGCATTATGGGAGTAAAAACGAACAAATCAATACGAACGGGCGAAACCGACCTGAGAGAGACAATATGTGTACTGACGATGTATCCAAGTCTAATTTACATGACGTTTTTATCACAGCAGCACATACAGCGACAGAACGGCAGCTTTCAGTAGCAGCTAGCGCTAGCTTATGCAACGGTCTTTGACGTACAGTAACATCCGGTGTTTCCTTGACAACGATCAACATTTCGTGTCTATAATGGCGGCTCATCATGGCGGCCGCCTAAAAGACACGGCACGTTACAACTATAAAATTACGGATATGTCTGGCTTTGATAACTTTTTCGAAATATTTGAGGTGATGTAAGTACTCAACTAAAAAATATATATAACATGGGTTTAGTCAACTTTTAATTTAAGTTAGATATTTGAATGTAAACATTAGCATGCAATTCTACACACTGTACCTTTAAAAAACATACAACTAAAAAGACGAAGAGCAAAAATATATTATATGTCCACTTTCAAAGGGTGGTGGGGAGCTGTGGTTTTGTTTGTATAAAAAAGAGTTTGAGCTTGACATTCTGAGCTTCTACAGAGATACTTTACTTTCAATGCAAAAGCACTATATCATCTCAGTTCAGTTGCTGTAAAGTGCAACTTTCTGGCAATTGTTCTCTAGATTTAGTCAATGGCAAAAGAAAAACGTTTGAACATTGATCTGGCCCTAGTGTTTTGGTATTTTATAGTCCAGATAAATGAGCTAAGTGGTGCTTAGAATGATCATGTTTAGCCAAGATACATTTACCGACAAGATAACTGCTTTCCCTAGACTCATGTGTACTACTCTACTTTTTGTATAGATTTGTATTCCCCTGGACAGTAAAAGTAATCCATCTTACTGTAGCTGTCTTAATGATTTTCTATGATTGTTTTATGTAAGCCTCAGAACAAATTGAGGATATTGTTACATCTTCCCCTATCATTATCTTGTGACATGCTTTTTTATGTTGTTTTAAGAAAAGTCCCAGCACACTTTTTGGAGTCTAGAATGGGTCGAGAATATAACCCCACACACTGATTGTGCTCCCTCAGTAAATCAAACACTAATTATGCACAGAAAGGGCCAATGATGGCAGTACAAACTTCCTCTCTTATAGCATTCTCCTCACATGCATACAAGCGTCATACAATAACATGTTAAGTATCTATTCACCTTTCAAAAAACAAAGGGGAGGTATTGTAAGTAAAACTAAATCTGCACTTTGATTATATAATTGACCAAGATCATACGTCTCTCTGGAAAAGCAGGAAATAACATTTATAGCTCCGTCATCTTGGTATTTGTAGTCTGGGGCTCTTGAGACATCATTATGCTTTTTAGATTTAGAGGTTTGAGGGAAGATAAACTAAGAAAAACTGGCTTTTCTCCACCAATTAAAAACAACAACTCTAAAATATCACAGAACTTCTTCCACTTTGCCATCTTGGAATCTATTCATTATTTCTTTTAAGTTTCTCATTTTAAAATGACTGGAACGCTTTAGCTGTTTAAAGATGGTGTTTGTGGAGGCGACCATACAGCAAAACCATGAACTATAATATTCTTCATTTGTTTACATTACTTTTGTCATGTTCATGTAAATAGCAGAGGAACCTTGAAATGAAACTTTAACTGTTGGATACTAACTTTAAACACTGAAAGAGTGAAGTGAATGGAAACTCAGTAGGTTAGTGCTCAACACAAGAATAGAATACCAGATTGTTGGTGAGTCCATTTTTAGGATATGAAAGACACGATCATATAAACGAGTTTTCCAGGGAGGTGCTGTGACTCTTGAATGTAACATTATTGAATTATTATATTTCAGACATTAAAAAATAAAAGAAGTGAAGTCCATGTAGTGAGAGCTTCAATCTTAAAGTGCAACCCTTTTATCTCAGTTTCACATTTATCACCAGAGAGCACATAGTCTGCTTTATTCATTTGGTGTAAATACTTTATGTTTTTAAAAATACAACTGAGCCTTTGATCAGAACACAGTGCTCTAAATGGTCCTCCTAGATGTGGATTAAGTTTAGTACCTAAGCAAAGTATAGACGCATGTTTACAAAATGTTTTTTGTATATTTGATCAGTGACAGCTTTTACAGTCAAGAACATGCATCATAAACATTCCTCTGAAAGTCCATCGGTTCATTTGTTCTTCATTATGATCGCGCTTATGTCACTTTCATCTGTTATTTACCTGTTATCTTTCATTAAACTGAAATGGAAAAATGGTATATTTCAACCCATCACTGTGCAGCTGCTATGTTGAGGTGATGAAAAGCCTTGGAAATGTTCCCGAGCTCATCATCTGACCTTGGGTTGAAATCTTCAAAACACCTCACTCTCCTCTGTCTCTCCAAATAATTCTCTGCAGAGACGGATTAGCACAGTACGAGAAGACACAGCGTGTGCTTTTAAAATAAATGATTGATTTCATGTTTTTCTTCCTCTTCTCCCCTCGCAGCTCCTTCCAGACCGATGATGACGATGAGGTGGCTAACAAGACGTGGGTGCTGACTCCAAAAGTATACGAGAGTGATGTCACGCACATCCTCAACAGCTTACTAGATGGATACGACAACAAACTCAGACCTGACATCGGAGGTGGGCACTTCTTTTTTTCAGTTGATCAGTTTCGTACCAGAAATAAAGAAAAATATATATTTCCATGTTTATAGGTCAAATCAAACATACGCTTAAGTGACAGACAAGGTTAAACCCAAGCCATCTTCCCATATAATGTGCATCTGTTGATGCTGCCTGTTTTTATTTTAAAGACATCCTCTATAGTACAGCAATGATGTAGAGCCCTACACACCAACCCAAAAATATTCAACCATTCATCACGTTAATACAGCCATAGTTCTCTAAGTTGTCACTATAAACTGACTCAAGAGAATCTATCTTCTAGAAGTAACTTCTCCTTTTCTGTAGCCAGAATCAAGCCACTATAGAAATAGTGCATCTGAAAGCACTTTTCGAAAAGTAAGAGGAAACACTTGCATGCTTAAACACACATTGTCACGCTTTATGTACATACATACACACACACACACACACACACACACACACACACTGCCAAGACGAGTTCTCTTAATTTAAGAAAAAAGAAGCGTCAGCTTTAAAGCAGCCCTGTGTTTACTATTGGTGATGACAACGGTCTTTTGTCATTGCTCATGGGGTTTAAAAAGAGTTTATATGCACAAGAGTCAGATCTTCACCTCAACAAGAAGAAGAGGATTTAACAACCACTGGAAATGACAATGACTGAAGTAAACAGGGTTTGAATGAAGGATCTGTTCATCATTAACCTGATTTTACAAAAAGAAAACATTTCAGCACCAATCTATTCTTTACTCAACTCTAATCTGATGGCTGAGAATCAATTCCTCCTGGGACTCAAATGTCAACACAGTATTTTTACTTAACATCACAAAAAACATTTGGAATCAGTCAGGCAGCAGCAAGTCACACTGCACCAATATATACAAAAAGGTGTAGGCTCGGCCTTTCGTGCTGAATCTGGCTTTTACTGGTTTAGCACATTACCGGTGGCAGAGAGTATCACCTGTAGCTAGTAATAACATTCATGCTGTAACTTACTTCTCAAAAGGCAAACATAAAACGTGTCAGGTTGTAATTATTGGAAAGACATTTTGTTATTTCAAAACTGAAACCCTAGTAGGAAGAATAAAGAATCCGAGGCCCACCTGATATGTTTGTATTTCCATGTTGTGAAGTAGTTAACCACTACCATTTAAGTCATCCATTGTTTATGTACATCTGCTTAACTTTGACTGTTTAAGGCAGAGGAATACGGCAGGACTTCAAAGCCAAGGCTTCAAACCGACTTATGACTTTGAACTATGCCTCCCCAGGTGGTAGCCAGTAATAATGTTAGTCCTTCCACCTGATACATTTTTTGAATGTCTCTGCTGCAAATTGCAAAATGATAAGAAATAATGACTTTTTAATGGCATGAAATGAAAATGGTAGTCCAGCTGGAGCCCGATTGCCTGCTCATACTCACTGCAGTTGGGCTTTAGAAATGACTGCCTGCTGGGCAATACAGTGTCCTTGTGTGTCTGTCTGTGTCCATTCCATGCATTATTGTTGCGTTCTGACTGACTTATAAGTAGGGATGTAAAGATTAATCGTGAGGCAGTTAAAAATCGATTCAAAGGTGTCAAGGTTCGAATCGGTACTCAGAAAAATGAATCGCAGTAATATCGTGAGCGTCAGCAGCTGTAGAGCAGAGGAGGTTGGTTGTAATAAGCAGGCGTTATCTTTGCAGCGGAAGCATTTTTGCTTCCCAAGACAGAAAATGAAAGAGGTGAGAAGATAACAGACGAGACAAAAACTGTGCAAATATTGCAACAAGACAGGGAACTACACAAATAGCACAACCAACATGATGCAGCATTTAATCAACACCACAATGAGAAGCTTCAATCACCTCCCGATTCTCTCAAAATAAATCGTGAAAGAATCGTATCGTGAACCCAGTATCGTGAATCGTATCGTATCGGGAGTTGAGTGAATCGTTACATCCCTACTTATAAGTATATGTATTTATTTATGAACATGTATGTTTTATGGCCTTGATAGCTGTCCATCATTGTCCTGCTAAAAGCCTTGTCTTGCTGATGTGAGAGGTACAAGAAGCTTACTCCCTTCACTTTGACAGACAGCAGCTGGGCAGGCCTCGCTTGTCTACACAAGTGCACATATATCCTAAAGCCTGTCACGTCCATCTGCAAGAGCAGAACAGGGAGATATTCAGTACCCTTGAAAACTTGATTCATGGGCAGTATTGTACTGGAAACTGGCTGTATTCTGGATGTGTCACACACTGCTAAGGTACATTGAAGATATGCTACTCTCTAGGCTGGCAGTAGATTGCTTCTTTAGTCACTTTAGGGGTCCTGACTAGTGCTGCATTAATACTGCAAATGGCAAGGCTACATTGAGAAGATGGCCCAATTTTAATCCTGCAATGTCGAAGGGTTACATTTGAGCCATTTTACATTTTCCTTGTTCGCCTGAAGTTAGTCTTATATATTGTAAAGGAGTACAAAGACCTGAAGTGGGAAACAAAGGGAAATAAACAACCTGCAATCAAACCAATAGTTACAAAGTGCTCCTTAGAACAAAAAATATTGACACCAGTTTTTTTTAATCTGCAAAACAAGTATTGAAACTAAAACATTCTGTGCATTTGCCTGTTATTTTATATAAAGTGAAAATACTCTTTGGTTTATTTAACTGAATTCCAATTAGATCTTCATGCTATGGAGCCAGACTTTGCCTTTTTGCTTCGTTTTTTGCATTTTCCTACAATTCAGAATGTGGTTTGGGTCTTTGTCAATGCTCTTCACTGTTAAAAGCCAGAGTAAATGTACTACTTCATCACCAGCTCCACCAGCCCCGAGTGCAAAACAAAAAACAAAAAAATTGTTCACTGGCTTCCCAACCACAAATATTGCAAATCACTAGAACTGAGGAAAAAACACCTAGCCTGAGGATCCACTGCAGGGGATTGACCTCATGCAGCTGAAGATAATGACTAATAAATAGACTGCAGTGATGGCACAAGATGAAAGCAGATGAGTGAACCTGTAACTCTCAGTGACTTTAATGTTTTTTTTCCCATATACTGATCACGTTTCATGAAGGGCATCATCTGTATTCTTAAGGCTTCAGAAGAGGTTGTGCTATAAATTCAAGAGCAGCTCAGATCTGCTTTGAGGTGCAGCTTCTACCCAGAGAGCTGCGGCGTCGCTGGGCGGCCGGCTGCCACCGTCTTAACCATCATCTTCAAACGCGCTATGATCTCGCTCTCTCTCTCTCTCAGCGCTGGTCTTCCAGCTGCTGCCGAGTTACACAGCTACAGAGGGGTTATAATTAGCTGGCTATACTGTCATCTGATCCACCAACCAATCAACCTAGCAACCACACCAATGCAGAGAGAAGTTTCTCTTCCACTCCTCAGAGCGCTGAAATGCCGTGGATTTAGATTCTTTGCTGATTGTGCCACTGTCTCCCTTTGAAGTCCATTGTGATGCTCATTTAATTTTAATGCCCCTTGAGTCTACTGTATGTCTGAAATCCAAGCAAATAGGACAGAGACAGAGAGAGGAAGAGAAGGGGGGGGCAGGGAATCTGAAAACCCTTAAGTGTTCAGCTACAGAACATCCATGGCATTGATCAAGGTTATTGCCTTCCAACAAAGCACTCACAAATGTGAAACATAGCACTAAGGACATACATTCATTCTAATAGAGTTAATGTATTCACAACGTTAGGTGATGCATATGGTTTGAGTCTACAAGCTGATTAAACCAGATTTTTTACCAGGGTGCCTGGGCGGCTTTGTTGGCATCTTAAATGTTGTCTCCAGTAAGATTTTTGCAGAGCCACTTTATGCTCACTGGCATGTACAAAAACATTTTTCTTTGGCATCTTCTTGAGCATTTATGAAACACATCTACCTTCCACTTGGCTGCAAATAGGACACAAAATGTGTTTTTATGCCATGTCCATAACTTGGTAAGTGATTTGACTTAGAATCTAGTCCAGGATTACTTATTTTGTGCATCACATTTCATGTCCAAATAAATTCTAATGATGCCAATGAAAAAACACGCACTAGTATTCATAACTACTTACTGATATGTGGTCAAAAGCAATAAATAACTGCCGAAATAAAGTAAAAACCAGAAAGAGCATTGTACCTATATGGGCTTGTGTGACTGTGTGTGCTATGTGTGTTTTCATGCATCATACAGTTGTGATGCACATACATGTATGCCTTTGGGTGACATCAAAAATTGATGCAAACCTGCATTCACTCTTACTGTCCATCCCTTGCTCCCCCTATAGCTCCCATACCAAGCCTGCAGGGCGGTAAAGTCCAGACCTGACAATCACATGTCATGTCATGTAATGGACATTTGCCAACATGTAGGTGAAATAGCACAAATGTTCCAATAATAGTCGTAAAAAAGCAAAACATCTCATTTTTCCCTCAATCGATTGGTCTTGGGTTATAAAGAAAAGATGTTTTTCCAAAGTAGCCTGTGCTCCAGTGTGAAGTGTTTTATTATTTGGTGGTCTGTTTTGGGCTCAATATCATTTTTATCCCTCCTTAAATCTTTGAAGACAGAAGTTCTGTGTGTGTCTCTGTGGGAGTGCCAGGCTCCAGCAAGTTTTTGAGAAAGGAGAGTAACTATTTGGCCGTAAAGAGGAGCCCACATAGACAAAAAAAAAAAAAGCACAGATCGGATAATGCAGAGGAAACACAAGTATCTTGGTAAATGGGTCAGGAGTTCAGTCGTAAATACAGACGGACTGCGAGGTTCTCTGTCATCGACAGGAAGCTTGTATAAAGACGAAAATGGCTCTTTAGGCTCTGATCTAATCTGCTATAGCCTACAATTGCGTTTTCATTTCATTAGCTCTATCTGATGTATTTAAGGAGTGGTGAAATCCTGTTACAGAAAAGTTGGCTCATTTTGATTTCAGCAAATTACAGTAGATAATGCTAAAATTGAGTGGATGTCTTGGCTTACAATAAGGTAAAAAAAGATCAATAATACTCCCTTGGTATGTCTGTGTTGCAAACCAGGCTGCAGCAACCAATCAGAAAATCTCAAACTGAATTACAAACACCGTCAGTTATTTACAACAGCAATAATGAATTCATGAAATATTACTAGAATAAACAAGACTCATGCCTGGATTCATATCTCAATCATGTCTTTTATGATAGTGTGTTCATTAACTGTCACAATATCCTATATTGTGATTGATAAAGCAAATTAAGTTCTTTGCATAAAGCCCATTTAGTATTTGTTTGTCTTGAGTCTATTTTTAGTCCATTTTAAGGATGTGTTTGTTTTTACATTATTGGCAGTATTTGATCACCGTTTCTATTGGTTGTTTTGGCCTGTTGTTCGAATATATGATGTTGTCGTTGTATATCTTGATTCTGATATTCTGATATCTGTCCATTATTTCTTTCACTCTGTAAAAGACTTTCAACTTTATTTTCCTTGATGCCATAAACCCCACCTTACTCTCTGGTGTGTAAAAGAACTTTCACAACCGTGAGATCATTTCCCTCTTTTTCCGTCCACCATAATAATGACATTGACAAAACTGATAAACAACTTTTCACAACTCGTTGTGCAACTGCTCATCTTTCTAATTGGTTTTCTTATGCCTCTTTGCAGTCAAACCCACGGTGATCCACACGGATATGTTTGTCAACAGCATCGGGCCAGTAAATGCCATCAACATGGTGAGTAATACCAAATACAGTATGATGTCAGTGTGCCATCATTGTTATTAATAATCAGCCTGAACTTTGCTAAAGAAACATAACTTCCCAAATGTGTGTGAAGCAATTTCCATCCATCCTCAGTGAGGTGATTGTACAATGATCCAGAGAACTGCTGGAGCTGACAGGGACTTAGTGTCCTGTTCAAGTACACTTCAGCAGGGCAGAAGCTTGCTGTCATGGCAGATTGGTTGGTCCACGTAATCACTATAGTGCCCCACTGCCCTTGTAGTGTGGCAACACTTGAGTGTCAATCAGCTGCTTAAGTACTGCACCGAGCTTTGCACCACTGTGCGTTAAGGTGGTCCATTCAATGCAGTGTTTCCTGCAGCTAGTTCTCCACTTGAGGTGGTAGCTGTCTTGTCAGCAAGGGTGGGGGCGGTGGTGGATAATTAAACACAAAAAGTACACTAGTGACATAATACCCCCCCATCCCCCGAAAAAAATACATATGATAATACAAGTTAGATAAACCTGAACCCCCTTTTATTAAGAAAGTGCTTTTAAAATCTCAGTACAACTGTACTGACTGTAATATGAAAAGCTGCATCATTTCAATAACAATATTTGTTACCAAGCCAATAGTGAAGTAACTGTAGTTAGGGCAGAGGGCGCATGTTGTCAGGGTGGCCGCCTTAACTATAAAGTGCTGCAGGAAACACTGCAATGCATATAGCTAGCATACAACCACTCATTTTTCAAAAGAATGATATCTAACAGTTGGCCAGTTGTTTTTCCCAAAAAAAATCAGGCCAGATCTCCAAGCAGCATATTTGCAAAGGCTGCGTGTGTTGGCAAACACAGAGATGTTCTCACATTGTTGTGGCCAAGGATTGAATCAGCTAAAATCGGGGGTGTTACCTGTTCGAGTTCTTTTTTTATTTGTTCAAATAAATGTTACAGTTTGGGGATTTTCTATCGACCTAGTTTAAAGGTAGATTTTTTGGGGCTTTTGACCATCTCTGTTTGTTGTTATGGTTAATGTAACACATTCATAATAACTGTGTGCTATTTAATTACCACAAACATGTTTTTAAAAGTTTTCAAGAATTCTATGTACCGTCATCTGCCTAACGGTATCACAATGCAAACTTGCATTATGACTTCATTTGAACAGCTTCGAGCTGTTATGCTGCAGTGGAATACATTTACAAACACAAATTTGACATCTCATTTATTGTTAAAGTTCTTATAAGCTAGTCGAGCCAAGTCTGTGAAGAGTAAGACATGATACTTTTTCAGAAATCCACATTTATTGCAGCCAGTACGAGTGGGAGAACTGGATATTTTGACAGTAACAGCCTCCAAATCTCAATTCACTGTCTTCCTATTAAAATAACAACTGGAAAGTTGAAAATATCGTACATTCTGAATTTCAGCGTTGAGATTCATGTAGAGAGCGCCTGTTGTTATTTCTTAACTATTGCTTGTGTGTTGCTTAAATGCTCTTCAACACTACTTCACAAAACTGAGGAAAGCTATGGAATAAACTCTGTTCAACTGCAGTGGCATCCAAAACAGGTCGGAATAGGTCATCTGAAAGTGCAGAGCAAAGAAAGCTTATAGGAGTGAAAGAAGGATTAGAAAAACTCTCGCATCAGCTCGTTTAATGTGTCTTTGTTTTCTGTTGCATATTCCCGCTGTGAACCCACTTCTATTGTAATTCTGCAGCGCAGTCTGCTCTACATGGTGGTGGCGTTCCATTTCACTAAGTCTTAGCTAAAACACCCACTCAAAATAACAGCAATCACAGTGAAGTAGGAGAAGAGACATCGATGTGATCAGTTAGAAAATGTGTGTTTGTGCTCACATTAGAGAGTCTCCGTGCATCCGCATTTTTGGTTACGTGAGACCCTGAGTGATTGCTTCACATTCATATATAATCAGAGTGACTGGGCCATTGCCGTCACTCTATGACATACGAAATGCATTGAGGTTGGAAGATTTTCCAAGGAGCATCAAAGCACGAACACAACTTTGAATTTTTAATTGTGCGTTGGCAATCTTTGAAAGTCGTATAAGAGAGGGAGAGGTGGAACAGTGTGTTTCTGGAGAAGAAACAGAATCATAAATGAGTGCTTTGTTTGAGGCAGGCAGTTCTTAAATGAATTGAAGGATGGTGGTGTGATTCTTCGGAGATCCAAGAGTGAATATAGGTTAAAAAGCGAAAAAGGAGATGTTTATCTCAGTCAGCAGGGCCCAGATGAGGGTCCTAAGGCTTTCTGCTTTTCTCTCATCGTTTCATTTGAACTGTCACTCTGTGTTTTATCGGATGTGGGGGGGAGAGGGGAGCAGGATGTTGAAAGGATGGGAATGTTGCCTGCTGAAAATGTTGTTTTTCAAATCTTGTTTGGGACTCTTTGGCATGGATTTAGGCTTTATTGTTGGGCTAAGCTTTGTCAGGAAGTTAATGCCTCTATGCCCTCTTGCACACAAATCCCCTGATTTTTTCCTCTCCCCTGCTGTACTCCACTTTGAACCGCAGGGCTCAACCATTCCAAATAACAAAATAAATAAGAAAGACTGATAGCTTCCTCTCATTCACTGGCTTTTTTTCTTCCTGTTCCACACTATACCGCATCTCACCTTTTGCTCTTAGCTCTTCAATTCTGCCCAGGCATCTATCGCCCCTGTTTTCATCCCTCATATGTACGTCTTAGTGAAGCTCTCACAGGGGCTGAATAGCAGACAAAAGGTTTTGTCAGGCTCAGGACGAAGTGCTGCCAAGGCAGCGGGTTATGAGGTTAGATAATACTTCAGCCAAACAAGGGGAATTATTAATTGCCCTGTTGAACATTTAATTTTCAGGTTGAGGGCGCCAAGACGGTCTTTTTCAACAGAACTCTTTAGCAGGGAGAAAGGGACTTGTTGGCCTGAATAGACACCATCTTGTCGGAGGAAATGTGCCTACAAATGTGTTACAGAATTTAGTTTCCTTTGGCATAGACAGAAGAAACAGAGAGTGCTTTTGCAGCCCACATTTAATCTGATCTCATTGCATCTTAGTTAAAAGCCACACATTGTTGACAGCTCTGGTTGCAAACAACAATGTTTGCGAGGTTTTTCCTCACAAACAGAGACTCTCTTATCATGTGTTTCGTTCAGCTTTAAGACTGAAGTTAAACATAAGCAATCTGTGTTTTTTATCATTCCTCAGGAATACACCATCGACATCTTTTTTGCCCAGACTTGGTACGACAGAAGGTTAAAATTCAACAGCACAATGAAGGTTCTGCGTCTCAACAGCAACATGGTCGGGAAGATTTGGATCCCAGACACTTTTTTCCGCAACTCGAAGAAGGCCGACGCCCACTGGATCACCACACCCAATCGGATGCTTCGAATTTGGAACGATGGTCGGATACTGTACACCCTCAGGTAAAACACGAGGGATGCATGAGAAGAGTTAATAATATCACTGGCTTAGGTACATCTTATACTTCTATGACTCGCTCTGTGAGTGATTGTGAGGCTGGGTGTTCTTCACCAATAATTCTTTCTATTTAATTATACCAAAAAGTGAATTGTCAGTCATTATTTTCGGAGCCATGTTGCACCTTTTTTTTAATGCAGCATGATAAGAGAAAGCTCATGTTATTACAGATCTGGTAAAAAAAAAATAAAATACCTGCAGCCACCACGCTTGCCCCAACAACTTGTATGTTTTGACTGGACCTAGAACTAATAACTTTGCAGCATTTTAAATTTGAAATGCATTATAATCAATTGCATGTCATAAAGGTGCTTCATGCTCAAATTGGATTCCACCACAATTAGCCACGTAGGCTTGTAGAAGTGCCGAACACTTTACAGCCTATCTTTATTAATGATTCATGGCTCTGATTATCCAGAAAAGGCCCTAGGCCATTTTAAATTTCTGCATTTTAAATTTGACATTAATTAGCCTGCAGGAGCCTTGTCCTAATGAATGAGACAGGAAGTAGTCAATAACAAGGGGACACTGGAACTACATTGCCCTTAACTGATGTTTTTGAAGGTAATCCTGCATGGACTATCTGGCTTAGGGGGAATCATTTTGATTTTCTAACTGTATATATTTAACACTTTGGTTGTCTATAATGCTTGTGAAGCTCTTTCCTGTAAAAAAAAATATCTAAATAGAAAGGTCTCTTGAATACTACCAGGTTGTCTAATGGTCCATTTTTGCTGTAAGAAGTCAAGAGTTAAAAAGTGAGTGGTTGCCCAAGAACCACATGGCTGTATAGTTATTTGTAATTTTACAACAGTTAATTCTGAGCAGGTAATCTGATTGGACAAGAGGCGTCCCATGAGTGCTGATATAGAGTACAACAGCACTGGGACTTTTAAACATGTGTGTTACTCAGTCTCAGGTGTTCTGTATACCATAAATGAAGAGAGCAGCAAACTGTCCATGTCTAGATTAATCAAACTGGTATCAGAATGGCTTCATAAATTAAGAAATAGATTGCACAGTAGCTGGTCTGCGGTAATGCAGGAAAATGTTGGTCATGCTTGGCAACAGCCCAGTGCCTGTGAAGTTGCAGAACTAGCAGTGCTGGTGAAGAAAAATGTTAAACAAAACAATGATGTGTTGTAACTTATTACTGTGAACGTCTATTTTTAGCTTTTAAAGCTGTTGTGTAAAAGCAATTTCACACTTGAGGTTGTGCTGTTTAACCGAATACGAGCACAGTTAAGATTATATTCGGACTTCGGCGTGTGGCCTCGTACCTGAATCTGAATCTGAATGACTGAAACGCAGCCATGTTGATATTTATACAGCAGCACTCGCCCTCATTGATGTTGCTTTGGTGTAAAATGTTGTTGAAGAAGAAAAAAAAACACTTGTACTGTCTCAACAGGAGGCTTTTTCAAAGGCAGTTATTAAGTGTGCTTATTATCGTGTTTAGCATGAGATCATATATTCAGCAGACATTTACACCGACACCACAGTGTATAATCAGCGGTAATATGAGAGAAGGTGAACCTCTTCTGGACTCAATGGAGCCATGATGGATGTTCTTCTATGCAGAACACTACCTCTCCACTTCATTAATTTGTTAAGGAACTCAGAATGTAACCACTGGTTAATTAGGATGGCCGCTGTGATTGGGAGGACAATGATACATGACAATGGCGCGTGCATGGATGGGTAGAGTCGTTTAAGGTCATTCTCTCATTAAGGGGAAGTTTAATGACTTCGCCTTCAAAGTCCCTCAAGTGTGAGAAGAAGACAACGGGCGCATTGCTGTGAAAAACATCAAAATAGATGAGTGAATTTCTAATGAATAATATTGCTGTCAATACTGATGAGGTTTAATTCGGACTTTTCCGATCCACTTGTTAACGTCGCCTAATCTTTTGTGGTGTACTGGTTTTTCATTATCATTTTTAAATACTGGTATACATTCAAAGAAAGCAACTGAGTCAGTGGATGTAAATATTGTGTGTCCCTGCAGGTTGACAATCGACGCCGAGTGCCAGCTTAAACTGAACAACTTCCCAATGGATGAGCACTCATGTCCCCTGGAGTTTTCAAGCTGTAAGTTTGGCCATATGGTGACACCCCACCGTCTTACTCCTCTCCCCCCTCTGCCTCACTTTCCTCTCAAACAAACGCACACACCAACGCTGTGGCCATTAAAAAAGCAACGTATGAGCCAAGCAACATAACAAAGACATCACATAGGGATTAATTATGCAACAGGCAACATGGAGGTATTCATTCTCTAGTTGTTGTTTTTTTAAGGACGCCTTCAAGGCCAATATAATCCTCTGGAAAAAGTAGTATTCATATTTCTGTGTATTTAGGGTGAACAGATTTATGCACATATCCTTGAAAAATATGTTCCGAATAAGATGCTCACACAGAACTCAAACGCTATCTCAGTCTGAGAAGAGCTCTCTTCTTGATCATTAATATGTATTTATGTGTTACAATAAGATGTGAACAGAAACATTTATAAAACCATTCATTCATATTATGCTCTGGCACTCAGTAAAGGGCTTTAATAATAGATGTTTCATAGCCAACGTGACCAAAGGCAAAGCACTGATTGATTCCCCTACATTTTATCAATACTGCTCCAAAAGACATTTCAAAAAGTGACACGAGTCCAAATGAGTCAGTTCCTTGCGTGTGCCGAGTGGTTGGGGGGGTAAGTTATGCTAATGAGGCCGCTATGGATCCACAGAGAGATGCACCGTGGGATATTCTCCAGAGAGAACGCTTCTTAAATAGCTCCAGAGAAACAAGAAAAAAAGAGAAACCAAGGGGGTAGCAGGCCTAAAAATGGAACAGAGGCAACGATTTAAATGTGATGAAAGCCGTGGATGTTTGACGAACTTTGAACATCGCTTGATGTACAGCACATGAGCTCTAGAGGCAGTAGGCAGAGCAGTTTGCTGCAAATTCATCACGTGGCATATTGTCTCAGCACGTGCCACACACACAGATACAAAGAATTCAAGATTTCTAGTTCAACCTCTCTTTTCTTCCTTGGTCTGTCTGCGGGACTCGGAGAATGACTTTTGAGATCCATGTGATACAGTTGTAATTCCAGTTTCTTATAAATTCATATTCTTCTTCATGTTTTAATTGAAGAAACTGTTTTGATAACGAGAGCAGAGCTATTTTCCAAAGTGAATTTAGGACGTTTGTCTAGCTACCCGGCAGCACACTTGAATCAATAAGAGGTCCAGGCAGTGATGTGTGTCTGGCTGACTATAATGTGGCAAACAGGGTAGATCCTTCCATCCCCTGCCTCTCTAAGGTTTAGTATTACTGGATGTCTGAGAGCACTTTAGTCGTAAAGCCATTTAAAGTTTGCACTGAGGAAGTTTCACGTGTGCATTATTCAAGCCACTCCCTCCCTCAACGGCTGCACACAGCTCATCACTACACAGCACCAGACTGCAACTGAAAGGAGCTGAAGAAGATCATTACAGTCACTCTTTACACCTGGAGCGGGAGAAATGTATTCAGGTCCATTCACAGGAGCAGGGCGCCAGTTCTCAATTATATTTTCTACTAGTTTAAAAGAAGGTCAACTATGGCTATTTTCCAATCTTTGATACCAGACAAAAAGTCGATGCTAAATAATACGATTTAATGATGCTAATTTACCTGCTCCTCTAAGTGAATCACTATCAAACGAGTTATTTTGTTGTCATGATTCTCACAACCAGAGAGCAGTCTCTTGAGGTAATAGGATTACTAAACCCATAGCTAGCAGTGGATCAATCTAGTGATTGTTGTTTTTAAGTCAAATCAGGACCCACAGATGGACTAGATATTTTTTCAACATTTTGTGCTCATGTCTGTTATATAATCATTGTTTGATGATGCAGTTTATTTACACACTAGCTTGCTGACGTTGTTGGTATACAGATTACACTGAAGGGAAACAGACAGTGCTCTATGCTTTTGTTTGAATATCGACTATGTTCCAACACTTAAGGCTCTAAAAGTGAGGAATGTTAGTCTTTGAAAATCATTTAATGCCTCGCCTCTCCTCTCCTCTCCTCTCCTCTCCTCTCCTCTCCTCTCCTCTCCTCTCCTCTCCTCTCCTCTCCTCACCCCTGTTCTTTCCCTTTCAGATGGCTACCCCAGAGAGGAGATTGTGTACAAGTGGAAGAGGAGCTCAGTCGAGGTTGGGGACATTCGCTCCTGGAGGCTCTACCAGTTCTCCTTCGTCGGCCTGAGGAACACCTCAGAGATTGTCAGGACTGTCTCAGGTAAGAACACAAGCTGTTCTTTTTCCCCAATAAAACGTCATCTCTTTTAAAACTCTCACTTAGTCAGCAAACACTGACTGGAAACACATGTGCTTCACCGGTGACATCCTGCGTGTCTCATCCTCCAGTCATGTGTGAAGTGATCCTGGGAACACATGATTGCTGCGACCAAATAGAGCCTCTACAGGCGTCGCATGACACAACACTCTTGCCGTGCTTGATAGATTTAATCTGATGGAGGAAGCAGCGTGCAGGTAGAACCATCCTAATGTGATGATAAAGTTGAATTTGTATAAATGAAAATCCAAGAGGGAATATTCATTTTATTATAAGGCTGCACCGCGCATGCCTGGGACTCTAAACACATTACAAAATAGGATTAGTGTCTTTCATTGACTCTCTGCAAACGTCCCTTCACCTTTAAAGTCTGATTTGTGAACAATCGCAGCATCTCTGTTGACTGATTGGTTTGAATGTGTTGCTCAAGGTTACAACATGAAGTATTAGAGAGAAAAAAAGAAGCAATTAGCCAGCCGGGCTTAAAAGGGAATGGGGAAAAAAAACGTTGTTTGCTTCGAAGTAACGCCTGAAACACACCTATGAATAATCAAGACGGTGGCAGTAGCAGTAGCTCAGTCCGTAGGGACTTGGGTTGGGAACCGGAGGGCCGCCGGTACAAGTCCCCATGCGGACCAAAATATGGAAGTTGGTCTGGTAGCTGGAGAGGTGCCAGACCACTTCTCGAGCACTGCTGAGGTGCCCTTGAGCAAGGCACCGAACCCCCACCAGCTCAGGGGGCGCCTCCTGTGGGCACTCTGACATCTCTCCATTAATGCATGTCCACAGGTCGTGTGCATGTGTGGGATTCAGGCCTGTGTGTGTGAGAAGCATGTCTCTCAATAACAGAGTGCAAACCAGAATTTCCCCTCGGGGATTAATAAAAGTATATATATAAAAGAAATACAACCTCTTTACAGTAATTAATGCTATTCCACCATGTACAGTACTTAAAACCATGCACAGCATCGTTCTTATAGGGCACTCAGTTCTATGTATTTTCTTTTCACACAAAAGTTTTTCAAAGGGTTGTCAGTTGTTGTTTGTCCCTTATGAATTATTTTCTTTTTTTTAGAATTCTTTGATCATATGCTGAACCTCATGTCTTAAAGTCTGATTCTTTAAGAAACAATTTTGAATGTCTTAATGGTTGTAATATCTTTACGGCTTATTTTAACTCTTCCTGACCCGGATTGTACCGGTACCCTCTGTACAGTTTAGAACCACTAATCCAAATCTTCACTGTGAAGGTGCCTGTTTGAGGGATTCCAGAATAAATCTTATTGAAAAGATGTGATTTATGGAATAGGATTACACTTTGAAGCAATTTATTTTAGAGTTAGATTGAGTGAGTGGAGAGATGAGACATTGAGCAGTACAAATCACCTGATGGAACATATTTGCATCGATCACTCTGCATGTCTCAAATTAGTAGGGGCACACTGATCCTCCACATGAAATTGTTGAAATAAACGCTAGTGACTAGACAATTGTAGCCTTTTTTTAACATAATTATAAGCTGGGGGATGTGCATAATTCATCCATTAGTTTAATCAAAAGCTGGCTGGATTCCATTTAAATGATGCAGGAATGTGAGTTTTTGCTTGAGGAAGAACAGCTGCTTTCCCAGTGACAGTGCCATAACCATGTTTGCATGCATGTTTATTTCTCTTTACATTCATGAGATGTCAGTGAGGAACATATTTCATGCTTTGCAATTAATTGTTAATATTTTTGCTCTTGTTTGTGGTGTGACTCCAAGAAAAACAATTGCAGGGATCAACTTTGGCCAAAAGAGAGTTTGTTCTCATTAGAGCAGCTGCTTTTTCCCCGGAGAAGTGACTAAACATTTAAAATGAGGCTCTATTATACTTGTACAGGAACCATAATATAGCCAACTGTTACTACACTTTGTAAGATATAAAGCCATTTTGGTATTTATATGGGTACAACTTACAAAATCACAAGCAATTAAAGGCAGAATATGTGACTTTTTGATCCAGTAGATGTCGCCCTTGAGCACCAGCATGAAAACAAAACAAACTGCTGTTTGGTCACATTGACACCATACTAAAGCTTCCACTCTCCTCAAGCGACACCCATCCAACCCCCCTCCCCTCCCACCGTTAAGCGCAAGCGGCGGACAATTTTGTACTTGGCTCGAGCTGCAATTGCCTGTGGCCTGCATTGTTGTGTTAGCAGGCTAATGTTATTGCTCTATAGTTAGCTTGTAGCTTCACATTGCACGTACATTTACACGGAATGACCGTGATCTACGCTTACATGACATTCAAATAAACAGTGAGTATGTTTTTCTCGTTTCTCTAGTCCTTGACTAAAACAGATTTTATACACAAGGGGAGGAGCCGGTCGTCCCGTCCACGTAAACACAGCTCAGACAACAACACAGCCAGCGGGACTCACACTTCTCACTCATTGTAGACAGTCATCACTCAGAGAGACATTTACATTCAATATACTTGATTTCTGCTTTATTTACGTGTAAAATGTCACACATTCTGCCTTTAAAATGGAAAAGCAGACATACATCCTCTACAAACAACAGGGTGAAGGTTGCAATCTGTTCACTTATAGCTTCAACTCCATCTCCTTTTATTACGAGTTATTCAATGTATCCTAATCTCTCCGTTATGTGCGTATTGATCAGCAGGGCATGTTTTTTTTTTTGGCTGTGCTCCATCTCCATTTGGAATATACTGTTGGCTGAGAGGCTACAGAAAGTAAAGTTATTGTATCAGACATTTGCCGAGGGGTCATTATTCTTACTATGATTTGCAGCTCAGCATGTCTAGTCGTTTAGTGTATTGCTTTCCTTTTAAAAGCCTGTTTAGAGAGAAGGACATTCTGCGAGCGGTAATAAGGAGGCGTAGTAGAGTGAAAGGACTTCTGTTCAGCTTCTGATGCTTTTCGAAATTGTCAAGGGTGCTTTACATTGTGATGCAGGTCCAGCTTTATGGCATACATGGAAATGAAGCTTAAGCCTACTTTCTGAATTGACATACAGGGTTTTGGTAGCCGAGGTACTCATCAAATACCTTTTTTTACCCTAGAAGAGTAACAATCGAGATGCCGTAGTTATTGTTTTTGTGTGAGTGAGGGAGAAAGCTGCTGTCATTGTGATGTATACAGTGTTTACTACTTTGACAATTTAACCTCATTAATAAGTATAAAGCTCATGGAAAAACGGTTTAGAGAATGAGAAGAAATGATGGTCAGTCCTGTGAGTTGTGTTTGTTTTGTTTTGCATCAAGTTGCACTAAGCTGTATGTTTCCTTTACACTTTTTCTCATGGCAAATGTCCCCTCAGGGACCATGAAGTTCATCTTATATAATATCATTTAAAAAAATCACAGTACAAGTTTAATGTAGTTACATATGTGGGAGTGAAATTCTTTTCATGGGTGGCCAATACACTGAGCTGGAGCCAAAACACACAGACACAGGCTCGTATGCACTCGAACACATCATAGCTATGGGAGTAACTGAGTTCACCCAGTCGTTCTATAATTCGCCCCAATTCTAGTGTAGAGTGTCACTTCTATGTAAGGCTCACACAGCTCAGGGAGGCAGGGAGTATTTTGGCATGTACAGAACATGTGCGTTGTGCAACCAAATGCTTGAACTGCACTGTTGCAAGGTGATTTAGAAAAAAAAAATAATGTTCTTTTTGTTTTAATCAAAACAGTTTTCAAGAGACAACATGAAAAGGCAATCTGCGTAGGAGGATGAGCTGGAGTGGAGAATTTGCGGCGTCCTCTCTCTCTCTCTCTCTGATCTGGTTTGTTATTCCCACCAACAGCCATCTGCTCTCTTGTCAGAGCAGAGAACCTTGACTGTGGCTAAGAGACCTCTTGTCTCATTTTGCAGTCAGTTTGGGTATCTGACCTGCTTCGTGATTCATGAACACAACATCTGTCTCAAAAAGCAGTCAGTTAGGGCCTCATAATTACGCAGTCATCTCAAGCACTTGTCTTGTAGTTAGCGCGCTGGAAATGGGCAAGTTTTTCTTAAAATGCTGTGTCATTATGAGATCCTATTTTGCATTGTAAGTGTGGACACATTCTAATGAACACAGTTTCACTCGTGATTTAGATCATTCCGGTGTACTACTTGGATCACGCAGTGCGTTCTCGACAACTACCTTTCTGCCTTTGACTTGTTAGCACTGCAGTCTGGTTCAGGTGCTTTTAAGATGAGAAACTAATCTCGCACTTTTACATTTCTTCCTGCAGTTAGTGGGGAAAAGAATCTTGTTTGACTCATGTTTGTAATCCTGCTTTTAAATATTATTCCTGACTGTATCCTCTAATCAAGTTAAAACATTCATTTAAGTTATATCCAAAAAAATGTGTGTTTATGTTGATAAACATATGATAAAGTCGTTTTCAACTATAAAGGATGCATATCTGTGTTAAAGAGGCCATGGAAATAGTTCAAATATTGGTTATATATATTTAAGTACACTGACCTGTGAATGCTGCACTTTCTAATCTTGGTTGCTGTACCGAGCACTGAGCTGTGAGACTGTCCTCCAACCAGACGACCCTGGGGCCAAACTCTCCTTCTGCTGCTGTGTACATCACTGCATTGTTCAGGAGCAAGACACTGAATCCCTGCCAGCTACAGGGTTCTGTGTCTTTGCCCTGCCCCTGTAAGGCTAAAGTTAGATTCTGTTATTTTACTCTTTTGAGTTCAAGCGCTATGCTGCATCACCATCAGTGAAAGCGAGATGAAGCGGGTCAGGTGAGGCAGCAGAGGGATGCGTAATTGTAAGCGAAGCAGACAGGTGAATTGGCCTGATCCTGACGACTGAAGCAAATAGTCAGAAGTAGAGCTTCTCTTTCATGCTATGAGACAAGGCGATGTCTCCTAGGCTTAGCTTGTCTCAGTTCTGTTCTCCTAAGTTAATATGTCTGGGTTCGTAGTCTGTTTGCATATTGAACACAAAATGTTGCATGATTATAGAACAATCGAGATTTATCGTAAGTAAAGGGGTGCTGGGGCAGTTAGATGCCATCTGCTGCCTTGATGCAGTGGTGCTGTAGTTTTTTATAAAGGCGATGTCTGTTTTTATTTATTCTCTCTTCCCTCCCTCAGCCTGTGTCCAAAGACTTGCTCTCTTAACATGTCACTTCACATCAGGACTGCCTGCACTGCCTGGAAGCCTATACCTGAACTTACAAACACACACACACACACACACACACATTTTCATCCACTCACACAATCTCAGGGCTAGACTATATATATATATATATATATATACAACACTTTCACTGTTCTATGACAAGCAAGGAGCCTTGAAAGGACAGCAGCGGGCAGAATATAGAGAATCTCAAAGAGATAGAGCGGAGGTGAATGTGGGACAGCAGAGCACTAGGTACACAGCTGACGTTGCTTGAAGTTAACCCCTCAGTGGCTTGGTTCAGCTTGATGCTGGGAGCTGTGTTCCCACCCATCTGCCAGGCTGGAGTTCAGGGATGATCATCAGAGTGCAGACGAGGGCAGAGAGGAAGAAGAGAGAGAACAGAGGAGGAGGAGCAGACACATGATGGGGGAAGGGAATAAAATGATGTGTTTAATGTATTTCATGTTTTATTTTAAGGACATTAGTCTGACTAACAATCAAAGCAACATTCATAAACTTCAACTCCAGTTAGATCGGTTAGATCACAACACCAGAGGAGGGTTCGTTTCGTAACTTAAAAAAAAAAGTTTAATTCGTCAGAGCTGTAGTGACTTGGATTTCAAATGTGCTATCCCAATCGCAGAGCTTTTTACTTTTACTAAACTGAAAACATCAGTGATCAACATTTGGAATCCGTCACAATAAATACAAGATAGAGCTGAAATTAAAGTTGTTTTGCAATACCAGGGTAATAATTCTAAAACATAATAATATAACACAATGCAGATAATAAGGTGTTAACTGTCATTTCATGAAATCTCACTGTTAATAAGGGCCAAATGTAATGCTAGTTTTAAACATATATGGTTAAACATTGGATACTGGTATTCACCACAGTATCGGTGATATTTATCTTCATGTCACTTTTTGATGTTAAATATGAGCAAAGGAATCAACTATTAATTCAAAAAAACGATCAGCTCTTTATTTAAAATCAACAGTGTTTTTCAAGTGAAAGGATGTTTTCTTGAACCCCTTGTAGTCGATTGCAAGTATTTGATTGATAGAGAGGTGGTAACAGAAGATATACTTTATTATGATGGTGGAACTGAGATGAATGAGTTTTAAGTCTCTTTGTCTAAAGCCACTGAATAATGTAGCCAGTGTGCTTCATTTTCATGAACTATCAGATGTTGTCTCACGGATCCATCTGCAGTCGTTAACCATGAGGAATATAAATGATCTTAAAAAAGCATAGCAAGAAGCTTTTCCTTCTAAGCTTCGAGGGAATTGGTGCCATTTGCTGTCTTTCTTTTCTGTCTTTGCAACCAGCATCCCTCTCCCAGCAGGCAGTGTTTTTTTAGTAAGACGTGAGCTAGCTGATTCCGTGTCCTTTTAGCCGAACGTGTACGCTATGTGCATCAGCTAGTGCTACATAGCTATGTGCATTAGATAGCATTCGGAGTGCTTAGGTCTGCGCCTGTGCCCATGCATCAATGCATGCTCCTATGTGTCCATTTGCCTGCATGCACATTTCCGTGTGCTCTCCGCTGGTTCTGGCCTTTTTTTTATGTATTGAAAGCTATTCTTAGAGTGACCTTCCAAAAGCCATGGCGTGCAGCCCTGTTGTCTGTGTGCGCCCGCCTGTGTGATTCAGTTTGAGTGGAGAAAGCCTAAGGACACATCAGTGGCCCTCTCCCGATTACAGAGCTCCACAGTTTGCAGATGAGTCTTTGATGTGCCGAATCTGGAGGCATTGTAGTTGAAAGGAAGTGACCCGATGAGCGGAAACAGTCAGCAAAAAAACGCACACATATACGTGTATATATAGATATGTAAGCACAGTCACTCTATGACAAGCCAACGGATTTCCCTTATAGCATGGAAGAGTGCGTTGTTTTGCTATCTTTAGGCACTCAGGGCTACGGATGGAGACTTAGACCATAATTTAATCCTCAGCTGCACTCCTACACACTCTTACGCACAACGAGGATAGCTACAGTTCTGCTGCAGCAAAATAACGGAAGGGAAAGATTCACAAGAAAAAGATGGAGTCCTTAGGATGTGAAATGATTTTTATCCCAACCCAAGTGGAGCTTCCTTTTCTCCATCCTTCAGATTGTGGTCTTAAAAAGGGACTAGTTGTAGAAGAAAAGAACTGTAAAGTGGTTGTTATGACATTTAGGTGTTATTTCAGAAGTAAGGAAGGATTCATTTAGTTTCGTGAATGTGTGATGTCACAGCACTGCCTTACAGAAACGCTGTTCCTTTAAGCAAATCCACTTAAAAGGGGACTGGGACATGCGTGTGGCAATATTGTCTTGGCGTTGGGAGGGTTGTGAAAGCCCCAAATGGCGCCGTTGTAACGGTCACATCAAATAAAAAGTTTAATAGAAATCCAAAGCAAATTAAAGGGAAAATGTTATCAAATCCCTCGGAATAAAAAAATAAATAAAAAATGATGCCATCGAGACAAGAATGCTTGTCACCACCCGCCTGGTTTAATCAAGAAAAAGATGGAGGGAGACAAAAAGCAATAACAGCAAACATTCCAATTCTTTTTTTTGTATATTGTTGCGGAGACATTGCATCCCTGATTAAATGAAACACCTGCAAACTCTGGAGCATAGTGTGTGAAATGATTCCGGTTTTGGAGTGCATAAATTGTTTTGATGAGTAACACTTCGTCCTCAGAAATAGATCACCAACATGTTAAGAGAGATATGCAGAACCATATGGAGGAGGACCGAATATTAATTCCATGGATGTATCACAAGTCTTTTGTATATTCTACATGAAGCATTTCGCAGATGCTTTGTTGTATGATGCATTTCATTCAAAGTCTATCCAATCAATATTTGAGGAAAAATATTCAAATCAGACACAGGGGTAAAATTAAATACAACACAACTGCTGCAAAATAATCGGTAATCCATGACTTTGTACGGCTGAATATGAAAATAGTAGTTTTATCCCAGTAATAATGCCTTGCAGCTATTTATCAGAGGACTTTCAGTCAATTTTGGTGAAGGTATTAGGTTAAGAAGTACGGAATCAATGCACTAAACGTTGTTGATATAAAGGCTGCTGTCTCTAATCCCTCTCTTCCAGCCCCTTCTCTCTTTCTGTTTCCCCCCTTTGCTCCTAGATGATAGTTGTGATGGGCAGGTATGGGAGGAAAAAAAGCTCTGACTCAGCCAGAATCCTCCTTTTGTGAAGTTAAATACCAATTTACGCTCCTCCCCCATCGACTCTTCCATTCTCTACGCACACATATACCATCCCGCCCTATACACTAAAGGCATTCACATTTACGAGTGTCTGCTCCATACAACCCCCCACAGCCCTCCCCCCCACTCTCCCACTCTACACCGTCTCCACTCTCGGAAAAGAGATCATTTTTTATTTTCGAGCCCAGTGTATTCCTGTGCCCTATTTTCTACCCCAGCCCCCCTTTTTCCTCTCACTCTCTCTGGATCTCTGTCTTAGTTGACAGTCTAATAAGCCAGTAATTAAAGCCTGAAAACAGGAACTGGTGATAGGCCATAGGAGAAGATATTGCTCTGGGAAAATAAGGCTCTTGTTTTCCTCCCCATCGACCACCACCTGCATATATAAGAGCGCCTGTGGTGCAGAGCAGAGCAGCCCAGATTTGGAGAAATGGATTTTCTTGTTTGTCTTTGTGGTAATGTCAGATTGTCAGTCCTCTCAGTGTACAGGATAGATGTTTGTTCCATTTTTTTGGGGGGGGACACACCATGAAGCGAACAGGAATATGGATTGAAGGCAGTGACTGAAGGTCGGGAAACAGAATAATGTTCAACATGGAAGAGAAGGCAGCCCACTTACTCAACTTAAACCAAAGAGCAGAGGTTACTAAAGCTAATCCTGTTGTCTTTTTAATGATCACAACCCCCATTGCACAACAGTAGTTGTAAGATGAGTTTCAGGATGATTAACTAAGGCACTTGAATATATTGACTACACGATTAAAGTCATCTCATTTTGAAAAAAAGAGATGAAAGCTGGGGAGAGCCAGTGGATGTAAATAAATGAGTTTGTTGTTAGCTCTTGTTTTTGAGATGAGTTGCCAGTAGAAAAAGATGGAGGTCATGGGGTAGAGAGATGCAAAGATTTAAAAGACAAAAGGATGTTCAGCCAATCCTAAAGCAGTTCAAATGCAGTCTCAGCCATGCAGTGTTTTAAGGTTTGTGTTATTCTTGACTTCTGCTTATGCGACTGTCATTAGAACCACATTTCTTATCTAAAAGTATGAAGCAGACTAAGGTCAGGCCTATGTTTCTGAGCCCTAGGTTCTATTTTGACTAGAGTTTGGTATGAGATTTGTCTGAAGGTGCAGGAATGTTCATCAGATATTTACTTGATAAAACCTTCTACTGGTTGTTCTGCCACTGCACTACAGTATGAGTCTGCCACTTAAAACAACACTACTTCTAATACTACCACTACTTTAATGCTATTCTAAAACGTCCCAGTATTACTTTATCTGTATCAAAGAATGTGAAAATAAGAGCCTTGTTTCATCTATCTACATTTATTTCTACCGTAACTCAGTAAGCAGTGCCGCAGATAGTTATAGCTAAATTATCTCTGAGTTTTTTTAAAGAAAAAATGAATGTTTTTGCACGTTTTTTTGTTTTGTTTTGTTTGTTGTATAGCAAGCCAGGACAAGAAATAAGATCGTGTCACAATGGGTTCTGGAAATTTGCATTTGTAACAATGAGCACTGAAGATGAATGTACAAAAAATGGTAATTGTGACTGATAACTGAGTGTTGACCCAGCGCTGCCATAAGAAGAAACAGAGTATTTGAAAAATAAGTAGAAATACCATATTGTACAATAAACTCAATCCCAACTCGTGCATGCGCAATCTTTTGAAGCAGACATACAAAAGTAAAAACAAGTAGAATAACAGAATATACTCAATGTAAAATATTTCCAAAGTTACATGTCACTGCAGCTGTTACATAAACTTAGTGGAGGCTTAGTCTTGTGTTGCATGTTTAAACAAACTGAAATTAAGTGTAAATACTTTCTACGTTCTGCACAGTCATGCTGATTCTGTCATATTTACATTGATGCATATTGCTGATATGTTGATCAATGTGCACTGGCTTAATTTCAAACATGAAGCAGGTATGGACGCATTACTCACTGTGAGATAGCTCTCCTGCACAAGTACCTGAAGAGCAAGTGTGCAGCTCTTAGAAAATACATTTCTGTTAATGGTGTTTGTGTTCAACGAGTGATCACCAAAAAAAACCTCACATTGCATGGAGTCTAAACAGACTTTATACTCTACCTCACTAACAGTTTCTTCTTGAGATGAGTTGGACCAAGCCGCCTTGAATGCTCAAAGCAGTTCAAAGTTGATGCCACTCAGCGGAGCAGTTGCTCTTATGGCCGAGCCCTCATTGTGCAATAAAGAGTTATAAAGTTCTGTTCAAGGGTCCTAGATATTCGTCTCACTCAGCTTATTAGCCTTGTGTAATATTCTTCAACCCAGGGCTTCAAAGTAATTAACCACAAGAAAAAGCGTAGCGGTGGAACAGTCCGAGAGCAGCGGTGAAGCATTCTTGGTGGGTTAATACATTTCATAAGAGGACAAATCTCAGAATTTCAGTCAAAATGGATCAAGCCGTTTTCATAAATCAAATGACACCGTGACAACGCGTTTCCTGAATTCTAAGGAAGTTTTTAATACATTTCAATTTCATTTTCTGTTATCGTTGTAATAAAGCACAAGAAATACTGTCATATTTGACATCACCTTTTACCTTGCCCCTCAATGAAAAGGGCAGAGCGTGTCTTTTTCCTGTTCATATGCTAATGCAGGTCACAGTTTCTTTAACATATCAGAGGCCTTTTATGAGTAAGTCAAGCATAGGATACACTAAAGTGTACATTTCATGTCAAAGCTATGAGGGTGTTTCCTGCAATGAAAACTCCTCATGAGTCTGCATGAGAGGATGCTTTGTTAATATTCATGCCAGGTAGCTGTCATCATGTCTGAACTGAAGGGCAGGCAGCATATTTGCACTGGGAAAATAACTGTTTCTTTAAGAGTGCATGTTATTTTCTTGGAAGTGCTTTTTCTGGCAAAGCTTTGTGATTTTCTCTGGTTTCTATAAAAGAAACTGATATTACTGGGAGCATGTGCAGGCATAAATCAGCGCTGTATTTTGGGGCATTTCAGTCAGCATGTTGAATCTGATTAATTAGATTTGAAAGCTTAAAACCAGGGATCCAAAACTCTAATCTGGAAGAGCACAAAGCCATGAGCAATGATTGTCTTGGCTTACACAGTGTTTGTCTGGGCTTATCCATCACATTTGAATTTAATTTATATTGTTGTAATTGTAAAGACCACTAGATTGTGCCATTTTGATAACAAAAATACCATGAGGATATCTTGCATTACATGACTTATCTATTTTTAGAACTTAAACTGAATAAAGTAGAACTTACAAGATGAGATGAAATAAATATAAATCTTATCTCCAGGTTTATGTTATGTCAAAATGTGTTAGATTTGATTGTCAGAAATAGTTACAGGTTACATATTCTACAAAATACACTTCACCATGATTTTCTAAAACTAATACATGTCCCTAGTCTGTCTACAAACCCCCTCAATTATGAGAAAAGTCCATCCTCTCCGTCTTTTGCCTGCTCCACTTTTCAGAAAACGTGTCCTCAAACAGGCCGTTTGGAGATTTTCCCTCCATGACATCACAAAGGGCAGTAACCCCTCCCCCAGGTGGGTGACACTCCCACAGGTAGGTGTTTGTTCTGTTCTCTGAGTCTGCCCTCTCACCGTAAAACACTGGGCATGGTGCAAGAAAGCCCAAGCCCTTCCAGAGGGGCGTGGTCAGAAACAGTTCATTTACATTTAAAGCGACAGACACAGAAACAGCCTGTTCTGAGTTGGGCTGAAATAGGGGGATTATAGGTTATGATCAAATACAGGATCAGAGTGGATCTCAAGCAAGAATTCACAGATGTGTTTTAGGGAGCTCTGAGACTTATTTAAACTGCTTGAAAAGAAGAAGCCTCAATTAGACCTTTAAGACCATCTTGTTTAAAATTACAAATGTTAGGAACCAAAAAAAACATCGAATTACAAAGTTTTTTTTCTGTGATTCCTCAATGAGGGATCTTGTTGGTGTTTTGGTTATAAACTGGTATAGTTGTAGCGTTAAAGCAGAAGCTCATTTCTCTGCAATAAAAAAATGTGGACAGATCTGTGACATCATTTCCCCTTTGTGAGGCTCTGCAGGTGTGTCAGCCACAGCCATACTGAAGCCTTCTGTGTTTCTTCTCCAAGTTGTAAAAAAAAAAAAATGCTTCTACTGCTGAAACACGACATTTATCAAGGGCTTCCTTTGTAAAGAGACCTTTTGTATTCTTCACCAGTGAACTGTAAAAACATGAGGGCAAAGAAAAAATGCAAAATGGCTGTAGTTTAATTCATGTTTTTGTAAATGATTCAAAGAGTATTGAGTACAACTGCATGTTTTCCATCCGTCTCCCTCTTGCTGCTTGTCTTAACTTCAGACACAGTGACCACTCCATCCATTCTCCTTTGTTTCTTTTTGAAGCACACACACATACATCAACCCAAACAACCCACTGGCAAATTTAAAGATTGTATCTAAACTGTAGTTTTCTATCACTGCCTTAAGAGTATTTCTATCCTCCACTGTTCTTTCTTAACATGAATTAACTGCATCTAATTTTGAATAACAACTCATCTTTCCTTTTGGGGCAGAACAAGTGGTACAAATGAGTGTGTGCTGTGACTTTTTAGTGAAGACAAGCCCTGTCACCTGGCCAAAACAGGAAACAAATAGCCTAAGTCCAAAGAGCTGATATATTAAACATGGGGTGAGGAGCGTGAGCTACATTTTTAGGACATGGAGCTTATATAATGAGTGAGAATCGCATCTGTGAGCGTGTGAATAAGAAATAATGAAGCCATTTTTAGACATGGTATGCTGGAACACAAAGATAAAAATGAAGCGAGACGGAAAGAGAAGAAAGAGAAGAGGTTTGTGAATGTGTCAGCTTTTTTTTTATTATTATTATTGTAATATGGCATGAAGGGAACAAACTCTGTGGTGGAGAAGAATTAAGGACTTGATGGGGAGAGAGAAAAAAATGTGTGTTTGTGGGGTGAAATAAGAGAAAAGGTAATAAGTGATATTTTTTTGTGGGTGTAATCGAGACTGGATTGCAAACTGGGCCGAAAAAGCAACTTCCTAATTCTCTATGTGGTCATTTTTTCCCGTTGTAATTTAATAAAGCATCACTGAAGAACAATTAAAACCAGGCCATAAGGTGGTAAATGCATTTTATACAACCCCCTTTGCCAAAATCTAACTGTAATACCTACATTATTTCAGGTGATTAACTTTTACTGGGCCATAATCTTTACCAGCTTTTGTTAAATCGAGAAAAAAAAATCTGGCGAGGAAGTTTCTCAACAAACTAATACTGGTTTGTCTCTTTAAAGTGCCCAAATTGTGTGTGTTTGTGTGTGTATGGGGGGGGGGTTCATCAGAAGCCCATTGTTTTTAATTGGAACCTGCTTTTCTATTTTGAACTTCTTTTAAAGTCTTTAAATAATAGTAAGGAAAACAGTTGTGGCAGCTACTTACTATCTGTCATAAATCCTCTAAACAGCCTTGCTCTCAATAATTTGAGAGCTATTAGCGTGTCTGAGGGAGGGATAATCATCTGTCTCCGTCACATTCGCTACAATGTTAACAACAAGGCAATCAAACTCTGCAGCCTCCTGTCTGCTGTTTAATCACACTGCTGTGTTGCCGCAGTTACTCACCATGACAATACTGTGCCTTGTTTGCTGTGACATCATCTCGCCACCCTCTGTCGGGTAGGAAAATCAGCAGTAGCCTGTGGAGACAAAAATGCAAAAAGGAACTGGTTAATCACTGGCACACAGCCCCGAGTCATGTCACAGAAAGTGGTGACTTAACATTTTCCTGTAAGTATTGTTGACCCTTGCAAGCATGCCATGGCATCGCCCAGGTCATTAGCAGAGCTCCTGTGTCTCTCACTCACACAAACACACATGCACGGAAGCAACCCGCTGTCACCTCTGATGCAGATGACCCCTGACAGGAGAGGAGCTCAGTGAGGCAGCCTGTCAGCCGCTCTGCTATGTGTCTGGCTCGTCTCCCTTCAGCGGACATCCAGCATGTGCCTCAGGTCTCTCCTCCTCGTCCATATCCACAGCAATTTACGGTCTGGCTGCCAGCACAATCATATTCTCATGTGACAGTTTTTTTTTCCCCCCTTCAGGTCAGCAGTCTTGAATAACCATGTTTCACTCCTACAAACTCCCCTGTGGCTTAACTGCAATAATGTACAGCCATATTCCCTCACGCAGTTTCACAAATACGGAACGTTAAAACAATTTCGGCCCTCTCATAATAAGAAAACATCCGTCTTTTCCTTATATGTTCACCCAGTAGAAGGCTCATACTGCAAGACTGATCTATTCCACCCCCCCAAACCTCCTCTGCTGTGAGTGTGTGTGTGTGTGTGTGAGCGTGCCTAATTCCGTTGAGTGAGTTGTCTCTGCGGCTTTTAACAACAAAGCATCGCTGTTTTCTGATGAACGATCATCCCCGCCAAGTTTTTTATTGCTTTCCGTAGATTACATCAGCTTGTAGTAAATCGTTTTTGCCAGGGAAATGTGTGATCCTAATAAGAGTACTTTAAACCATATCTCAATACAAACAATAGTCTTGAGCTGTTGCATGGTTGATTTTTTTTTTTTTTTTTTGCTCACAGCTGTGATCAGCATTTTTCATTCATGAATTAAAAAACGGAAACAGACGAATTGAATTGATAGCGATGTAATTATAGCGGTAAGAAGATAGGATTGTAGGAAAATTGGACTTTTTAGGAATCTGGATGATAAAGAAGTAAGGGAAAGAGCCGCAGCCAATTGAGGGAGTGTACTGGATGATGGAGAAATAAACACAAGGAGTAGAATTGATGATTATGAAAGAGTTTGGACGGAATCTGCCAAAAGAATCACACGGCGTGTGGGTGTTTGCATGAAAGATGTGAAAGGCTGTGAGATCATTGCATTGTGTTTGACAGTTTCTTTTTGATATATATAGATTCAACCTTAGTGGTAACAGCCTTGAAAAAAGAAAAGGAGAGCTTTCTGAAGACCCTGTGAAGATCAAGTGTGAACAATCTTGCAAACACACCCTCATCTGTTGGCGTTGACAGATGGGGGTAGCTTTAGCTGAGGTTAGACTGAGGGCTCCCATTAGGAGGAAGACAGCCATGGAGGCTTGGAAGATTTGATATTCCAGCTGCAGTTTTATGTTAAATAACGGGGACCTATTTTCCCACACACATGCGTACAAGCGTACATATAGGAACATGTCGTCTTGTTAATGAAACAACTACTACAAGACAGGAGCAAAACATGTCTTCAGAGGTTTTGGTGTAAACACGGTCGTCAATTATGCTACAAAAAAGTCGATGTCAACCACATCCGGAGTGTAGACAAAGAGTGACAGCTTAATACTCTGACACATATAACTGCAGTTATATTAATAATCAGGAACTCTTTCTGACACTGGCGACTCCTAGTGGTGGCAATGTTCATTAACATGTCACTACACCTCAAACCACACGCCACAAAAAGACACCACAACCTTTCACCATGATAATATAGTTATAGGTTGAGCTCCAGTTTTCTGCCTGTTAGAAGGGAGTTTTTTGTGCCGAATAAAAAGCAACAATGTGTAAAACAAACCTGCTGTATGTACCAGTAGCCTATGTATTTGCAAAGTCCACTTTTTCTCTTTAGCAGAAATCTATTCACCCCCCATACAGGGATGTTGGAAACCCCAGCCAAACACTTAAACCAGTGATACAAATGGAAACCATTTTGTTTTGAGTGAAATCAGGAAGTCATTAACAAACTGATGCATTACTACAGAGCCATAATGGCAGGCAAGCTGATACAGATACATCAGCCTGCCAGGATGGAGGGCACGGGTCGATAACACCTTCTCAAAGTGTCTTCCTGGCAAGTGCTGCAGCCTATAATGAAACCTGCAAACAGACGAAGAGAGGAGGGTCTTGCACCATGCCGACCTCGCCCCTGTGGTGGAAATCCCATTATCATTAAGAGTCCGCGGTAATGCGAAAGGAGGCTTTGAGCTGCTGACCAAGCTGGAAGAAGTGTATTAACAGGCAGTTTCTCAGCTGTCAGGGGTCCCGGTTTTGGGCCTCCGCTAATGTGATGTTAATAAAAAACCAAAAGGTGGGCTGTGGGACCCCTGAGAGCAGCCTTCATGTGTCTCCTGTATTCCTACAAATCGAGGCGGTGCACTGTAATATACCTACACCTGCCTGCATCAGCAGAAAACACACATACACGTGGTGATATGAACAGTTATGGTCGTGCTGCCGGGGTTATTGCTCTTGGTATATTTAATGATGCTATCAGTGGCCGGGTGAGCAGAGGTGCATGCTGGGATGATTCACAAAAGCTTGGTAACTATCCAAACTCGGAGGACTCACTCACACAGAGCGCACATGTTCGCAGACATAATACACACTGACAGTCTCATCTCTTTGCCTCGCTGTCTCTCATTAGCACACAAACACACAGATGTTAGCTGTTTTTTCGCTAAACTGCAGTATGTGTTGTGCGCCCTTTCTCATGAGGAACATTATTAGCCAGCTGTTCAGTCCCCAGCTGCTGAGACTGTTCTGTGGGCTGTGGGTGCTAAAACACACACTCTTGCGCAAACACACATAGACATAGACACACACAGACAGTGTAGAGAGAGGCTGATGGAGAGAGTAGCGTTGTGCCCTGCAGGTTAGAAGCCACAGTGAGAGGCCAGCAGAGGTTTCTGACACTGTTAACGGTCTGATGTTAATCAATTAGCAGACAACCAACTGAGCTAGAGCCAGAACTGCCATTACACCTTTAGACACAGAGAGGTACATAAGCAGTTATCTGAGGTCAAATGGAAACTATTGGCAATAATTACTGCTATGTTGTTAAGTTGGCATGGATGTTACAGGAATGATCCTTTACACACATGACACTGTAGGCTTGTAGTTGCAGGAATGTAATTGTGCACAGTGCTAGAGGGTGCAAGCATGTGTGTTTCGTATATGCATTTTAAACAGGCAGGCCAGATGAGGCACATTGCCCGGGTCAGGTCTATCTGGGCCTCAGCTAACCTTAGCCTCCTCACAGCTAACATCTGCCGGGGTCAGCACAGGCAAGGCTCATCATCAGCTGGATGCTGGTGCTCATGTTCCATCTAACTACTGGCAGGAGACGAGGGTGTGTGTGTGTGTGTGTGTGTGTGTGTGTGTGTGTGTGTGTGTGTGTGTGTGTGTGTGTGTGTGTGTGTGTGTGTGTGTGTGTGTGTGTGTGTGTGTGTGTGTGTGTGTGTGTGTGTGTGTGTGTGTGTGTGTGTGTGTGTGTGTGTGTGTGTGTGTGTGTGTGTGTGTGTGTGTGTGTGTGTGTGTGTGTTTATTCAAGCAAGACCGGCTCCAGCTCTCTGAATCAGTCCATTTTGTTTTAGATCTAGAGTTGCCTCGGGCTAACAAGCAGTGTAGAGTTTGGTTACACAACATTATATATTGATTAGTCCATGATTTAGCAGGGGTGTGTTTCACCACAGCTTGGTGTTTCTGTTGTTTTTAATTAAAGTGAGATTAAAAAAAAAGGTTAATAGTAAGGGGCTACTGTCCAGCTCATGGTTCTTTTTCCTAACTAACATCCTGGATCATCTCATCCCTTGTTTCTAGTTTGAAATGTGACCGTCAAAAATCAAGACTTATGGCTGCTTGACATTCCATTTTATTTTCTTTGTTTCACATTCTTTATATTCCTTTACATCCCTTATGTATCTGCTAGACTTCAAACACAGACATGCATTGGTTTCCATTGAAATATTATTCATTTTTTGAGCCTAAAATGAATAAGCTTACAATAATTTACAGATCTGTTAATTCCATATTCAGCCCTTAGGTCACTTGGATCCTCTTCACAATGACTTTCCCCAGCTCCTTTACTTCAATGTAAAATCTAAAGGTGACTGGGTTTCTCTAGTTGCTACTGTCGGGCTTTGGAAAAGTCTCCGGTTTCTAAAAAGTTCCTGTTCATTGAGGATTTAAATTCAAATTTAAAGACCAACATTAGTTTTCTGCTGCCTGTTCAGCTTTGTCCACTCTTGATTTTATTTCTAGTGCCCTGCCTTTTACTTTGTTGATGTTTTTCTTGGTTTCTGTTCTGATAGGTGTTATTGTTATTGCATTACATCATGTTTTGTTTTACCTGTACGGAGGTAGATTCCAAACCATGCATGGACTGTAATAAAGCACACTTGATCAACTCCTTATGTCTTTAAATGTGCTCTATGACGTGACTTGACTTATGTCCTATAATACACACCACAGTGTCCTAACTAGTGCGTTCTTTTTTCTCTCCTGTTTCTCTCTCTGCAGGAGACTATGTGGTGCTAACTGTCTTCTTTGACCTGAGCAGAAGAATGGGCTATTTTACCATTCAGACCTACATCCCATGCACCCTGATTGTTGTCCTCTCCTGGGTCTCATTCTGGATCAACAAGGATGCCGTACCTGCCAGGACATCATTAGGTAAAAAAGACCAAACGTTACTTTGGCCCAAAGATGTTGATCATCTGTTGTCACTGCAGCTAGTAAGAACTTAAAAAGCAAAATTGGCATTATCAGAATATATTTCGATGTAGTTTGTGTGAGTTCTCCTTAATTGTTTTTTAATCTTTTAAATCAAGCCTTTACAGAGTCTTCATTCTAATCGGCAGTCCACCTAGCCCAAACAAACATATGCTGCGGTTGTATCAGTGAGGTTCATTAGCTATCGTGGTCTTAATTACTCCCTGCTGTGAAACACATCAACAACCCTGTGGTGGTCATTTCTCTCTCGTTTTCTCTTTCCCTATCGTTCCTCCTCCTCTTTTCCTCCTTTGAGACAGGGCAGCTGCTCAGGAATCTAGTTCGTCTTGATTAGAGGAGCCTATCCTGCCACATATGTTTTCATGCATGCCTTAATGAGGCATTAATTATGCAATACAGCAGGGAAGATGCAGAGGTGCAGCCTCAGCACAATATTGATGCAGGTGGCTTCTGCACTGCATGCAGCAAAAGGACAAAGTATGGGAGAAAGAGGGCAAATGTGAAGATTTCAAGGAAATGTGTCAACTTTTGATCTTGCCCTTGGCGTCCAGTGGACACCCTGGAAAAGTTCACCAGTGATGCAGTTACTTATTCCTTAGTCAGCTCTCCTTAAGGCTCTAAAATCCTGACCTAAAGTCCATGTGATGTGATCATTAGCGAGCATAACTGAATGTAAAGCAATCGCTGCCGGCAGAAACCTTCATTCTACCTCACTCTCATCATCCTAACATCCTCCATCATTAATCTCTCCAAAAATAGCCTGTATTGTTTTCTCCTCAAGCTCCAGACGTGATTTGCAGTCAAAATAAAACCATGATTAATTCCAATGCTAAAAATGTACCAAGAGTCAAATATCTTAATTTCCTTTGAAAGATGATGCAGAAGGTGCGAGAAAGCCAGGTGGTTAGGAAGCGGATTAATGCAGATGACATAATTTTAAATCCTTCAATGCCATCCAGAAATATATGAATTCACTCACAATAGTGCAATGTTAATCTTTGTGCAGACTGATGACTTTCAGTTTACGGTAAATTTAGACATAAATAATCTCCGACATTAAAACTCCCCGCACATGTTGGTTCTGTTCAAAGGAAGGAGGTGCTCTTTTCAGCGGCTTGTTTGTTGGTGTTTGGGAGTTTACTGGGCTCGTTCTCATCCCTTGTATCTGTGTACTTACAGTTTAAACGCATTTTCTGGTCGTGTTCCATCACTGCTACTCCATCTGCATCATCATTAGAGACAGAGTGATTAAAGAGAGAGTGTGTGTGTGTGTGTGTGTGTGTGTGTGTGTGTGGGGGGGGGGCTTACCAGATAAAGGAGTGAAGTATGCTAGTGTGATGGTCAATGGAAGCTTAACCAGTAAAGTATGTGGATCAAGAGGACAGAAAAACAGCTGGCCATGTCCACCTTATGCCCTTTGACCGTTCGGGGCTTGCAATTAAAATAGACATAATGAGCCTTCGCCTTAACTTTGTACTTCATACTGCACTTACAAAACTTGAAATTGCTAAAGCTACATTGTTATTCACACATTCAGTTATTTTAAAAGAGCTGCTTAAAAACAAAGTCTGTTTTAGTTTTGTTACACCTTCTCAAATATGGCCCTTCAGATGTTCAACTTCATTGTGACTGTAATTCTCTTGAACACTAAAGGGGAATATTTTTCATCTACACTAACACGCAGATGTGTCCCTGGCTCAAAAAAATGTGAGTTGGTAGCTATATGGAAAAAAAAAGTTTAACACATTGAAAAACTGTTTAATAATCTTGAAAATATAGAAAGTTTTAATTCTACACTTGGACTTTCATTCTGCTTAGCTTCATTCCAAGTGTGTTGAAGACGGTTGTATTATAGCCTGTCCTAACAGCATCCGACGCGAGCGAGCGTCTTCGACTACAACATCCTGATTCTTTTGTTTCCTATTGGAGTGTCCGAACTGTCTGCCAGCGCCGTAGCGCCGTTTTTACCTGACACCCCGTTTCTATTTTCCTCTCTGTCGCTCGCGCAGACGGACGAAGAACGAGGAAGGAGGGGGCTCCACAAGGCACTGACAGTCCCTTTGCTCACTCAACAGAGCTTGCTAGCTTGTTGTGCAAAGGGGGAGCTAGTGGAGCATTACTTACATCCACATCTGTGGTTGAAATGTTGTGCTTTGACTTGTGTCAACAACATCGGAGAAAAACTTTTTTTTCGGCTCACCGAGAGCCGTTTATTGACGAACCTCTCTGAGTGTTGTGATTTGAGTCAACAGCTCGTCAATAAAAAAGCACCACATCTCAATTTGTCCACCTTCAATACAAAAGCACCAGATGTCATATTGTTTGCAAGGGGAAACTGAAATGCACAGAGCAAAGAATTCAATATTTAACGCATGCAGTGTGGACAGCCAGCTCGCGATCATGCGAGATGCAACGCGATAAACAACGCTTGTGTGCTGTTAGGACGAGGGGTTAGTGATCTTACTTATATTGTGTCTTTTGTTTTATTTTGCTTCATTTTTTTTTGTAGAACCTACTTTACAATATATAATCATCACATTTTGGCTGAATATGAAATGATATAGGGTTGAGGTGTAAAATAAAACAGTCCGTTGGGTTCTATGTGGCGGTGCAAAATGATGCATTAGTATCAAATATTCTGTTGTGTCTTGATGTACAGTAAGTTTAATTTTCTCTGCTGTCACCGATTTCATTACCAGGCATCACTACTGTGCTGACCATGACCACGCTGAGTACCATTGCCAGGAAATCCCTTCCAAAAGTTTCCTATGTGACCGCCATGGACCTGTTTGTGTCTGTCTGCTTCATCTTCGTTTTCGCCGCACTCATAGAGTACGGCACACTGCACTACTTTGTCAGCAACAGGAAGCCGAGCGCCAAAAAGGACAAGAGGAAGAAAAACCCGGTGAGCGTCTTTCTAGAACTCTCTTTTGAAATGATCTCCTCAGTGTTTGACCGGTATCTCTGTGTTGCACTATAGGTTCAAACTTATAATGTTTTCTGTACTGGCATATGTCTATGTCTTATATCTCTTCAGTGTGAACATTATCCTCTATTTAGGTGAAAGATCAAGTTCTTCCTACACACTCTCTGCCCCTCCCCCCTCTTCCACTCTGCATTAGAGTACTTAGATAAGCCTTTGAAAAAAAAAAAAAAAAGCTATACACTGTTTAGTATCCCTAAGGGAGCATCTTCCCGGGGGTCACTACGTCAAATTACTCAATGAGCAAGCATGTAGCTCCAACCTTTTCATAATCCACCGCACATCTGTTACGGTTGTAATTTAGACCCGTGTCACGTGACAGGAAAGTAGGCCTCACGTTAGCCTTGTGTAAGGTTTAAATCCATCAAGAGATAAATGCTTGGTTGAAGGATGCGGTGTCTCTACAGATATATGAGCACTTAAAGAACTGAATACATTTACCCTTGACTGGAAGACTAACACTTCTCTCTAATGAGCTACGAGTTGGTTTATGAATCTTGATTTTAATCAAATTAATTGAAATCGGTTCAATGTCTAATTGGTGGATGTCCGATATTTTTTCTCAACAAAGCCAAGTTGCGATTATACACGATAAAAAAAGGCGGATGTCCCCCATTGGTTTGTAAATCAATGTTTTCAAGTCTTGAGTTTTACATTTTGGAGGTAGCCATCTTGGTTTTTGGACATCAAGTTGAATACTCATTGCCACAACTTTGTTGACAGGTCGCTGTTAGAGCTACTTCTCAATCAAAGGTACCCCTCTTTATTGTCTAGTTGATTCTCAATTGCACTATCATTTCAAAATTAACAGTCAACAGTTTTGAAGAATATTTGAAATTAGTGATTGAGAACTCATACAGTCAGATTTGGGGGTTTTCTACAACCGCATCCTTCTGGTTCATTTGAAAGAACGCAGATTTTGAGGCTATCCGCATTGGATTACATTTTGAAATAGAAAGTTTACATCCTTAAAATATCAGTCTGTGGTTGTGATGCTTTTCAAAGGTATCTATGTGTGTAACTGCAAACCGTCTTTGGAGTCATGGCATCTTTTTTTTTTATTATTCATTATATGTATATCTATATATCTTTTTTACTGTGCTTGGGTTAACATTTGCATTGAACTGGAATTGGTGGGATGATTGAGAAATCTAGTCTCAGCCTCTGTAACTAAGGTTTGGCACATGGATTTACTGTTTCGTGGGCAAATCAGTGCTTCTTTCCAAGATGCAGGAATGAGTAAGTATGAAAGAGAAAAGGAGGGCTAAGACTGAAACTCTTTTTTTTATGTAAATGTGATCTAATACAATGCAGTTATTTGTCAGAGGTACTTATAAGATTGAAATATCAGTGTGTTTTGTTTCTTTTACAACATCTGCTGATTTTGATGAAGTTTTGCAAAAGACAAATGTTTCCAATCTAATGTGAAATCCTAACCGTTCTACACTCACAGGGAGCTTTTACAACGCAGCATTGTGGATTGTGTATGTGAAGCTCTCTAGCTTTGCTTTATGTACGCAATGTAATATTTCTCCTAAGGTGATGCCGGCGTAAGAAGCATGTGAGATACATTTATATCCCACCATGCATCTCCCCTTGTCTCTGTTTGTAACATGTATGTCTCTCTACAGTATATTTCTTCTCTTTCCATTTGAATATAGACAGTACAGTGCTTGTAACGTTCACACATTATCTCGTGTTTCTGTTCCCTTTCTTTTTATTGATGTTTTTCTTTATCTGTTTACATGTATTCTTTGTTTTTTTGTTACTCTCTTCCAACTCCACATATTCTTTGTTTCCTGTCTGGACAAAAGCTCCTCCGGCTCTTTTCCTCAAAGGTATATTGCCTGTGTCTGACTGCATGTTTCTGATGCATTTTGGCTCTTTGAGCCGCAACCACCTCACTGCTTTTCTGTCTGTTCTCTAGCAGACACGCCTCCCTCTATTCCTTCTTTATCTACCTGCATTCCCTTATTAGTTACCAAATAGAAATCTGAGATGTCATTTAAACAAAAGGGGGGCACTCTGCAGTGCACAGTGCGGAGGCAGCCAGCCAGACAGACTTAAGCCGTTTAAAAAAAATTCAAATAAGCATCCCACACACCCCATCTCTAGAGGAATGTATTAGTTCAGGCCCAGTGTGGACTCATTCTGGCTTCCTCTGTCCTGTTTCACTCTTTGTCGTTGTTGTAACCACAGTGAACGAGCAGCCGCTGCAATAGCTTCCTCTTCTGTCCCTGCTCTTGCCAGTAAACCTTTACCTTTGTGTTTGTTGGGCTTCTCAACCTGACGCTTCCTACAGAGTCAGCAGAGCCTTAACAGACTGAAACAGACAACCCCTGCTCTGTGTTAAGTCTAATTATACTTGGAGGTCCATTCAGAAGATTAGCGCATGCTAATCTTTAAACACCCAAAAAGCATCTAGGGTGGGCAGGAGCAAGCAAAGATCTAAATTTAACCAAACACGCTACTCGAGGCAAGATAATCTGCTTTTCCACATAGAGGTCACACGTAGTTAGAAGTTTATTTAGTCTCTTTTTTTGCCGGGAGGGATTTTTTTTTAAGGTTAAACCAGCTAGAGTTTCAAACAACACATGAGGGTAAATGTGCTGCAAAAAAAACATCCACCTGCAGTATTTAAACACTTTCATCAAATATTTAGCTTCAGCCAGATAAGCAAGGGATCCTCCAGTAATGGTCCAGGCTGTTTTGAGGCTCTCTTTATCTCTGGGAGGTTGTCTACTTTCAGCCGGTTAAAGTTGTCAATGCCACTGTGTTGTTTATCTGTTGTTTTCTTTGATATTATTTTTGCCAATACCGACTCGGCACAGCCCAGCTCGACCAAGCCATGCGGCAGGATGCTCTTAATGCTCCTCCTGCTTGAGCTTTCCACTGCGCTTTCCTCCAGTGCAACCAATCCCCTTTGAGAACTGAGTCATAACCTGCTCCTGCTAATCCCCTCATTAACTCAACATACTGTCCGCTCAATAAGGACAAAAATGCTGAAACTAACCCCCCTATGTTGTTTTGTTAGTGGTTATGTGTCGTTTTCAAAGGGACAGCAGGTTTGTGCACTAGTGCTGTGCGAGACGAGAAGTTCTAAGGATTGAACAGACCAATCAAGTTTAAGTATTTTAAGCTTGTTTGAGGATGCATGCTTACTGCAGATAATGTTATGTTCCAGCTGAAACTGCAATGACCTAATTTTTTGCAGCAAGCATGCGACGCATATTGCAGATACACAGAAACAGGGGCAAAACGTTCATGTGGAAAAATGGGGGGGGTGGGGGAGTAATTCCTGATTCTTTATGTTTGTTTCAGTTTAAAACAATTAATTAAGATTAAAAAGGATGTCGTATTGTCACAACACAGAGCATAAATACATGCTGTAAAGCACATTTGGAGTGCAAGTGCAGTGATTCTTTTGATAATTGTTCCTATGTTACAAAGAAAAAACAGCCTAAATGACAGCCCCGAGCACTTTCTGAGGGAAAGTGGTGAAGGAAAATGATTTCAAGTTGAACTCTGGAGCATGCTTGACTCACTGTGTCTTCTTTAAATGATGAGCTTGACACCCTAGTTTATCAGCAAGGTCAAGGAATGTTCCATTGCTGCCGAAGGCGGGGGGGAAAGCATTTAATCTGCCAAACAGCCAGAGTTCCAATTTGTCCAAAGGTGTCATGGTTTTTCCAAGATAAAAGCTGATGAAAACATTCAGTTTGAATGCTAATTGTCTCCCTTTAAAATGACAGGGCTGCAGACTCACTGATGTCACTGGCCTATTTTAGGAAGCCTCACAAATGAAAGGCATGTGCCCTCCAGTGGTGAGCACAGTTTGCAAAGGAGATTTATTTTAACCCATTTAGTGACAGAGCGAGTGGGCTGGAGAAATATTGAGCTGTGTGCTGCACATCTGCCAAAAAATGCTCCTCCCTAAGCCTGGCTTTATGATGCATCATAAGCCAGTTACAACATGTCTTGAAAATGTATTTCCGGAAAAAAAAAAAAAATGCTTACAAGAGCCATGCAAGTCTAAATTGTGCCATTTTGTTGAGTCACTTAGCACTAAAAACCTTTGTAACACTCTGCTTAGGCTAATGTAACAGAGTGTTTTCATAGCATTTGGAAATGTTTTGCAAAAACAGTAGCATAATTAGATTAAAAATTGAGTGGCATTGCCCAGCACCAGCTTAATATGGCTGCTAAATAAAGCAATGTGAACTACTCTGCTAAAAAAAAAAAATATGGCTGCGTCAGCAGCCAGCGCTACTCCAGCCCTAAGGTGCAATTGTCATCATTGGTCTCCACAGGGACTGACCCTTGTCACTAAAAGCCTCACTAATTACAGCCTCAGTAGGTAGTTATGGATATGTATTTCCTAAACGTTAAAAGGATCCATTGGCAAGTTGAAGGTGCAAATTACATTGTGCTGACTAATGACAGACAACAGGAGTGTAAATTAGCTCCCCTGTTGTGTCACTGGGGTCTTGATTATGACACTCCAAGGCTTTGACCGCTAACTGTGTCATTTTTGTCCTGTCAAAAGCAGACACCCACGGTAGACATTCGCCCACGCTCAGCCACGGCCATCCAGATGAACAACGCCACGCACATGCAGGAGCGGGACGAGGAGTACGGCTATGAGTGTCTGGATGGGAAGGACTGCACCAGCTTCTTCTGCTGTTTCGAAGACTGCCGCTCAGGAGCCTGGCGGCACGGGAGGTTGCACATCCGCGTCGCCAAGATAGACTCATATGCACGCATCTTCTTCCCCACCGCGTTTGGTCTCTTCAACCTGGTCTACTGGGTCTCCTATCTCTATCTCTAGGTCTGGATGTGTATCCAGCCTCATCATACAGCTCATTTCATTCTACATATGCTCTGTGCCAGCAAGGAACATTTCCAAGGAGGGGACCCACTGCAACAAGAGATGATTTTATTTCAAGCATTTCCTTTATCTCTTCGGTTGAAATCTCTCAGTATTTTTGAGTCATGTCGATGAAAACTTTGACAGACACTGCAAATGTTGTAGCACTACATTTAACTGGTATGAGGAGGTCTGTAGATGTGTTGTGGAAACGTTGATTGTGTGATCAATTATCAAGAGTCTTAGTTCTCTTTTATAATTTGATTTTTTGACTTTTTTTTTCCAAAGGGGTTTTATACAAATAGCTTATTATTGGACACAATGCATTCCCTCCACTGTAAGAAAAAAGTTGATAAAAACAGCAAAGCAAATCACAAAAGACATCTTAAAAAATATAAATACAATTTGTCGTATTATTTATGTTCACATATTTTCCCTCACTTTACATTCTAAAAACATTCAATTTGAAGCACTTTAATAGAGAAATGTTATACAGACACATTACTGTTCATTTGGATGATCATTTATTTTTAATTTAAAATGTATATTTAGTCCAAGTATTGGCACAATTAAACATTTTCTATGTGTGGTCAGAGAGAGAGAGAGAGAGAGAGAGAATGCTGTTTATGGACAATGCTCAGCTGTACAGACACTGTATAAATTTTACTATTTCATAGTGGTTTACATTTATTGCATGCACCTTTCAGGCCAAAAATCAACATGTTTTATGGTATTCTTTGTTGGCTATGGAAACTACAAAAAAAAAAAGAGCACTGTTGATTATCATTCGAGATTGAAATATAACTTTTTCTAGAAAAACTGGAAAACTTGCCCCTACCAAAAAAAAAAAAAAGTGCCCAGTTCATCTTTTTTTAAGTTGAGAAGTCATCTTTGAATAGAAGTGGGAGCGACAGATGATATCAGGCCAGACGACTGGTTTAATGATTTTTCCTCGCAGCCGTTAGCTTACTGTATAGACAACACTGACCTCTCACCCACTCCTCCACATTGTGTTAAAAGTGAGCATTTACATAATGACACACTGCTGTTGTATTTTTTTGTTGTTATGCAAGCTTTCACCAGAGAAACAGCACTAAAAAGAGTTTGAGTTTCAGCTTAAAAGCAAACAAAAACAAAAGGGATTTGTTTGCCCTTTACATTAGCAGAGTGATAACTACCGCTGCGCTTTTGCCTTAGAGTACATGAATTCTAACTAATCTACTCCTTAATGCAAATGTCAATACAGACAACTGTAGGGAACTTTGCAATCTCTGCAAGAGACTGTGTCATTCTACTATATTGAGCAACAAAACAAAAATGCAAAAATGGGAATGAATACAAATTACAGCTGTAAGTTAGGAGCTTCATTTGAACAACATTAGCCTTTTTTTTTTTTTTTAAAGAGAAACAATGAGAATGTAATAAATGTCACTGTGTGTGGAAATCGATTCACTGGCTGGGCATAAAGTAATTGATTTTTTTTTAGTTTTTAGTTTTTTCCCCATTAAAAAAAACCAAGCTCTGAATCAGTGCATGGAGGGCAGTGAACGCAGCGGGAGAATCTGAATTGTAAATGCCGTGTATGATAAACATGTAACACACATGAACAACAGCCCCTTACAGATGAACTTTAACAGACACCAGTATGCAACAAACGGAGGCCATGCTTCAGTAGGATTTGTAAACTCAAGAGGGAGAGGTGTAAATCACGTTCTTTATGTACATAAATGATTAAAAGGAAGAAAACACTCGTTGAGCCCTTGGGATTTTGTAAAAAGGGTCTATATTTTGTTATTTCAGCATTGTTTCAGTATATCATCATACAGTATCGGACTTATTGTATTATACTGGACTGATCATAGAGGAAACTCTCGGAGGTAATGGGGTATTTATTGATCTATTCATTCATTAATGCTATTTATTTATTTATTTATTTTGTTGAATAAAAGTTGTAATTTTTTTGTGTTCATAGAGCCCCTTAAAAGAAACACAGAATGCTGTCACTTATATCAATCACACATTTCTGTTGGTGTGTCAATGGAGCTTGAGCCTATTTATCTTGTGTTTTCTATGTTGTGATCGATGTATACACTAATCTCACACAGGCCTGTCACACTGTTATATCTGTTGAATTAGTGAGTTACAACATTATCTGTTGTGCAACTTCTGAATGGTAGACTTGAACATCTTCAGGAGGGGGGGGGAAATACGTTTAAGAAAAAATAGTTCCCGAGCCACCAGAGGAAGAACATTTGCTCGTGTGAGTTTTTCACAACTTTTCATTGGTCCAGATACTTACCATCATTAAAAAGCATCAGTGGTGGTATGAGCATAATGCATTTACCAGCTTCTCTCCTATTTTCCGAACTTCTTTCCCTTTCGTTGTTTAACGGTGGTCCTGTTGTGTTCTGGAGCTGCTACTTCGTTGTCCAAAACCCGTCTTCAGTGTGCACATACTCTATCTCTCACATCTTTAGGGACATGTGTGTGTCAATAGCAACTTAGACTTGGTCATCATCAGTGTTCAGTAGCTTACCGAAGTGTCCAAGAGTGATTACATCCTATAAAGTGCCAAACAGACACACATGCAATAGAGAATATCAAAGTGTATTATCATTTGTGAATCCACTTCTACTGCTATGTGCTAAGACGAGACGTGTGGAGACAGTTTTCTAGGAGGAGATGCTACACAGGAACGTTAGCTTAAAGTCTCCACGGTCATTGAAATATTTTTATGTTCTTTTTTTTTCTTTTTTTTCATGTTATAGAACCAAAAGCTTCAGAACAGCAGTTCAAATATAGGCCAGACTAATCAAAAAAAATGATAATTTTGAGTGAACTAGAAGACATCTCTGATTCAAACTGTATCTGACTTTGTTTACAAACCCATCACACTGCGAACCAAGCTCGTTTTTTGTTTCTTCTTGTTTTCTTTTTTTATGACATTGGTGCAAAAAAAAAAAAACTGAGGTTTTGTTTTTCCATAACGGTTAAAGCTTGTTTATAGTATGTTTACTATATGTTTAGTGCACTCTACTGTAAATGCAAAGATATAAAGGTGAATGGAAGTTAATGAAACTTGTTTATATTCAGTAGTGTGCATGATGATTACGTTTTCTTTTTTAGTCAAACTGGGAGGTTTTGAAGGTTTGGATCACATTCAAGCATTGTTTCATCTAGTTTCCGTCCTTTGACTTGCATTGACATGGACTTTTGATTCCACTGTACTTACTCCAGGCAAAGTGATGACTTCTTTCTTTTTGGGGACCCACAAATGAGACTTATATGTGAACAGCACATGTAGATATTTTCTATTGTTATGTATTTTGTCAAACAACAGAAAACAAAACAAACGCACTGAAACTCCAGGAGCTCAGTCGAAAGGTATCGCAGAACAAAATAAATTTCATATGATCCTCATGCATACGGTATGTTAGTTGTTTACCATCTATGTATATTTGAGTATTGTATAAAACGGGCACTGATCCATTCTGCTAGGGTCTGCATAATATATTATACATGTACTGGAAAAAATCCTTTTCATAAGGGAATTGCACATAGCTGTGGAATTTTACAATAAAATGGTTGCATTTATCAAAGTTCATATTTCCATCATTATTATTTCAAGAGTTTCTCAGCTGTCTTGTTGTGGTGGTGTTCTATATTCTTTTTAGACTAAGTACACACAAAGCTAGTTTTAACTCTTTAAAAGAAGAATGTGTGACATTGTACACATAACTACAGCAGAAATCAAGAATATCCTGTCGAAAATGAGAGAGAAGCACGAGTCCCGCCAGCTGTATTGTTGTCGGAGCCGTGTAACATGGACCCTGCGCATAAAGCAGTTTTTTTTTTACGACATGCTCAATGATTATTTGGATGTCACGTAAATGTCTTTAGATCACGGTCATTCCGTGTCAATTTCTGTGCAATGTGAAGCTACGAGTTAACCAAAGGGTGCTAACATTAGCCTGCTAACACAACAATGCAGGACACAGGCAATTGCAGCGAGAGCAAAGGGCAATTTTGTCCGCCGCTTGCGCTTAATGGTGCTTAATTATGGCGCGTTCTAATTCATAACTCCTTCGTGCGAACGCGAGTGGAGAGGGGTTGGAGGTGTGCTGCTGGAGGAGAGCGGAGGCTTCACGATGGCGGAGGTGTCGCCAAACTAGCAGTTTGTTTTGGTTTAATGCTGGTGCTCAAGGGCGACATCTACTGGATCAAAAAGTTGCACATTCTTCCTTTAACATATGGTTTGTACAGTATTACTCAAGGGCAGAAACATAATTATGAAAACATTATTTCACACACATTCGTTTTTTTTATTGTTTGCTCTTTTTTTTGTCAAATTTACCCTTTTGGGCTTTCAAATGAAGGTTAGGGGTGATGTGGAACAGCAAACATCCCATAATGATTTGAAATGGGGCCTTGTACACTGCTTTTTTTTTTGATGGGCCAAAAAGACTAAAAAGCCATGTTTTATTTATCAACATGGCTTATCCACAGTTCTGACATTAACTATATTTGAAAAAGACAGCAGAGTAATAAGAACGGTATTTCAAGGACTGTAGTTACTTTCCTTCCAATACTTTAGGACATTTTGTCAGGAGCTCTGATTGAGGTATCCTTTCTTAAGCACAAAGGGACTCAAAGCTTCAGATGATGTGAGGGGAGGGGAAACATGCTGTCTCTGAATGGCAGACTGTGCCTGCAATCATGTAACTGGGAAATTGTTTCCATCTCCAGAAAAATGACCTAGTGTTTAACAAAACCTTGAGTTCGAAGTTTTGTCATATTCGTCTGTATCAAAAAGTTAGGTTTGTAAATACTGCATTGATAAATTGAAAGACAGTATCTAAGTAATTAAGCACCTCAATATAGTGATAGACATATTTATTCTGCTTAAACTACTAACAAATATATCCCAGAAAAGCAAGTCAGTTACAGCCTGCCAAAGATTTCATGACAGATTTATGTTGACGTATCACTGAGTTTACATTGCTGTTAATAGCTAGTAGTATCCGCTACAGTATGAACAGTATGAACTCATGTTTAAATTAGTAGATTCACACAATTCAATTGTAATAGTAATTTATTGTCTAGAAAAGTTTGATAGACACTATACAGTATGTATATTTTCCACTTATATGGGAGCAAAACACATGAAATAGTCCCTCCGTCAACTGAATCAGGTTGCCAAATTTACACTTCAGCACTTGTCACTCACCGTGATGAGCTGTCAACAATGAAAGTGCATCTATTCTCAGGCCGGGGTAACCCGAATCTCTGAAGCCAGCAGAGGTTTCGAAGTTCACAGTAGATGTTATGTGTGTTAAAATACAAGTTTGAATTGCACAGGTCTACTCCACAGTGTCAAAATGAGACTCCACTTTGCACTCCTTGTTGTCAACACAACTCATTTAGGTGCTAACCTGCCTTTAGGGAAACAGCTAAGAACATAACTCTACCACAAAAACATGTTTTGATTTAATAGGCCAGTTTTTGTTCAGGAATAGCCTGTTCTAGTCTTGCCCAGTGACTCTTCTTTCCAGGAAAGTGCACTTAAAAAACAGCAGCAGTTGGCTGATGGACCCCTGTGCTGGCACTTTTCCCTCCACTGGGCAGGGTGGCAGCTGCAGAGGACAGCCAGCGAATCCCTCTGATTATTACACAACCGTCTGCAGTGTACCACCGCAGCGCGCTGTCATCACTGGCCCTTTCATCAGCTGAGGTACACACTCCTCAGCAAGAGCAGAGCAGGGAGTGCAGGGACTCCTGCATTAATAATTCAGTCTGCACATGGCTCAATTTTTGTAGGACTTCACCCTTATGCCTTTCATCACTCAGGGCAATGAGATATCCACAGTATAAATATGTTGTGACTCTTTTTTGTAGATAAAACAGCAAAATGTTACATGTTTTCTTCACTATGCTGACAAGTATCAGACAATTCAAAATGTTTGCCTACAAAACAGTGAACCACAGATGTTTTCTAAAAATCCTTGAACAGTGTGCAGGGGGGCTTTCTGTCTTTAAAGGGGACATATTATGAAAAATACACTTTTACAGTGTTTTTGAACATATATTTGGGTAACCTGAGTGTCTATCAACCCACAAAAAGTGAAATAAACCCATCCAGTCCTTTGTTTGTGGTCTGCATAAGTCTTACAACACAGACAAAATTGCTCCGTTTCAAACTTTCTCAACTTGTGACATCACAGTGGGATTCTGGTAAAAAAAATACCCTCCCTTCCCCTGTTTTCTCGACCCATCGACTCCACCCCCAGCCTAGAGAAAAACTTTTGCGCTGGTCTGCCATTTGTATTCTCGCTACAGAGGAGTGATGTCTACCGGGGAAAACTCAGGGGGGGCTCATTGCATTTAAAGAGACACACACACCAAAACGGAGCGCTCTGAGAGAGCTGGTTTATACAGGGTCGCAAACGTTCTCTGGTGCTTGATTCATGTTATAGTTTGACCAAAGCACAGCACAGATGTTTCATTTAGACCACAGGGGACAGTTTGAAAAGGTGAAAAAGGGGTATAATATGTCCTCTTTAAAGCATTTATTTGTCAATATTTATACTGCTAACAATTCAAATGAATTGGTCCTGGTTGCAAGTACTTTCTGTGCATTCAAAACCTGATACACCTAAGTGGTCTCTAACATAAACAGACATCATTGAGATAAACATATTAAAACTATATCTATTAGTCTATCAACTGAACTTAGTCCCATGCTCTGTCATTGCCATGACCTATGCATTTAATTTGAGTTAGTTATATATATCATAATCTAATAGTACATAAATAGAACTGTAAAAAGCATTAGATTTACCAAAAACACAGAGTATAGGGGTTCAAACCAAAGGTCGTGGATGCAGGGTATAGATGTCATTTGTTGAAACAGAGTGTGCACATCAGCCTGTTTTTCTCTTCTGGACAAAACCCAGGTAAACAATTTAAGCAGACGACCCTCCAGTGGCAGCCAACTAAGCATGGCCAGAGTAGCCCTATCAGTGTGCAGGGCATCACAGCACAAACATGGCAAAAGGGTAACCTTTAATTAACCCACAGAGGTTATACAGTTGCCTCTGTAAAGATGTTTGTCTCATGACAAAGTATGGATCAATGGAAGAAGAAGAGTCAAAAGCAGGTGCAGCGCTGCAGCTCAGATGACTTTGCAATCAAAAGCGTAGAATTTCTAGGATGCACCTACATGAAAGTGAATTATAAAATATCAAAGATGCCTTCAAACATGCTGAAAAAGAAATGTAATTACAGTCTGGTCTTTGATGATAACATCTCTGTTCATGATGTTTAAAAAAAGACACTACAACTAAAGATAACCGCGCTGTTACATCAGTACCCAACTGACTTCATTAGAGATGACATTTAATGACTTCTGATCTATTCAATCAATCACGCACGATGGAAAATGTCAGCCATAAAATAATTTGACCTTTCTCTTTGATTTAGACTCTACCTCTGTGTCACTGAGGCCTGCTTGGAGTGTCCATGTACCGTGTGATTTAAACGTACAATATGAATCATTTTATGACAATGTTTACATTTAAATATCTTAATTAAATAAGAAATTGACTAAACCCATGTTATAGTTTAGTTGAGTTTATTAGTTTATTTGAATCAGGGACAGTGTACAAAAAAACCCCATTAGTCTCAGAAGAGAAGAGATGCTTTTTACCAGATTAAGCTAACTAGCTAATTTCCATCTGCTGTCCATTTTTTTGTTGAGAACTTACATCACCTCAAATATTTCCAACAGTTATCAAAACCAGAGAAATCTGTAATTTTACAGTTATAATGGGATGTGTCTTTTCGAGGCGGCCGCCATGACAGACAGAATTTTTATCGTTGCCATGGAGACATCGGATGTTATGTCAAAGACCGCTACATAAGGAAGCGGGAATTGCTACTAAAAGATGCCATTCTGTTGCTGTATGTGCTGCTGTGATAAAAAGCATTATGTAAATTATACTCGGATACATCGTCGGTAAACATATTCTCTTCTTCAGATCTGTTTCGCCCGTTTGTCTTTATTACGTGAACGAAGAGGTATTTTCGGTTTGCATGTGGATTTTTTTCTGATGTTTCTGCCAGTGTTTACAAAACACATTTAACTGTGCGTGCATGTCTCTGCCTGGTTTCCTGCACTCCTCATTAACAGCTCCAAAGTAATCTGCTTGAGCTCAGCAGAAGTGTGAGCGGGGTAACAGAGGATGGTTGCATAACCTCTTCTTTTAGCAAAAAAAAAAAAAAAACAACTCAGTACAAACAGGGATTAATTACCAGGGCTTACTGTCAAAGTACTCTTCTCAGTAATCATCATGAATGAAATGGAAGGAAATACAAAATATTTGCCTTTTTTTGGTGTGTATCACATTAAAAGTCTCTAATCTTATAAATGGAAACCAACCAATCACAGTCAAAATGTCCCACTCTAGAGTCCCAAATCTCATAATGCTGTTTAATATCTCCAACTTCAAAATGCCAAAGTGTACGAACCCGAGAGATTTAGGGCGTGTAAAAGATAAATTGAGGTTTAATTTTTTTGTTCTCGCTCATTAATAATTCTGAAAAGTCATCTGACATTCATGTTTCTTAAATTCTCAGCCAGTTCTTCTCCCCACAGCTGCATCTGCCTGCACTCTTCTCTGTAATGACACATATCCAGCACTGGATTAAATCTTCCTGTGATAACAGATCCAGACAATATTTGTGTTATTCTTTTAAAGACTTTTTTTTATTTCAAGATGTCATCAATCAAACCAAATCTCATTCAAATGATATGGCAATTTATGAAAAACAACCTTTTTAGATGAGTATAATCCCTAGTGTTTTTATTCTTATTTTACTTTTTGCAGATTGCCATCCTTTTTTTTTCTTCTAACTTTTCAATGTTATTTTTTCAGTCCTGCAAAATTTGATCGAATTTTTTTTTTTATTACATCTGCTGGTTCTTATTTGAAGCACTTTTGGCTTTATGTCTGTATAACATAGTTAAGTAGAGTCCCTTGTATCCATTACAATCATAAAAAGTTAAAGTATTTATTTACAAATAAGGTTTTTAAGTGCAAACATGTCTACTGCAAATGTATAAATTAATGGATAGGACACAGGGCCGTAATCCAACAAACACAATTGGTAGGAAAAACCCCAAAACTTTGTCTGCGTGTATGTATGTATGTGTGTGTGTGTGTGTGTGTGTGTGTGTGTGTGTGTGTGTGTGTGTGTGTGTGTGTGTGTGTGTGTGTGTGTGTGCGTGTGTGTGTGTGTGTGTGTGTGCGTGTGTTTGCGTTTGTGTGTGTTATCGTTAAAGGCTGAAAAAGCTGTCAGGCAAGTAATAATGTCTAATGTCCCAAAACGTCTTCTTAAATGCCATCTAGGTCTTTATATTTCAGTCCCTGTTGTGTTTTCAGGTTTGAATAGACCTTTATTTATAGCTGCTAATTGAGCCTCTTGTGAATTAGAGAAAAGAAAAACAAGCCATAATGAAGGCCCTCGATTCTTTAAAAATACCACTTAAACTTAAGCAAAGCATATAGAGGCAGATTTTGTCTAGAAGTGTATTAGAAATGTGATGCATTTGAGAGGTTGAATTATAGTTTTTACTTTTTTTGGTGCGGCACAAATCTGCCCGACACAAAGGAGTTTTACATCTACAGTACATCATTATAATGCAAAGCTAAGATCTGACACAGTATGACGTCCTGACACAATGTCTTTTTGTAGACAAGGTACATTTACCAGGAAGTGAACGCACCATAAAGCACAGGCTTTATCTGCAACTCAAGGTCAATGACCCTTGATGCTTGCAGCAGCAGCAGCACAGTAGGCTTCCAGTAGACCAAGAAAAGTTCATTCTTGCTACGAATGAGACCTTCCTGAAGCCTTGGAAATGTATTTGAAGTGCGTGTTTGATTTATTTTAAACCTTGATTGACTTAACTTTACTTTGAGGATTTTTAAACTGGTTATATAACAGCCTGAGCTGAATACTGATGCCTGTGTATGTCCTGACCATCAGCTACAACACTGACTGCTATAGTTACTTCTGATGTGTCACTGCCCTTACAAACACAACTGTTAACATGTTAGTAAGTAGTACTTTTATTAAGAGAATAATAAAATGCTTATAGTATTGATTTATTTTTAATATTGTGTATTGTGAAGTCCATCAATAACCCATAAAATATGAGTTATTGATGTATGTAATACAGGTTCTAGGACATGAAATCATGGACTCCATTTTTAATCCTAGTTGTCTCTGTCTCACACATTAATGTCTTTTTTCAGTTTCTGTATATGATACAGAATCTGCAGGAAGAAGCATGATTTTAAGAAGTGTTCCAGTGTTCATCGACTGGTTTTTCACCAGGCACTGGTTTTCATGCAGGACAGAAGTGGAGAGCAAAGGGGACGGGACGCATCTTCCATAATACAATATTAAAACACTGACGACAATTTGTTTTTAATAAATCTGTACAATCTGTATGAACAGAAAAGTGCAGTTAATGATCCACTCTTGTACGTATGTCCTCTCTCAAATACAATTCATCCGTTCCTCTGAAGTTGCTAGTCAGACTGAAAACAATGATAACTCACGAGAAAGTTAGTCTTGACCAGAAGTCCTCTATATCATGAACTGCTGGCTACACAGAAAGTCCACAAAAGTTGTCTGTCACTACAGAGGCTACATGATCGCCACACAATAGCAGATGGTTAAAAGATTACATACTGTAGTGTTGTGTATACTTAAGTGCCAGAAAATGGTGTCGCATTTACTAAACTTACAACACCAAAAATAAGAGTATAACTTTTGCATATTCCACAACATTTGCAATTTCATATTCCTAAAAGAAAAAGGCAGCCATACTAAAAGAAGAGGGTGAAAAACAAGGTCATGCAAAGCTGGTCACGAATGTCCAAGAGAATATGTGAAGCTTAAGTACCAATGACAGTGGGCCAAATGCAACCAGTTAAGTCTTTGGAAAATAGACTGGCTCATCATCGTCCCCAAAGCGAATACTTAAATAAAGACGTAATGAAAAAAATAAATATATAGACAGACTGGAAATAATGAGAAAATGTGCTTGTGTTAATTATATAGCATCAATACATGGGCAATTACTGTTCAAAACGCAGTCGCTTACTGTACTAAGTAGAATGCTGTCATCTCTGAAGCCAAGAACACTTTCCATATCCACATTTACATGTACAGCCACAGTAAAGGAAAACTTTGGATCTGTTGCTGAGCTGAGCTTGGCACCCTGCAGGCAGCAGCAACAGAGGTGAGAACAAGGACTGTACTTCATCCTGAGAAGAAAATATACTCAACTCCCACACCCTCTAAAGTTATCACCTTCATCTTTCCTCCTCATCCCTCCGAGGCGCAACTTTCAGAATCACACTTTTACCAGCAGTCATAAGACTGTGCAACACCTTTTTCCCAAGCAGCCTTATCCAAGTAGGATACTGAACATTTTACAGTTAATATATAGTACTTCCTTTCTTTCGCACATGCTGTGCTTCACTTCTGAATTCATCTCCCTCTCTATGTATAATCTAGCTATTCTATTTGTATGCTCCTTTGCTGTATTCTGTTGCTATTTGTTCATACAGTTGAGCTAGTTCCCCCTCTGGGATGATTAAAGATTTATCATGTCTGAAGCACAAGGTGAAGGTGAAGCTGTTAAGTTGTTCAGCTGAAGACTTTTCACATACAGTCAGAAAAAAAAGGAGATCATTTAAGGGCTCAGCTCTATTGAGGAAGCCTCAGGTGGTGGTAGTGACACAGAAAACACTAGGGGGTGGAAGGCAGGGTAACATGTGCATTTCATTTCAGATTATGATTTATAGATGAACGGTTGGCTGGCGTTTAGCAACTTTAAAAGAATCTCACAGTATTTATACATGTTTATGTCTATCATGGCTGTAGCAGCTGCAGGTTGGTTGTAATTTCTATTATTCATTGCATGTCCACAACACCAAAAGGAAGATTTCATTTTCATTTATTTTCTAAGGTTATTTTGGCTTTTTGGACTCGGTAAATGGACTCAAGCTTGTATAGTATAGCGCTTTTCTAGTCTTCAGACTACTCAAAGCGCTTTTACACCACATGTCACACCTACTCATTCACACACTGATGGCAGAGGTTGCTATGTAAAGTGACCATCAGGAATAACTCATCCCATTCATAAACACTCATACGCCGCCAACGAAGCAGCAGGATCAATTCGGGGTTAAGTGTCTTGCCCAAGGACACATCGTTGCTGCAGGAGCTGGGGATCGAACCCCCAACCTTCCCGTTGAGAGACAACCAACTCTACCAACTAGCCACATCCGCCCCTAGCAGTTTGTATGCCTTTATTTAGAGATAGGACAGTGGATAGAATCAGAAATTGGGGAGAGAGAGTGGGGAATGACATGCGGGAAAAAGGAGCCACAGGACAGATTCAAACCCAAGCCGCCCGCCTTGAGGACTATAGCCTCCATACATGGAGCACGTCCACTAACCACTAGGCTACTGGTGGAATTTTTTCTAGCTTGAAATTACAATTTTAGCTCACACCAGTTTTACCTATATAAACATTCTATTCTATTCTATTTCTATTTCTATTTAGCAGCTAACAGGCTACAGTATAGTGCTGTTAGCTAAGCAGACTGAATGAATGAGAAGGCTGCTTTCTCACCACCAGATAGACAGAAAGAGCTTTATAGGTGTTGCAGTTTAAACACTGTGACTTAAATGTTACAGATTTAGACTAGTATTCTGGTGCCGTTAAGAAATACTTCTACTGGATCATCCAGAGATTCCGACAAGTAATCCAACAATAAAGAATGACCGAGTCTAATTGTTTGAAAGTTAAGTTTGGAGTTTGAAACATTTATCATTGCTTAGCCAGTTTGGTACCAACACTTTTCTACATAGCTAGCATAAAAGACTACTGCCTAATAAATCTCTGTCAGAATCACAACTAAATGTTGCTTTTTTAGAGTAGCCTACCAATTAGATAAATAGACATTCAGCTAGCATTTTGTTTGGCGGAAGTTTTTGGCTGAAGGGCACAACTGTTGAAATCATTAACAGGACACGACTTGTATAATGGATGCCATATCAGCATGTTGCTTTGAATCTCAAAATCATAATAAAAAAAGTATTTTATACTGAAGAGGGGCAGCAGAGCAATATGGGCCCTATTGAAATGAAATTAAAAATACAATGGGACATTAGAAATGTTTAAAAAAGTTTGAAAGTAGTAATCAGGCCTACAACGGTCACATCAGAAGTTTTTTATCCTTTACTTTGCCTTCACTTCCAAAAGATTAGAAGCAATGTACTGGAAATAAAAGTCATTTAAACTTCTTTTGTAGTAAATAATCCTACTTCCCTTCTACTACTCGGAGCCTCTAGGACCGTCTGTGCCTACTCTGTTCTTTTTTAGCATGCTGGCCCTGCAGGGAGAGAAAGCTGCAGGTGAAGAGATGTTTTCAATCTCTAATCTCTCGCAGTGACTGACTCCTTCACTGCAGAGTGATAGAGTAATGGCACTCCTTCACTGTGACTAAATCTGTGAAATTAGAACACTGTTGCTTTGGGTTACTGTGCAGATAAGGCTACAGTCTGCCTGGTGTTGATAATAACAGCCTCGAAAAAAAAGTTTGGAGGCATTCTTTATTTAGCAACTACTTTTCTTCCCCTTTAAAAAAAACATTTTTTATAGCTATGATAAAAGATTTAAGAGTTTTCCCTGTGATTTGAAATTATCTACTCTTTACTTGCAGCGCAGACACATTAGCCCTCGGCCTCCCCTGTGGGGCAGCCACCTGTTCTGGTGTTTTATTTCAGCTAGGCTCTCTGGTCTTGCAGGCATCTCACATTTGTCTTCCTATGAAACATCCCGTTTTTGTTTCTTTACTATTTATGCGTCATTGATATTTATGGATAATGAAAGAAGACGGTGAAATACTGCGCAGGGTTCTTCACGTCATTGTTTGCTCACCATTGACTACAACACGCAATAAAAGCCTGATAAGTCAAGCCAATACCGTTACCGGGCCTGTTTCACAGTTTGCTTTCGAGATGAACTGTGGCAATGAGCTTTGACAGGATTGATGGAGCGTGCAGACAGGAGTGACACAATGTTATACACATTTCCTCCCAGCAAACACAACCTGCAACAATTACCTTGTGCTTGATATAAATTGCTGGGGAGAGCCAAATGTGCTGTGACAGTGCGATATTTGAGAGGTTTTTATTTTTCCTACCACACACACGAATATGTGTGGAGCCTGAGGACAAGTCTACAGAAAATGTGATGCTTGAATGGCTTGTCTGTTGGAGTTGTGAATTGTTTAAAGAAGGCCAATTCACACTAATTTTAACAGTCCGAACTACAATCAATATTTCCAAAGTGGGTTGATATACAGTGTAGGGAGAAAGGGTGATGTATACAAAATCAATGTTACTGTTTTCTCAAGCTTTTCTTCTCAGCGTTCTCACCTAAAAGTTCGGTCCACAAAGGACGATAATGTTTTGAAACAGTTTGCATCCAATGCCAACAAACAATTTAAAGAATAATGCTGAAACACGATTATTATTGAGAGAATAGTTTGTTCCTTTTCATTTGGTTGAAGTGATCACAGACACCCAATTAAATCTGCAACTCGTGTGGAAAGTGCAACTAACGAAAAAAAAAAAAGGTAAAGTTAAAAAACTGTAATTAACTGCTTCAGATAAAGTTCTAAGAAAGGCTTTATTTTCCCTCCAAAGCTTTTCAGGAGCCTTCGAGTATCAGAGCAGGGAATACATGCTTTGCAATGACATGTAAACTAGACCTGAAAGTTTGTTAGACAAGTTTTCAGCAATGTAGACAAAATGTTTTTTCTTTTCTGTTTGATTTTGCTGCCATCCAAAGTCGGCCCTTGTTTGGACTGAGGCAGTTCACTAGTGAAGAGACTCATGTCATCTACAAAAGCAGTGACAAAATCATATGGAGACTCTCAAAAACACAAAAATGCAAAGCAAGCCTGGGAGCGAATGTAAATATGAAGACTGGCATGTCATGATGATGAAACACACTGACAGGAGGGGCATGAAAGATATGTTTATACCCAACCCACAACACACACACACACACAGAAAACACAAAAATTCTACTGCTTGTCTTGCAGGACCTTCGGCAGCTGCCTTTTCTAATCTATCAGCCGAGTAGATGACCTGTCAGGTCCATTCTTGGTTCAGGGGGCGGTCTCACAAAGGGCTGTCAGAAAGCGCTGCCACAATATTTTAAGTTTTGATGTGTATACAACTTCACTACATCACAAGTCTGACAAAATGAAGGGAAAAGGCAATGTTTTGGTGCTAAAGTTATTTTAGAAACAGCTTGTCAACAACATCGCTGGAACCGTTCCAGTTGCTGAAAATCTACAGAGAGCTAACCCTCCAGTGAACCAAATCTTTTTAGCAAATCTCTACTATGTGTATCTGGATAATTTAATGTGCATGCACATTTACGTCTCTATACTCCCAACGCTGGGCTGTTTGGAGCACACTTCTTGACCACCCTGCCCTTGACACTACTTCTCTTCATTTGACTGCCTCTGCCTGGGGCGCCGGAGGCAATGTCGCTCCAGCGACAGACCTGTCTAGTCGAGAAAACTGGATCTCTCTCTTGCCATAGAGCGGAAGGCCTGTGGTTGTGTGCCTTATATATCTCTTCGTCTGGCGGTTCAATGGCCCCTGGGCCCAGTGACTCAGACCAAGCACATAGCTGAGTCAGTAACATGGGGGAAAATGGACAAAACACAGGCACAAGCATACTGAAATAGTATGTTGCATATTTTTGGATATTGTTTCAAATGTTTTTTGAGTATGAATAAATGTTCAGACATACATTTGCTAATACGGATGGTATTTACTATAAATTAGGATTATAGTTTGATATATTTGGTGTCAACAGAACACTAGAAGAACATATCACCAGTTTTCACCATCATCCATCAATGTTTTTCTCCTTGCTTAGCTTGGCACAATCAACTGTTGCTCCAGGAAAAGCCAACATTTTTGCCCCAGACACTTCCTCTATAGCTTTCCCGTACTTCCTGAAGCATTCAAGAGACAGTTGAGATAAGTAATACCTCCAGCTAGTTGCAGGTTTGCCTCCAGGGTACCCTTGCAGCCGGATATTTAAAGACTACTCCACTACCAGAGCAAACCCTAATCAGATGCCTAAGCAACGTCAGCTGATTACTTTCAATCCAAAGGAAAAGTTCTACATTTAGTTGTAATCATCACAAATTTCTGAGCTTCTCACCAAGTGAGGGGTGCTAATTTCAACCCCTGTTGCCTGTGATCGCAGCCTTTTCCTGACACAAAGACAGTCTGGTGTTCTTGCAAGAATAAATACATAGACCATTGTAGTCCATAACTAGTATGGGAATTGCAGTGCTCCTCTAATCCCAAAGGTTTGACAACTGGATCAGCCTCTAGATAATAGGAATAAACCTTCAAGTCACCAGGTACCAAAAAAAAAAAAACATCAGGTAGTGTTTTTCTATTGGTGCATCCATTTGTTTACAGAATTCCTTGAGTGTTTTGTTTACTGTGTCCCAGTTTGGACCTTTGGTTTTTGGATGGTATGCATTGATCTGTGTGAAGCCAAACATGTCAACCATTGGGTTCTTGAATTTCAATTACATCTGGCGCCAATGACACCTCACCAACGGCCTCAACTCAACGCCCCTCCTAGACACATGGAAACAGAAACAATTATGCAACTATAAATTCAATGATTAGGCTCAAGATGTTCTGGTTGAACACATTCACTTGTGCCTTCCAAGAGAGTTGAATCCTCATTGGAGCCCAATCCAAAGACTCTACTACTGTTTTGTCACGTTAGCCTTAAGAAGAAACTTTTTACCTCTAGGAAGGACTCCAAGCAAACATTGCCCAACCTTGGGCATAACCATCATAACCCTAATAACTTAAGATGAGGAGAGAACAAGCACACTTTCATTTCTAGAGGGCAATGGATAAGGCAACTTAAAGACTACTAGAAATCATGCATTTATGGATTTATAGCCATTCATACAGTACATTAGCATAGACAAACACGTACTCTATGACAATTCATTGATTTCCTAATGAGCATCACATAGTGAATCATGATTCTTTCATCTTTTATGTTCTATTAGGGGCTTCTACCGTGAACCTTCAGTAATAATATGGATTACCCCTCCATGCCTGCAAACTAATACTATAGATAACAAACACACACGCACGCACGCACGCACGCACGCACACACACAGACAAGCTGTAGACAAAGCACTGATGCATGCCTAAATGTGTTATCCATGTGATGTTCAAATGTGGACTGGCATATTCCAGGAATTTCCTGTCCTGCAATTTGGTCTGTCAGAGAGAGAAATGAGTGGGAAGGAATCTGGAACATGGGCTGCTTATATAAGGTCTGGATGGTCTTTTGCTTACAAAGCTAGCTATGTTGTATAAATGTTAGTCATTATATGTGTATGTGCTTGTGCATGTGTTTGATTACTAACTTTGCCATATTTGGGGCCTTTTTATTAGATTCAAACAGCTTGGTTTTTGCTTATTGTATCTTCGACAGATATGTTGTTGTGTTGCCAGTTTCGATTCAGCAAAATCCAAGGGTTTCCTATTGTTAAGAGAATGTGTGCGGTGAGTTTGTGCGGCCTTATCAGCTAACTGCAAGGTTTGCATGTTAACGAAATACTGGTGTTCTCTGGGGGTTCCTTTTTCTTTGTACAGATCCAAGACAAGCAGGTTAGGTCATTTTCAACTCTTAGTTCAATGCAAAGTTTGCACCTGAGGGCAAATGTGTTGATAAGTATCTGTAAGTGTTGTGATAGACTGGCAGTCTCTTGAAAGTGTGCCATGTCCAATGCACCTAGAATACACTCCAGCAACCTCAACAATCTGAACAGGATATGCTTATGATTAATGCCAGAAGTTTTTTACACATTTTGCACACACACAAAAAAAGGAAATGGTAAATGATGGGACAACAACACCACCAAGGTCAACAAGTCACTTGCGGTTTACCCTGCATTCAAATAGCATTATCTTGAAGTGACTGTCACAGTCATGAGTGAAAATGTTGTCCACTGTCTGATATCATCATTTATAAATATAAATGTCACTTCTGATGTTGGGATGAGCACATTGAATTCTAACAGCTGTCTGTGTCAAGTCAGGGGATGAATCACATTCATTGACAGGTCACTGGTTTAAGGAGCATTTTTATTTCATTATTTACTCCCAACCTAAAAATAAATGCAGAGAGTCTTTGAGCACTGCATGGCCTTTAGGAGTAAACACAGGAAGGCAGCGTTGATTTATGAGATTCCTTCAGATGCAAATGTGAGTTTAACCAGATTTTCTTGTAGTCTTTCTTTTTGCCGTTACGCTGTATGCTTCTGTACTCAGTGTCAAAGGGTACGACCTCTGTTAAATATCCAGAAGATGACAGTAGGGGTGAATGTAGAATGAAAAGTAACAAAGTGTGTCGATTTCCTGACAGATGGAAATATCAACTATCAAGGCTTATCAAACATTGAATCCTGACTTGCATTGCAGGACTCAAAAAAACAATCTTGTGTGACTCAAGCATGATGTAGATTCATTTAATACCATTTCTTCCCTGCAGTTTCCCCATATGGTGTTTGTTTGTGATGTGAAACAGAGTGTTGCATGCTAAAACCAAACAAAGATGCAAAAATGCATTTGGGAATTGAACTCTAGACGACCTTTTTAAACAGCCGTTACCCCCGTCTTGAATAATTATTAGTATGGTATGTGATAAGATGACCAATTTATGAGGAAAAAAAACCCTGAAAATATATTTATCAAACATATTCTCCTCAAGCAAACGAAAAAGGATAATCAAAAATGAAAGACTGGGTGATGACAAAATACAACCCAAAAGACAGCTTTGAAATCAACGAGTAAAAGAGAAGACAACTAAGACAAAAAAAAAAGGTTTGATGAAAATGGATTGAGCCAGCTGTTAGAGCTGGTTTTGTCATTCACAATGAGTACAGATTAAACTTCAGCTCATATTTTCATCGCTTAGAACTACTGGAATGAACATTATGGCCAATGCTATACAAGAGAGGTTAATGTAACTTGGCTGAAAGTCATACAAATTTGACTAAGCATGCTTCCTCTCCCTCATCTAAGTCCACATTCACACCTGGAAGCTGCCAGTGCAGCCTGAGTTGGCTTCTGCTGATAAGTGAACATTCCAGCTGGAATAGTTGAAGGTTTGGTGCCTCACTCAAGGACAAACATCAGAGAGGAGGAGAGTGTTTCAGTTCAGACATCTATAATTTTGCCAACCAATGCATCATTTGACAACGGGAAATTTAACATTTACAAGCAGCATTTTCTTACTCAACGCTAAACTTGACTTTACGTCCCCACGAAATGAAAAATACATTTTCCTGGTTCTAATCCAGCGTTCCTGGGTTAAATGTTTATTTATCTGCCAAATATTTTTTCAATAAAGCATTATCTGAGTAGTTTTACTTCAAAATAACTAGCATAACTACTATAACTACATGTATTTTCTCTTCATGTAAAATATTTCAACTGTCTGATTACTCATTCTGCACTCAAGGGTTTTTACAATTTTATGATCAATGAAATAGCTTTGCTAAGCTCACGCTCCAATCAAATTCATCCCGATGTTATGTCATGCCTTTTATCTCGTGATTGGTTCGACCCTATCAATCCCGTTTCAGTTGGAAATAGGTCACTACACGGCAGCTCAAAACTCTCAAAGTTTCGTTTCATGGGAACTAAAAATGAACAACCTGAAATTAGCTTGATGTCCTTAGCTGTTGCAAAAGAAGTCATTTGAAGACACATACTGTGTCTGTTTTTTGTTTGTTTTTTCCATGTGGGAAACAGCTCAATACTGTAGGACTTTTGAAGAAAAGCCTCATGTTTCTGTTGTTACCTCCTGTTCAGACCTGGTAGCTTTTCGTACAACCCCAAGTCTTAACTGTTGCACCTCTAAAAATCCAGTGAAATCTCTCGCTCAAAAGAAATTCCATTGAAAGGCAAACATGTCACACAAATAAATATTCCAAACAGACTCACTGTTTTACGTACGCAATTAGATATAGATGTGTGATACAGTTCTGGTCAGTTCTGCCACCTTTAAAGTTGTGTTACAACTAATTAAGGCACTTTTTTGGTAGACATTAGCCACCTTGTTATGGTGGCTGAGGTTCAGTTACATTTAAGGAGAAACAAATCTGAATGCACAGCACTTATACTGAAACACGTAAATTATGAACATATTAGTATTCACTGACTGTACGACCAGCTTTGTTTAACTGATCGGGCGAGTCAGTTTATAACCCAATTAAGCTTGTTTTCACATAAAATTTGCATTCATAAATGTCAGCTGTGCATTGGAGTATAGTAAAACAAAAACTAAACGGTTGTAAATCGTCATGTTATGCTGTGCTCAACTATAGATAAAAAAAGGTTGATGGCAGGTCAGACCGAGTCAGACTGACCAGGCCAAGTGATTAAAAACAAAACAGAATCTGAATTTAAACTAGAAGTAGGTAATACAATGTAATGAATGGCCAGTTCAGAGGAGATGCAAGATGTATAATAATTGTAACAATAGGTATCCAAGAGTTGAAACAATTGGAAAAAACTTTTTAGCCTTATTCATTAGTTAACTTTGCAATTGTTGTAAGGTTGTTTTTTTTTGGATGAAAGATGTTTTCTATTTTTTACACAATGACTTACAGTAGTAACTTGACTGGAAGCTTTAATAAGTGAATTCTGCAGGTAGTACAGAAGTTGAAATTCTCCCAGTGTCAAACAGCATCTTTTTAGAGTTTTGCATCACCTTTTAAAGCAGAGCCTATGCTGTTGCATTGGTTCTTTATCATAACTACTAAAGGCTTTCTGCCTCTCCTTGAGCAAGGGAAATGATGCAAAACTCATTGAAATGTTACACCGCTTGCCATTTTATCTCTTTGCTTTCCCTTCTCCCCCTCGAGACCTGCTGGTAAATTGTGGTCTCGGTGGCCCCTGAGGAGCAAGCTGACAGACACCACATTTTAATCTTCCCTGCTTTGTGTTCTTCTTTTGTCACATCTACTTAACCTCTCTTGGGGACCCTGAAAATAGATTGATTTTCCTTTTGATTTTTTTCAGCATGTTCTAGTTTCAGCTATTAGCCTATCACCGTTGCAAAGTGACCCTGTTGGACTACTCACTAAACAGAATATGTTGAAACTCTGTGTGTTCCCAATGACTTTTAAAGCACTTTATTTAGAAAATGACCATTTTATCACTATCCATAAAACTTTGTAACTTTTTTAATCAAACAAGAGCCCATTCAAGATTCAGTCCATTATGGATAGGGCCAATCCCAGCTGTCATTGGGCAAGAGGCAGGGTGCACCCTGAAATGAACGTCAGTCAATCAGAGGGCTGATATTTGGGGACAGACAACCAACCAGACTCACATTGGGCAATATGGCAATATACAGGTAGAGTCACCAATTAACCTAACAAGCATTACTTTGGACTGTGGGAGGAAGCCGGAGTACCCAGAGAGAACCCACACATGAACAGAGAGCACACTGCACAAAGAAAAGCCCTGACCGACGGGAATTTGAACCAGGAACCTTCTCACTGTGAGGCAACAGCACTAACCACTGTACCACTGTGCACCCCATTCGAGATTGTAATATGTAAAATATTTAAAAAACAATCTATGGAATACATCAGAAAGGAAGAGGCAACAGTCCAAATTGCTCCTGTTTGCAGATTTGTATAACTTTTACTACCAGACGAAAAGACTTACAACTGCACAGTTGTAGCAAAAGTACTGTTTAGGTATTCCGTGGAAACTGATTAACAGTAAAGGTTAAGAAAATATTTAAATCAACAGCTGAAATCATAAGTCATATTTTAAACTCAAGTATCTGCCAGTGTGACTGTGACAGTAAAGAAGTAACACTGCAGCTGCAAGCATCTCTAACCCCAAATTTGTGTTAGAGATGCTGCCATTAAATAAGCTCCAATGCTTTCCCATCCTGGTATTACATTGCTGTTTGTGGTCCAGATGGCTGTCAGATTCCAGTTACTCCTCTCTAGTTGCCTGATTCATATCTGATGTTGAGGAGGAGGACAGTCAGATGGGGATATGATGGCAGTGGGTTTCTCACATAGAATTTCTGCTGACTCTAATATGGAGGGAGTGAGAATGATGCTTTAAAATGGAACAGAAAAAACAAAAAATAACTGGGATTGTATCTTGGCAGCCATCGTGTTTGGGGAGTTGTGGTGCTCAAGTATAGCTGAATATGACAGCAACGAGCTGGTAGCATAACTGAATCGAAAAGCTTTTCAGTAGCTTAACTCAAGCAACACTTTCTCAAGCATCTGTGGCTAGAGCTTTCTGTTGCAGTCAGAAACACAACTTTCTATAAAGCAAAAAAAACAACTTCATTTCAGGTTTGAAGAAGCTTTATTTAATGTAGCTGGTGGCTAGCTACATTCCCATGCTTGCCCAACAATTGTTAGGATGCTAGCAATACTGTAGCACAGTCTCAGCAGGTGACCCATGCTACATGTTGTATCCTGCTCTCCATCCTCCATTCCTGCCTGCATACTTTCTCTCCTGACTAATTAAGGTGTGCATTTACCAACAACAAGGGGGGTAAGGGGAAGCATGAAAATATGGTTTCCTCATGGAAACATTTTAGTTTATTCTGGCTCTATTAGTGTATTTGTACCGAAACAGGGTATTATGGATGGTTGCTATACTACAAACAGGACTCTGTTTCTTATGTGAAAAATAGACAGACAGACAGACAGATAAAAAGTGGCATCATACATGGCTAATCTCTTGAACGTTTAAATCTTCTTTTTCCATATATTTTCTCTCGTTGGGTTGAATTATTTCTAACTCTCTGTGGCTTTTTACAAATGCACATAAATACACACAGCATAAGCTGATGTATCGTATTCACTTACCCTGAAATACATAGCTTTCCACAAAATCCCTAGAAAACCACCAGTCCCTATGTTATCATGGTTTTATTCCTTTACTGGCAGCCAAAGCTGGAGATATGAAGGTCCTTTGCTTCCAGCTGCCCCTCCTCTGGGAACCACATTCAGCACATCCAGGAGGCAGGAAACAGCTCATATCTGAATACCAATACACCTTTTAGATCCCTGTAGCTAGCCTGGCCCTTTGCTACAGCTGCTACTAGGTATCTGGATGAATCATATGGCTAGCAGTTATTGCTGGAGGCAAAGGCATTTGGAAGACATGTGATAATTAGACAAAGTCAAATGTTGTCTTCAAGTTTGTCCTTGCATTGTCCTGTTCTTATGACATTCAGGAAAATTGAATAATGTATTGCCTTTAAACCCATCTCACTTAAATGTGGGTCATTATGAGGCAAAAACAATTCGGGTTTACAGAAACTTCAAATCTTGTCCAAGAACATGCGCAATCTAAATTATGTAAGGCTGGTTTGTAGAGGAAGGTGCACTTTTGGATTTCCTACTGAGAATCCAAAGAAGAATATTTGTCAGGGATGCTGAGAGTCATTCATTGGAAGTGTACTGTAGTTGTTGACTGCTATTTAGTACAAGATGTTTTATGTATATAGGAAACATGAAAGATGCACTCAAAAACCTACTGCTTAACAGATAATGACACTGAAGCTTTAAGTATACAGTTCCTCTGATCTTTTTGTCAACTCGTGTTTTCACCAAAACAACCCACTGTTCATTGAAAATAAAGCGTCGACATCATTCTGACCCTAAATGTCACACACGGTACTTAATGAGCTCCCACACAGGAGAAGCTATGTGACACATGCACGCTGGTGAAGAAAGTCTCTAAAAGACATCTCTTTCTATTGCACACATTGAAGGCACTGACATTTTTTCTCAGGATGTCTGAGTGTTTTGTTTCCCAAAAATGTACTTCCTGTCAGCGTTCTGGCTCGCTTCATTTAGCAAACTTTAGAATTTTAAGTGCTAAGCCATTAAGATTATGTTTTGCAGAATCGTAGACATTAATGTGGAAGGACCAGACTACCCCTGAGAGTCCTTGAACCGTGTTAACATTGGGACACACTCATTCAAACACCTGTCTTGGCTTAAAGCTATAGATCTAACTAACACTGGGATGCTGTTGGTTCACTGAAGCTGCCAGAAGCTTTTCTTCACCCTACAGATGTGAGGGTGTGCATGGTTATTCAAGTACATGTGTGTGTGTTTGGAACAGAGGTGGTGCAGGTTTAGTCCCTTCATGGAGATCAAAGTCAAGCTTTTGGCACAGACAATCTGATGTGAGCAGCTGGCTGGCAGCCACCGCTGCCACTGACCTGGCTAAAAGTTTTCATTGGGACTAAGAAAGGTGGTCTTATCTGGCTGCTCTGTGAAAGGAGGCATGCATGTAAGCAAACAGGACATCAATGAAGAGGCGAACGGTGCAGTAAACTGTGGCCTCTCAGTACAACAGAAACTCTCCGTACAGCAAAGTCTCAATAACAGTGCAAAAAGGACTGGCTCAGGATTTCTTGATGCCCTCTGGGCGGGATTAGGATTTGGTGTAGTGTGTCTATATCACTTAAAATTATTCTGTGGGATAAGACGAGTTTGGATCAAACAAATGCAGGCCTTTATTGACCATGCCTTGAGCTTCCCAGAGTGCCATAAATCTACAATAGACATCACAGGATTTTTGTTTTGCAAACGCAAAAATGTATAGCTAGATGAAAAAAAGTGCATGACCCCTGATTATAATCTGTATCAAATGTATTTGAATGTTTTTATAACAAAAATAAGAACAAGTATTTGCAAGTTTGTTTTTTTTATCAAAAAACAATGTAAGGTTTGATCACTGAAAATAAACAGTGGATATTTTGAATACTTCAATATTTCTTGTCCAGAGCAAAAAAAAAGAAAAGAAAGAAAGGATTACATTTCTTGTCTGGTACGCAATGAGACATTTTCAAAACGTGTTGTTCACGGCACCTTATGTTTGAAAAATTCTGGACAAGAAGGAAACTTACTTTTACAAGGCCCAAAGTGGATCACTGATTTAAATTCCTCTGTTAGATGTTGGTGAGGTATTATTTATGATAAATGAAGGACTTGTAAAATAAGACATTTGAGTATATGAGCTTTTTTACTCTTGTCTGTATTTTCAAGCGAAGGCATGACAGGATGAAAAACCTGAGACAGTTTCACTGTGTGCATACAACACACCATTTTCCCTAGAGGTAACCACTGAATGAGCACCAAGTGTCACTTGCAAACACCATCAAGATAAACAGATTTTTCTCCCCCCTACTGTCTCTATCCTTACTGTTGCTGTCAGACTCCACTAAAGACTCCAGTTCATCCTCCTTCCTTTGCCTTCTTTTGTCCTGACACACAAAAGGAGAGCTATACTGTGCTGGCCATATGAGAAGTGTTCAGTAGCAGACCATGTTGTATTTTCTGAAGCAGAGGAATATCCGCTCTCTTATTGTGAGACAAGCTTTTGTGAGTGTGACAAAGAGACCTGGGCCTACCAGAGGGCCTGATCTGTCCTAATAGTGCTTGTCTGATTCTACAGAGGCTTTCGATTTCTAGGAATACACTGCAGTCTGTTTTTACCAACTGTATAGGGTAAAATGTAGACATATATGACTCTATTTCTGGGGGGAAACTAATCTTTGTGCAGGTGAGTTTTTTGGTCTGCATTGGGTAGATGAGATAAATGTAGGCAATGCATATACACAATCGTTCTCCTACCTACGAATGTGACTGATATTCGTTGAGAATGGCCGTAACATGATAGATATGTGTACCAAGTATAAAGTGATGCATCAAGTGCTGCCTCATGTTCATGCAGTTGTGAAATGCTTGAGTTGAAGTCTTTTCCCCAAAGCCACGTCACTGAACATGCAGACACTATTGAATGCTCTTTCATGTAACATAAATGTTTATTGATTTTCCTCCTCCCCAATCCTGAGCCTCAACACTGAATTATTAACAAGAAACATATGTAGACTGATACTGCAGCACCAAAGGAGATGTATGTAGTTGCACAAAAAGGCACACATAAATGGAAATTGTATTGGCCTTCTGACTCATCCCTGTTGACTGTGGTAGAACCTTTTTTTTTTTAATCCTTTAGGAAACACGCTAGCATAAATGCTATGATGTTATTGATGTTAAGTCATTTTTAAATGTCTATAAATGTTAAGTATGATCAATTTTACTTATTTTAACTTTTGTATTTTCCACATCCAAAAGTGTTTTAAGTGGTTGATAAAGACAAGTTGATACATATTTCAACCTACAGTCAATTTGTTGAATCAATACAATGTTAAAGTTGCTCCTTTTAATCTTAATCCTGCACGGTTTTTGTCAAATCAATTACACGTCTGATTAACTGAACTAATGTACCATGCTACAATTTGTTTAGCATTCTCAACTTCACGTGCGGAGCAGATTTTCCTATTGAATCTCCTCTGTGATTGTTAATGGTTTGTCTCAGTGATTTTTACATTTTCTTTCGTGATGTTTCTTTTTCCCCTTTGTCTTGATGCTTTTGATGTCTTTGTGTGAAGCGCTTTGAATTGCCTTGTTGCTGAAATGTGATTTATAAAAAAACTTGGCTCTCTAAGTGTCCTAGTTTGTGGTTAATCTTGTCTTTGCTAGAGATTTAATTTTAAGAGACTTATACTGACTTTTGTGCAACAATTGTTGACTGTAAAGCAAAGAAAAGTAAAAGGTAAATCAGTACTTCAAGTTGGACACATGAGAACTTCACAGTGGACTCCCCAGTAGATTTCCCACTGATATAGAGTACGTTGAAGTGCAGTTGACAGCCCACATTCGCCCTGGAGATCCCAAAACTGTACACTAAAAGAACTCTAATCACTCAGCATCTAAGTACAATGGAATATGTTTTTATACTAGGCATTACAATCCTGCAGTGTCTATATTGACACGCCTGCTTTTACATCAAAAGGTACAAATGATCAGTCCATATTCATCACAGATTCAATGAAATCATTTACTTAACTTAGCTTCTATTTGGCCAAATACTGAAGTTATTTCCACGTATTATTCATGAAGTTAAAGTATCCAACCTTATAACAGTTCCTGTTTATACTACTGACATTATATGAAAGTTGTACCGTGTGTCATTGTCACATAGGAAAATAACGGAAGGCAGACAGTTTATCGGATGGTAAAATTGAGCTAACTTAAACTCAAAGAACGTCTGGGTAGTGAACCTGGTTGAACTCACTTTGAACTGCTCCCCTCTGTTGTGTGATTGACACAGATGAATCACAGACCACCGAAAGCTAAAGTAAAACGAAGCAAATGGATCGCTGAAATACAAACAAACAACTGGATCCCTACACTGTCACTACCAAGTTCATTCAGTTTCACATCCATCACTGATCAAACCAGGCTTGTGTGTGCCATCATGCTTTGATTTTTGTATTTCACTGGCTTTGAAATCATGTACAAATAAAAGTCAGGAAACCCAATTTCTGACCGAATGTAAATGTCCACGGTCCACTGTGTCTTTAGTGCATAGTATGGTTCTCTGTTTTACTCCCGTTTTCATTTTGTCCCCTACTGAAGGCAGCCGTGTCTTAAAAAGTTTTGACACTCCAACTGACTGAAGGGGTGTGGTCCGGTGGAAAACTGACATCAATGCTTTCCCTCTATACAGACTTAAGAGCATATCTGTTCATTTGACACCTTAGGCAGATGTGATGAAGAGGTAGAATTTCTAACAATAGCACTGCTGTCAGATGCTCTGATGCCACTCATTACCACATCACACAATTACAGGTTTTCTGGCATTCATTGTGAGAGTTAATTGATAAATGGGTTGTGATCTTTTGATAACTGAAAACTACAGAGAAAGACAAACGTGGCTGTGGTAGACTTAGACATACATTAAATCAGAAAAAAAAATATTTGTATGACTTTTTATGTGACTAAATCACATATCTACTGTAATAAAGCAGTAATACATGTGTGGTTAGCATTTATAAACTAAATGTTCTTTTATGGTTAGGGTTCTTTTTAGGCTTTCACAATGCAAATCTGCTATGACAAGGTTGTTTAGTAAGTTATTGTTGATAAAAAGAAGGACTATAGTAAAATGCATGCATGCAAACACACTCACACACACACGCATGCACGCACGCACACACACACACAGAGGCAGTTAGGGAACATGACAGATTGAATGTAGAGTTGAATTTCAACATACTTCTCAATCTGACAGAATGTGAAATCAGAGTTGGTGCAACACACTTCTTCACTAGCTGATGTAAATTGATCGTCACATTACAGTATTCAAGTGGGACTGAATGGAAAGTGTGATTCTATTAGTCTTTGATCCTCAGCTGCAATAACATTGACAGTAGCTGCTTTAACGAGAACTGCAAAGGCTAAAAAAGAAGGCCTCAGCTAATCTGTGTGAACACAGAAGCATCCCAGTTTGAAATATCCCACATGATATAACTTCACAAGAGGCTGTAATGTTTATGTCATAAGCTCCACAATGGTGAACTTCCGTTGCCTGCTGTTTTCCCCTGTTCTTCCACCACCCACTCCTTCATATCACTATAAATGATAGATAGTTTAGTGGTCGGACTGATTAGCATTTAGAAACCCATCGTGTAACCGCTCTGGGTGTAAAAGCTTTTCTTCATCTGATTTATTTTATTCCCCATCCTGCTCCTCTCTGTTCCCCAACTAAATTTGGAAACTAAACTGAAAATAATTCTGACAACACCAGAATGGATTCTTATTATGGATAACAGATGGATTTGGATTTATGATGATTTGAATGATTTGAATGATTTTAACTTCAAATCTGAGTGGTGTTGGGGTCAGATCAAAATGCTTATCAGAGGACACTGAGTTTTGGTTGGGGAGCCAGAGTTAGAGCTAAAAACACATCCGGACAAACCCTTGCTGTGAGACACAAGTTTTAAGTGAATTACACTGTAAAAACTTTCATTCATTGAAATGTTCCCACTGTTTTATAAATACGCAACCCAACTGTAGGAGTTCTTCAACTTATGTCAAAATAAATGATTTCATTAAATAAATAAAGGATTATAAGCAATGTTATTACATAACACAAGGGAGACTATTGTTCCTCGAAACTTAAACATGGATTCATTTGCTGTTTTGGTTTAGTCTCAGTTGTGTTCAAGTTGTATCCATATTCCTAGATTTAAATATTAAAAATGTGTGATGAAAATTTACCTTTGTTATACTTTAATTGTACACATTTTCCTTACCACAAAAACGAGTTAAATCTATTCTGAGAAAGGTAATATTGGACTGGAACTCATTGTTCATGCTCATTTGGCCCAACAGACGAACCACTTGATTGGTACAAATCCTTAAAGCTAGTCCAACCTTATTGAAACAGTATTTCTTTAATTAAAATGATCTATATATATCAGCCTCAAAAATCCAGAATCATTTCCAGTAGTTTCGCTGTGGGTAATAGGGGGGTCGAGCTTTCTGCCGTCACCTCATATTGTACTGAGAACCCATAGACAGAACACTTGACCTTGTGCTGCGTATAGGGGGAGGACATTCTAGCAGAGAAATGTACATCCAGTTTAAAACTACAAAGGACAAGAGATTAGCCTGAATCAATTGTTTTAACTCAAATTGCATTTAGAATAGTATGTAGTACTGTTAAATATATATTGTACCTTGTCTCACATTCATGTTAAATTAGAAAATTAACTCACCAAAAAGAGTTGTGTCATATGTAGCACATACCTTTCTAAAACTACTGGAGGAGAAATATTTAATTAAGTGAATAAGGTTTCAAACCCCACAAAAAAAAAACAAGTCATCAGGAAAGTGAAAATGTATGACAACCAGTTCTTCAATTGACAACCCAACATAAGCCCATGTTAGTGAGTTGGAATATGAGTGACTGTTTCACAGTGTACAGGGAACAGGATGTGTGGGTAATGCCGCTGCTATTTTCAACACCTCCAAAGTTTTCAAAAGTTCCTCACTGGCATTGTGTCAAAAAGAGACTCCATGTACCTTCTTCTTTTTTTTCACATCGATGCCTGGAGAATGACAGCATGTAATACCCAAAGACAGAACAGGCCGTCTTTCTTCTGAGTGGCTGCTGGAAATGACACCGAGACACAGATAGAAAAGAGTGGTATCAAACTTTTAAATGCTGTCTGGAGAGGAGACAAGGGGAGGAAGCAGCTCTCCTGTGTTAGCTTGATAGGGCCTGGAAAAAACATGGCATCTAAGACATCTAGTTTTCTGAGACTGGTGTCAGGGGAGGTGAGCCTTTCAAGCTCTAGACACCAATTACGGGAAACCTTGCCTAAGCAGGTAACGAATGGAGCCATGCTCCTCGATGCTAATGAAAGTCCTAATTATTTCAGACAAAGCATCTGAGATTGACACCACAGGTTTCCGAGGGGATTGACTCCCTGTAACTTCATGCCAAACGTCGACAGGAGCTTGAGGAGAAATCGTTGGACTGATAGGTTCCCAAAGGCTGGGTAAGGATTGGGAGCTTATGGACAGATAGATAGATAGATGGAGTCAGGAAGAAAAAAGGACAGGAAGGAGAGTTGGGAAAGAGACAAGGTGTGAGCTGGAGAAAGGCCAGGAAGGGCCCTCTGTCACCAGAAAAGAAATGCAATAGGAGGTAATCTGTAGTCACAAAGAGCTCTCTGCTGAGTTCCACTGAAGGTCCCAAGGGAGCTGTCATGCCTCAACCGCTACTGTTGCCTTCTAAAAGCTTAATGCTGTGGAGGAATTAAACCACCATTTGTGTGTGTGTGTGTGTGAGTGATTTTGTGTAAGAGAGTTGAGTGTTTAAGTAAGTCTGTGCATGACCTCGCCACTTGACAAGCATGAACAGTCACAGCAAATAATCAAGCCCATTAACAAAAAATTCCATTATTGGTTCTGTAGCTGAGAACTGAGAGTGGGTCAAATGACAATCCTTTCATGAGCCTCAGAGGAACGACACACAACCAAGCCAATACCACACAGATGAGCAAATAGTAACTCTACATCCAGACCATTAGCAAACATGTGTCAAGCTAATGCTAAACTGTCAAGCTAATTAGTAAGAGCTACTAGAGAACTAGCAAATGCTGGGAAGTGACAGATGTGAATACTTGCGTACTGATCTTAGTTGAAGTTTAATCATAATAACAATGACAATTATAATAATACATTTTATTTATAAAGCGCTTTTCAGGAACTCTAAGACACTGTACATTCAGAAAAAAAAAGAAAAATCAAGACAACATAGTAAGAACAAACTAACAAACATTAGGACATTACACACAGGTGAAATAGACAACAACATACAAGCCACACATTAATACCTTGTTTGAAAAGGTGAGTCTTGAGTAATGATTTGAATGTGGATAGGTCAGTACTGTCGAATATGTGTTGGGGGGTGAGTTCCAGAGGGAGGGGGCAGCTATAGAGAAGGCTATGTCCCCCCAGGTAAATGATTTTACACTTGACTATGTACTTTCTATTCCATAAATATTAAAAACACGCTCATAACTTTAGATTTACCTCATTTAAGGGAAATTATTGTTTCTGTTTTGCCTCATTTACCAATATCAAGACCAATTCAACCTAAATGGATGGGTAAATGACTCAAAGCAGCTCCTTGGTGTACCCATCCTGGCATATAATGCACCACAGATGTAACACGGATAAAACAATACGAAAGACATATCAAGACGCAAAGAGACAAGAGTTGGAATCTTTACAGCCGGTAAAGGGCAGCTTATAAATGTTATATTCATGACTGACAGTGAGAACTTGTAGCTACATTGATAAATCACAAACAAGCCAACATCGCTAACATTGTTGTCAAGGGGTTAAAAGCAGAATGAAATTCCCCATCCAAATGAATTTAAAAATTGATCAATCTGAATATTTTATTTTGAAATCATACTGTATTTTTTTTTCTTTAAGTTTTTAAAAGTCAGAGCCATTGAACTGACTTCATAGTATTAAGCCAAATTCTATAAACTGTGCATGAAAAAAGATGGTAGAAAGATCTCTCAGTAGACTGACTTTCACATGTACAATTCAGAGACCTTACTCTCTCTCAATTTAGCATCACTTCTTCTTTAACAAGACTTTTCTTTACACCAGTATCTGTACTTTTACTTTCCTAAAGTATGTGTGTACTCTTGTTACCTCTTGTGCTAGCTTTTGCATGGTATGATGACAACAGTGTTCAGCTCTAATATTATTACACTTTAATCTAATTATATCAGTAATGTTATGTTATTGTATCATTTAAATTCCATTTCAAGTAACATTTTAAATTAAGGTCACAATATTCACCATTAACTTGTTGCCTATTAGAATGCTAACTAGTAGCATACTGGCTGCTTATTAGTAATTATTAAGAACTTATAAGTACCTTATTCTACATGACCATAGTTTATAGCTAATAGGCCATTAATTAGAGGTTAGTCCTACATACCCTACTAATTGCTGCCTATTGATAGTAAGTTAGGAAGTTGTTGTACAGGAATAATGATCTTAATATGCTTTGCTTTGTATGGCCCTCATAAGGTAGAAATATATGGTATATCTTAATTTAAAGTGTTACCCAATTTCAAATGATCTTAAAATGTAACAAATACAGTACCTATACATTACATTACATGCATCAAGTTTGTCCTAAGCCAGTTTACATATTTCCTGACAAAGATACACAATCTGAGCAATAAGGGGTTTAGAACAGATTGAGCAAAGGATCTAACAACTAGCAAACACTAATATAATTTACCATTCCCAAAAAAAATCAGAGTGTAAAAATTACTTGTAATATCGAGTAACTGCCTTAGTACTGTGATCCTTTCAAGAATAAGTAACACGTAATGTAAGTGATTATATTTTTTATAACAGAACGTAACTATGGTAACCTGCCCTATGTGAGATAGAAAATATATGTTGAGTGCACACAGCATCTTCCTTGCATGGTCAGATCTTTCTTGTATGTGATCTAAACAAGTTAACAAGCTGACTGGGATGATCATCTATATAGGGGAAAAAAATGAAAAGAATAATGACTCTTTCTGACCATGCACAAATAAACACCCACACAGTGCTGTTGTTAGCATAACGCACATCCCCGAAGCTTATTTACTGCATTAGTTGTCAGTGATTGCTCACTTTCCCTGGTGTAAAGTCTACCTCAGTGGTTCCCAGACTTCTCTGGACTGTTCCCTCTGGAACCCTTAACAGCTGACATGGCCAGTACTTAGCACTTGTTATGTGTGCATTGAGTATGTTGGTGATTAATTAAAGCAATCTATCTGGACCTCCAGAGGGGAATCAAGATACTGTTGGAAAGATTAGTAGCTGAGGAAGTCATAGGAAGCCTGTAAGAGTGCGGTCCCTGAGGGGCAAAAGTGCTCAGTCCAGAGAGAACACTTCAACGTGCAATTGCACAGAATTCAATAAATTTTTGTTGTAAGTATTTGTAAAATGTATTCACAATTAAAGACCCCAAAAAGGCAAGTCACAAGGTTACTAAGAAGATAAAATACAGTTTTTCATATGAACTGGTCCTTGTAAAATGTGTATCTTTGTCTTTATCTTTGTGCTAACCAGGTTCCCTTACCTGTCAAACTATGGCTGTTTATGTACAAGGTTGGCGTGATTGAGAAATGCATGACTTCAATGCATCCATAATAGATTAGAACAAACTAGCATAGGAGAGGACTACAATATCATAGACGTTTGGTTCTGTGCAGGTTGCGACCAAAATATGAAGATGCTGTAGTGTGTACAAAATCCCTTCTCTCACTGCCTCTCTCTGGCAATGCAGCAACCCCATTCCAGTTAATTCTCTTCTTGTGTCCTTTCATCCATAATTAAAATAACAAGCAACTAATTACTTTTGAATAATGTCAAGTCAGTCAGGCGGGTTGCACAATCCCTCTCCATAATTAAAGTGCACCCAACAGTTTTGGCAGACATCCCCCTCATAGCCACATCACTTTGCATTGTTTCAGTGAACCAGTGTACAGGCCAACCCTTTGGAAATAAAAGTTTGAGATACTCCAGGGTCTGAATGTCAGCTAGGTTTCAGACGCTCCGGGTCTGAGTTATTTGGGGCCTGAGTTATTTGAGGCCTGGAAATGCAACAAGGCCCCTTCTGGGGTGTCCTGTGGGCAAAGAACGTTGTAGCAGCAAGTTTGGGAATTCAACAATCTGGGTATAGTCTTTTACTGCCGGCCAAAAAAACAGTGCACCAGCGATTGTAAGGAATCATCCAAAGACAGAATGATAGTTGCACACTGTGTCAAATGTTATGATGCTACAGTATATAGTCTAGGTTGCTACAAGATTTGATGTTAGAAAAAGGGTCATAGGTTTTAAAACAATTTGACTTCACGCCATTCCTATTTCTCTCTGAATTTACTTCCTGCTCACGTTGCCTGGTATTATCCTAAATCAGCTACTCTGTGCTGGCTTCCTATTCAAACTAACTTTTTGCTCCAACAAAGCTCTTAATGGTCAGGCATCAATATATCTTAAAGAGCTCTTGGTAACCTGATACCCCTCTGGGACTTTGCTTCCAGCAGGGTTGCCTGTGGTACCAAAAATGATTTTTAAGTTGTATTTGGTGGTTGAGGCTTGAATCATATGGCCTGTTTCTTTTGGAAGACTGGGCAGGTAGACATTCTCTACTTTGAGAAACAGGCTTCAAGCTTTCCTTTTTGATCAAGTTCATAGGGCTTGTTCAGGCTTGCCTTGGACCAGCTCCTATAATGCTGCTACAGCTCTCGGCCTCGCTACAAATGTTATTACTACCAGACATACTTATATCGTTATCAGTTTGTTTGTCTGAAAAAAAGTTGTGAGAACAATTCTGTGATTTCTGTCTCCTTATCAATTAAAATAACATACAAACCAGCAGCTCATTAAATATAGACATGACACGTCCACATAATTAACTACTTTAGTGTGAATATTAAGTTGTAATGTCTTCATTTGATTTAATGCCTGTATACTTCAGGATTTTAGCCTATCATTGCTTGTCCATTCCAGTAACAAATTGCCCCACTTTTACTACCTTCCCACAATGCTGCAGCTCTCAAACATTGCTCCCAAAGACCACTGGGAACACCCCGGTGTATAATCGTGCCAGGAAAGGCAATTTATCAGACGATATTGCCTCTGTGTAGAGTGGGGGTCCCAGAGCACCTCCCTTGCAAGGACTATTGGGTTAAGACTGGTGGCAGAAAGTGGGGGAGGCCTCCTAACTGATCTGTGGTCCGCCACAATCAATCTTAGAGAGATCCCAGTGCTTCAATGGACACGGCTACACGGGGCCTAATGAAGGCCTCACGCGGTGCTGGCTACTGCAACAAAACATGTTTATCTCTGTCAGAGTGCACTGGGTTAAGGATTAGAGGGGGGATAGATTGTTCGTCTTATGTTAGGCATGTTTTTATCTGCTGGTTCTTTTAGTCTGTTAACAACCTACCAGATAATATTGTATTGTTAATATTTTCTATCATTTACATTGTAATACCCTTTTTTTTAGTGCAAAACTATAGTAAACATATTTGAATTCATGCCTCTCCATACACAAGATGCCATGATTTACTGCTTTTCCACTGTGAACTTTTGACATACCCATTCAAGACTGATTATGCTTCAGCCAGTATCCACTTGTTATTCAGTACATAATGAATGCAGCATCTGCCCAAGATGTCCTTTCAATGTTGTCTCTGTGTTGTTACATATCAGCTGGATTTGGATTTGGGTTTAATTTGAACAACGAATAGATGAACACTTTGACATTCTGATTGTCTAGCAAATGCCTATTTTCATTGTGTTGCTATTCATTTGCCATATTTTGCAGCAAAATGCTAGTTTGCCTCAGACTTTCATTTGATGATGGTGAAAATTGTTTTTCATTATCTGGGTAGCCCCAGTAAAGCCGTCATTTATGTTGTGTCTAAGGTTGTGCAGTTTCTTCCTCTGGAACACATGCTGTATAATGATCAAACTATACGCTTCCCACTACAGTGACACTGAGAAACATAATGTGAGAATTAGCTATTCATCTTTTTTCAACTTGGAGTATGCAATCTAAACAATCATTCAGATATGAACTCATTCCGATAGAGCTAACAAAGGATGAATGCACTGCAATTGTCTCACAGTCAACCCCTCCTCTTATGGACAAGGGATACATAATTCTCATATCAAATCACATCTGCCAACCAACAACTTATAGGGGTCATGTCTTCACAATGATGTTAAAAGACAAGTGCAGAAATCTATTTGTGAGTCTTTGATGTGAAAAAGTTTGCAAGGAAAGAAGGTTGCATCATACAACACACTGTCAAATGCTCAAAAGAATCCCATGAGATTAGTGCTAACTGAAAACTTGCATGCTTGACATCCCCTCTGTGGGAGAATAAACAGAAGTGTCTGAGTGGTTTCCTGCAAGATGTGAGCATTGTTAAAGGCAAGTAGGCTGACCTGTAAATGTTGAAGGCACTATGATAGGCAGGCAGCTTGCTGTAGAGTTTCAGGAGCAGAACTGATGCAAAGTTTTGGACTATAAAAAGTTGGACAAGAAAAAAACAACATAATTATACATCTGGCTGCAAGAAATTCAAAGCACTTTCTTGACAGAGGTGAGATCTAAATACACACACCAGGTTGGGATTGGCATTAATTACTAAGCATGGTTAAATTACTTCGTTTTTTTCTAACTCTACGTGAATTGAAGGAACATCCTTGCTCCACACGCTCTGCAAAAGGTAAACAAAAAGACAGCACAGATATGTACTGGACATAATTAGCCACAGGTTAGATAAATCCAATTAAACATACACGTCAAATCAACCAGCTAGCATACATTTATGCCTTCATTTATAGCAATTTAATAAATAATACAATTCCCCTCTCATCATCTGGGATAATTGAAAGAGTTGTAATTACCAACAAAAAGAAGTGGCATCTCCTTTGTGAGCTTGTAAAAAGCGGTGGAGATTGCTCAATTGCTCTGTGCTAATGTCTGCTCGGTTCCTGTCACCTACTAATTGGTTTATAGTGCTGATGGTTGCTAGTTACATGCAGTCCTGGCTAATTTTCGTCTGTCAGTGGTTGTTAGAGCAGGTTCTGTACAGAATCCCAGCGGTGCAATGTCAGGATTTATTTCCTCTAACTTACAACACAAAGCTCTCCAAGGTACTGTATATGCTTTATTTGCTTTTGTCGGATTTGTTTAATTTTTTAAAGCTCTTTAGCATAATTAAATTACAGTGTGTTTTTCTCTTTTTGGGATGAAATACCCAAAGCCAGAAGTCAACTCAATAAATAATCTGTAGTGTTTCCTTATGTAACCTATAACTACAGAACAAGCACATCTGCTACGTTTAATTTTTTCACATGTCTTGGCACATATCTGACCTCTTTGGTTCCAGAGCTCTGAGAGGTTGAGGTAGTTTTAGTGCCCCCCCCCCACACACACACACCTTTTCTACAGCCAGAGCCTCATTATCCTCACTCATACTGGCCAAACAGGAAGAATCAAGAACAAACCCTTCGGATCCTCGCTCTTACTGTCCAGACCTTTTAGATCAATGTGACACATGTGGAAAGAGGTCATGTATTCTCTGTGGGGCGATCCTTATCCATATTTCTGGGAGATCTCCTCAGAGGGAGTTGAGAGACCAAAAGAGTGAAAGAAAGAGAGAGAGAAAGGGGGGAAAGAGTCCCAGAGAGGGTCATTAAAATGTGAAAAACCCTGACCAACTGTTCCTTTCAGCCTTTTGCGTCATGACAAATGTTCTGAATATGAAGATAAGAGAGGAGCTCCTTGTCCCTTTGAAAAAGATGATAAATCAAAAACTTTGTTCCACACTCACTACTTCATTGTGCCACAAAGAGCCTTGGAGTGTAATGTAATATATTATAATCTGTGTGAATAAAAAGAATATTAGCCTAAGCAAGGCCATGAAACGGCTTGAACTGCCGTCACCTCCTACTCCTGCTGCTGCTGCTGTAGGCGGATCATGCGAAGACCCAGCTCTATGCCTTGAGAGTATGGCCATGTACTCTGACTCTTTGAATTGAAGATAGCAGATTTGTCACACTATCAGACTTGCTTCTCTCATACAGCCAAACAAAATTAGCAAACAATAATTCAGAAACAATTAAAAAGAACAATTAATAGAAAACTAAAGTTTAAATATTCAGATGGTGCCAAAAGACATGTTTAAGAATGTTAACAATCCTCTTATTAGTCCTCTGAGGCCGTTCAGTATTGTTATGCATACTTCAGGAAATGTATTGAAATGTATTTTTCCTCCCTGTTCTTTTTTTAAAGATGCCAAATACAGAGCCTTTTTTTCACAGCCCTTCATGACTCATTCAGATGCACGAGGTACCCTTCACCTCTGCGTGAGGTGCACCATGCTGTCAACCAAATAATGTAACCCCATCTACAGCAGTATTAGAAGCTCAGACAAAAACCTCCAAGGGACAGAGTAGAAAGGCTGTTATTCCAAATAACTTTGGCTACAAAAACCGCAATGGTTGGGCCAAAAACGACAGGACCTGGGATTGTCTGTGTGAATTAAAAAACATAAAATCCTATTTTTGTTTTAACTTACCCCATGATATTTTCCCCAACCCCTTCGCCATAGAGATGCAGCTAAGCCTTACTCGCCATACACATTTAAAGATGAGTTAAACAGGAGGAACACAGATGGTACCATATTTGTCTGTCTGAGACGCAAAAGGATTTTGACTAACAGTATTCTTTGACGTATGATGAGAATGCAGGGGTGAGTTTTGAAGAATTGAAGTTGTAACACTCCGTTGGAGAAGACAGTTTGGTAGAAAAGGGTTTGACAGTTCTGTTAAATGTATTTATCAACCAGAAGATTCATAAAGGTTGACAATCTGATGTGTCTACTGCATGGCCCATGGGAGATCACATCATTTAAGCCATAGATGGACAGTAGGCAGTGTTATGAAAGAGAGCTTCAGCATGGACTCACAACCTCCTTAGATAACAAAGAGAGCAAAAGAAAGAAGTGTGATACTCCAGTGAAGTTTTCCATAACTCCTAGAAAGCAGTGATTTTGTCAGAGTAACTGAATTCTTGTTGATGGAGGCACATCAATGCCATCCCTTCTATCCATTAAACCACAAGCCCCTTGCAACCGCTAAACTTTTGATCCAGAATGGAGCATGTGACCTGGCTTATCAACAGTATTCAGACATTCAGACTTTTCTCAGGTGTAATATGATCAGCGATGCATCACTCTTTTGTGCATATAAGGCACATTTATTCATAAAATGTATACATTATACATCAGTGACAACGTCTCTTCCTGTATGGCACATTAGGTCATGCTTAGTTAGTTAGTTGTTTCTTGTTGTTCTGCACATGATCATTTATTCATGACGTGGAAGAACAGATGACTTTGGTTTCAGATGATGGAGTTTAACACTTGATATCATACACACAACGCTAGTTTTGGATGATTTAAAACATACAATACCTTTTTTTTTTTAACTGATCATTACACATTGTGGGGAAGAAAGAGTGAGCTATTATGCACAGGCAATCCCTGCGTGAACTTTTACATTTACTTTTAACCAAGAAGATTGCAATGTTAGAAGTCAGTGCAATGCATGAGCACTTATACCACAAACTCTCAACTAATGGAAGAATAATTATACATAAGGGCTTTGCTTTTGATTTTTCCAGCATACGTGCCTTGAAAATCACATTTTATAAGGGATAGGTATTTAACAACTAGAAAGGTGTGGACAACACTGAAATGAATAACTATGTTCTCAGTTATTGATGTAATATTGTGTGTTGATTTCTAAAAGCATCCGATTTTTATTTGGACTTCCTATGTTAGATTTTAGTGTTATTGAGCTGCTTAATTTTTAAATGTTAGGATCGTAGTCCAATGTCAAATCTGAATAGATAGAATGTCTACAGAAACTACAGAAAACCATCACAAACTCATTCGATGAATCATCTGCAGGAAAATAAAAGCCTGAAGGCCACCTCCGCTTGTAATAATCCACAAACAACTCTTTATTGCTCCTTTATGCCTCCATGAAGTAGTAGACCTGCTTACAAGTGATTTAAATAGCTTTTAAAAAAAGCACCAACAGAGAGATCTCCTCTCTAAGAACTGCAATGACTGTGCCAGCACTATGCCAAGCAAATCTACACCTCATTAACTCCACCAAAATCGGCAGCCATTTATTCTCTAATTAAAAAAGGCAAACCCAAAGAGGCTTGCACTTCTACTTGCATTAGAAGCGTTTGATTATGCAGTCAGTCATGTTTAATTCACAGCATATTTCAGTGTCAAAAGATACATTGCACAATCATGAAATATTGAGAGGGCCCCCAGAGGCAAAGATCGCAAGCTTGCTCTCTCAAAAAGATCAAAAAAAGAGATAACACACCAGCGCACATCCAGGGCAGCAGTGTACTGTATCTTCTTGATCCTCTTATCTAGTGCTGCAAACGCAACAACATATTTCATCGACAGAGCATGACCAGCACGGATGTTAAAGGCTCACAACATAATAGTCATACAAGGAACATGCACTCACAAACACACATATGCACTACAGTCACTTCTGACAGAGATAAAGCTACACCAGGTCAGATGTACAAACAGGGTAGATTTCCTGTTTCTGCCGGGTGCTCTTTTTGGCTCATATCAGATGCAAATTACACGTCATGAAAGTAGTGTTGTGTTTGCCTGCGATTGAGGAAAATATCAAAGCATCAATCAAATGGCAAAGAAAGAAAAGGCCTGAATCTGCAATAAAGGGGAAAAGTAGAGATCAGAAAGAGTTAATTGGTTCAGAAAATAAATGCCAAATCATCACAATTCGGCCTTAGTCAACACTAAACAAAAAACGAGTAAGATGGACTAAAATAATATAATAATACAAAATACCTGGGAGAGTAAGCTCTTTGTATGTCTATTTTCAAACTCTACCCACTAACAGTTTGTCAGATGTCATCCTTCATGGCCTTTTGTCCCAGCTCTGCCCCTCTGCACTTTCTCAGAAATCTTCCTCTCACCTCATCTCTGCTCCACTCTGCCAACTGGGCGTGCCCACCTCATCAGCCAACTCAGTTTACCTTTGAACGCCTTGGACTGATTCCCTTTTGCAGTCTCCGTTTGCCTCTGACCTGTCATCCTTGTCGTAATCCCAGAAATCACCTCGCCCTTATGTCCCTGACCACCAGTTCTGCCTCAGCGTCCCTGGTTTCTAACTGCTTCTCCCCTTGGCTGTTTGGCTTTCTCCCAGCAACAACTCCACAGAGTAAGAAACCAGTTTACTTACCTGTGGATTTCAGTCATTCAGACACTTTCACTGTGTTGCCAAATATGTCACTGTATGTGCACACTTACCTGCTGGCTCATCCAAGTCTCCACCTAGCCCTAACCAACTTTGAGAAGTATTGCAGTACATAAACAAAATGTGTGTGTTTGTCCAGTTAACCCCTGACCACACTCGCTTATATCCTAGCTCACCCAGCTCATGCCTCCAGCAAAGTACTGGGATGCTGTACTATAGCATCACATTTGCTCAGAAATTGAAAACAGAAAAGCACCTGAGGATGGCAGACCCGCTCCCAGGCCAATGATCCAGTCCAACATGACCTGCATAATTACAAGTGAAACCACTTTATAGTTCTGGATATATTTCCCAAACTCTCAGGATCCAATTTGTTCAATATTATTGCCCGTTCATAAGTGAGCTCTGGATCTATTGCTGCATTTGATGGTATTTTTCATGAACTAGGCTAACTTCTCTTTCTTTTTCACTGGAAAGCACGTAAGAATAAAAGTTAACGTATAAAGTCGATTGTGTGGACATCCGGTCGTGCCTCTTAGCTGACTTTTGAGTAAAGAGTTCAATATCTGTTCAATCTGTTTCATTTTTACATGTCTAATATAGATAACGTCCTAATCAAACCCAGAATCACTCTGATATGTCAAATGTGATTTTTATGTCGGCCCCGAAAAAAAAGGCACCCACGTTAATTTCAGTCTGCAAAGGTTAAACTGTATGAATTCATGGGGTAGTAAAATAAATGACCGTGTTACAACTAAGTAATTTCCAAACTGCTGCTTTATCCATTCAACCTCAAATAATCCCCAGAGTTGATTAATGTGAATGATATTTTTGTGGCAAGAGCCAATCTCCAAATATCCTGCTCTTTTCACAGAAACAAACTGCTCTAAAAGCTAGCTTCCGAGAAAACCCCTCTGTACCGTGTAAAATTGTTTTTCAACAATTGACAGTAAGTCGGATTTTTGGAGGGGTTACAACCCAGCTTAAAACCTGCATGTCTTTACATTTCAACATGATTGAAATGTTAAGAACAAGCAAACTGTCACCAAAAAAAAGGACATTCAAATATTGTAAGACCAAAGTGAAATGTGAATTACTCTCTAGGTTTAGTGCAATCCTTGCAGCAATCCTCCAAAATCTGTCTGCAGAATAATCAAGGTCACAAGTTCATCATGTTGAAAGCAGGGCTTTTTTTTTAAAGGTTGCTGTGAAGGTCAGAAAAGCTTTTCATAAGGCCCTTGTTTTGCAGCCGCTCCCTCTGAGCTGAATGTTGTGGGGATATTTATTGTCTGAGCATTCGTAAACATAATAGAATATTCATGAAAGCTATTTCCACCTGCTTGGATAGAAATGATATTGACCTTACTGTAATCCATCTATAGGGGTAGCACTACCCCAATGGGAGTTACCATATATACTGCATGTGTGTGTGAAAGTGCAGGGATGGAGGTCGGAAAGCTCACTCATATTTGAAAGTATGTCTCTGATTCGCCCAAGTATGAGGTAATGAAGTCTACATTGTTCGGTCGTTGGAGAAAGCCTGGCACAATGTGTTAGCTCAAAGAGAAAAGATTCTCCTCTTCAGAAACAAAAGATCTTAAAAAGTCCAGATTTGAAGAGGTTTTTTGGTGAAAGTGTTTTGAAATCATCCAATACAATCTTACCTATACTTTTCAAGTGAATGGTACAACATTGTTTTACTTAATACCTTCATAAAAAACAATTAAAAATGGCTTTTATTAGTTTTTAACCTTAACCCCTCCTTTTTGGTCACTTACACACTGGCAATAGAAAGAATTCTGATGGATTGCATATATTACAAAAACAAGTATATAGACATGAGCATGACATTTGTGCAGTACATGATAAGCATGAATCTTCTCTTTTTTGTCACGACAAATCAATGCCTTGAGTGTTATAGTAGTATAGAATACAACTGAAACTTTGGCCTATTGTATTGAAGCATGCTTGCTGTCCAATGATAAAATAGATGTAGCCAATCATCGTAAGAATGATTTCCAAATTAAACCCAAGGCAAAAAAGAGGGGATTTATTTCTGTATTTGTGGTTGCTGTTGTTTTAGTAGTCTCTGATTAGACCTCCTAGGTCTCATATACCTCCACGTAAAACCCTCTTAACCTAAAAGTATTTAGGGAATTTCTATTAAAAAACATAGATTAAGATAACAAATTTTGTATTTTTATGAGCCAGGTGGTCAGAGTAAGGAATTGAGAGTTGTAGAGGTTTTTAAGTTTGGCACCAAGATCCATCAAAATGTCCTTAAAATCCAGGGTATTTTCTTCACGTGGTACATTTTAGAAACAATTTAAAGACAGGGATTGGATACGAAGCCTTCCCTCTCCATTTCTTGCTGTGAAATCCACAAGATGCGAGTCTACTAACCTTTGGCCAGAGATTATGTGAACAGGAGAGAATAGCATGGAAATAGAAGTTAAACAGTCTCATTGCAGCCTGGCCCCCTAATCCCCAAATTCTATCACTGAACACCCTTCAAAAAATTTACATACGCAAAGTCCAAGTTTTCTTCTAAGCTCTCTCAGCTCATGCTCCACACTTATCCTCTAAAGTCGTCCACTTAAAGTCATTCGGCACATAGAGACAAAACAGTCCCCGATCCCAGACTCAGTGAGGCTAAAGCTATTCTGTCTGACCCTGGCCATGTAGGGTCAGCTGATTGTTCCAGCGGCCTTAAGTAAGCATGGCACTGGCCCCTGGGAAGTGACACACACACACACAGTCTCCCTCAAAGGCCGCAAACAGGTGAGAAGACTTTATTTGGCTCTGGCCAGAGGGTTTCTGTTCACTGACACGTAAGCAGCCACATAAGGACCCCAGCACAAAACACTTCTGCACACACACACACACACACACACACTCGCTGTCCCCTTTTTTTTCTCTGTCTCTCATGTGGACATACAAACACACGCACACCTGCAATGAGTCACGGCTGAAGAGGAGCAAAAGGTGGTTGCAGAAGGACAAACAATCCCTAAGGCGTCTGAATGTCATGGCAGCAAATGGGCAGTAAAAAAAAAAAAATTGCACCTCTCACATTGCATCTCATCAAAATGTTCAATCCCCGAGCAGGGGACAAATATGACTTTGTTGTTTTGTACGAGGATATGTCTGAAGGTTGACAACAAAATGATGGGGAAAAAAAACATACTCTAACTATTTCTTAATCATTTTCCAAAAAAACTAATTTTCTTGTGTATCTTTAAACAAGATGATGTGCTACATTTAGGACACACTGTAAGAACAATGCCGTCCTCAAACTTCATAGCAAAGATACTTGTTTTTGTTTTGTCGTGTTTTACATTATCTTGCTAGGTTTCTTTGTTTCTTTGTTTGTGTGTTAAGATATACCTTCTTTGAGATGTCCTTGAGCATCTACTTACTGCACAGCCCCAGTAAATGTACCCTGAATAACTCGGATACATTTTATCTTCACTTAATGTGGGAAAAAATATGGAACTTTGTGGGAAAAAGGTGTAACACTTATCAGTCATAGTAAGAATTAAAAAAATCACTCCAGCCACTAAAAGCACGATAACCTTGATACATATTGGTATCCCATGTATTATAAACTGGTTGTTCTGTGTTGTAAATAATAAAGCAAGTTGCTGCTGGGAAACACTTCAGTCTTGTCTAATATCTGAATCTCAGCTTCAGTGTGCCATCTGTCATCTTGGAACAGCCTGTTGTCATTATTTACAGTGTTAATAAAGCTTTTCTAATGGCCTAGTTGACTGCTGCTCCTCAGCTGTGTGTAATCCATCAGATAGTGACGGATTAAAACAGACACACATACAAACACATGGATTTACACGCAGAGTGCAGAGGCTGTAATGCATAAAGAGTAAGATTAAAAACCACAGTCTTTTAATAATGGTGCAGAAAACTGTTAGTATGGCAAATGTCAAGTGTGGGAGGGGCACAATCTGACATCAATGTTTAACAGAGCAGAAAATGTATGCCACGACAAATTATCCACAGATCATCCACACAAGATTTTACCTTGTACGAGATTTTAGCTGGTGGTCTATTGAACCATCTCTTACATTTTATACTTTGTTAATGAACAAAACTCATAGCTAGCCACATTAACTGCCCATCAGTTAGAGGCAGTTTGTTCCCGACCTCGGCAGGGCTGCTTGAGAACTATCGGTGGCCTGCTTGTTTTGTGGAAAAAGCTCCAACACAGCGGCACTCCACTGGGAGTTCAGGAGTATCCTTACGCCTACATAGTCCTTTCACCCCATGCAGATTCTCAGCAGCAGTAGAAGTGAGCCAAACAATACGTACAGTGATTGGTATCGTCCAACAACCTGAACTAACTGTTGCTGCATCCACAAAAGAGATGAGTCATCCAAGAACAATATTTTTAATTTTGCCTCAGTCAGTCCCTGACTTGACTGGTACTAGCACACAGCACACACCATTCCTTTCTCTTAACTTGCGGGTGACTTGAGGCCCCCACAGCAGTAGATCATCATTTATTTGGGTTGTGCCTGGCTGGGTATCAGGCAATAAGGCACTAGCCAACAAATTTCACCCCAAGGCTAGACCCCAGTGGTCAGAGCTATGTTGGTAAAGCCAACCACATATGGAAATCAAATAGCTTATGGAAATCATGATGCAATTTGCACAAACTTTCCTGTGAGTAGTCACAGCACTCTGTTTGCAACCTCACAATGAATCTCTTAGTGGCACCATTAGGCCCAGGTTTGCATTGATTTCAGTTTTTCTTCATACAATGCTCACATGGCCAAATTTAAATAGAAAGATGAAGGTCAGGGTAATCCTTCATCCTCCTAATACTGTCAGTCTAATGATTTCAGCGTAAGTAATGGGGGATCCAATCGAAAGCCCTCATTCTGCATTGTTAAGTTCAACTGAAGCTATTTTGGCATGTTGGTATCCTCCAAACTTAGTCTACCCAGTATAATATTCCCTGTTTTTTCTCATGGACCTTATTTGCATTCTGTGCTGACGAGCGAAAAAAGTAAACCCCAAAGAGGGAATTCTTGACTAAAAGACTGTAACTTTGGAATAAACTCTAACTGATGCAGCCTCAAACTACCCCCTATTCTGGCTGAACTTCACAATGCTCTTTGCACAAGAAAGAACTGTGGATTTTTCCTTACTTCAATTACATTTGAATTGCTTTGAAAAGATATGTCTTTTGCGGCAAGTGTGGAGCTGAGAAACAAGTTCAATAAAGGAACTCTCTCAGAGTTCATGTGGGCTTGTGCGTATTATTTTAGAACAGACTAAGAATGTGAATATCTCCTTTAAAGCCAAATTATTAAATGTTGTCTGTGTTTGGAGAAGTTTTTAGGAGCATGATGTTCCAAAATATGACAAGGAAAAGTATATATCAGAAGTAAATTAGTGCATTGTTCTCAGAACATACTTCTGCTGAACATACTTCTGAACATACTACTACATAGAAAACTTGTTTTGTTTTTCAGGCCTTTTTTGAGTCAAAGTCATTGCTGTGTGTGTTGGTTAAGGTCACACGCACACACACACGCACACGCACACACACACACACACACACACACACACACACACACACACACACACACACACACACACACACACACACACACACACACACACACACACACACACACACACACACACACACACACACACACACACACACACACACACACACAATCCTAGCTGACTCAGTGGAAATGCTGATCAGACCCACTTGCCAGAATCTGATCAATGCACACTATAACTAATGGAAATAATCTCTTGATAGGAATCTAATGGAGGCTCACTTAAGCAATTTATACTTAAACATGCCATTACATACTGTTCCTGTAAAAGCAGCCATTTACCAGGAGAGACATTTCCTAGGGATTCCTGGACTTGTTTCCCCCTACAGACCTCCCCCTATGTGAGGTTAAAAGGGGAGGTGAAATAGATAACGTTTCTACAGACAAATAGACATCTGCTGCCATCTATCATATGTTCAAATACAGTCAATGATTCAGTCACTGTTAAATTGAATTTTAAACAAATACTCCACAGATCTTTGAGCAGAGAAAAGTCACAATATTAATATAAAAGAAAATTGAAAAAATGTACATTACATCTTTTTGGTGTATGGAAAAAGCTGTATAGTTTGTACTGATATCTGGTATAAAAAAAACGTATGTTAAAGGAAGAATTTTTGATCTAGTAGATGTCGCCCTTGAGCACCAGCATATAACCAAAATAAACTTCTGTTTGGCGACACCTCCGCCATAGTGAAGCCTCCGCTCTCCTCCAGCACCACACCTCCAACCCCCCTAACCTCGCAATCACAAGAAGGAGTTATACAATTGGAACGCATCATAATTAAGCACCATTAAGCGCAAGTGGCGGACAAAATTGTCCTTGGCTCGAGCTGCAATTGCCTGTGGCCTGCATTGTTGTGTTAGCAGGCTAATGTTAGCACGCCTTAGTTAGCCCGTAGCTTCACATTGCATGTGAATTGACACAGAATGGCCGTGATCTAAAAATGCTTACTTGACATTCAAATAAGCATTGAGTAGGCTATGTTATCCTCCTTTTTGCTAGTACTCAACTTAAACAGGTTTTCGACGCAGCGGGGATGATCCCGTCCATTTAAAGATGATGTAAATACGGCTCAGACGACAACACAGCCAGCGGGATGAGCGCGTCTCACTCATTGTAGACAGTCAAGACTCAGAGAGATCCTTACAGAGGATATACTTGATTTCAGCTGTATTCATGTGTATAATGTCAGACATTATTCCTTTAACTGAAACAGGTATGCATGTATGACTAGCATGAATAGTCATTATGTTGACAATTTATAAATACTAATTCGCTGCTCCAGTGACAAACAATCTACGAAATTGTGGTCTAGAAAATCAATAACTGGATCAATGAATCTCCTGCTGGAGGAATCCCACAATTGAATGAATGATTAAGAGCAGGTTGCATGATGACATGACACAGCCACTCTGAAAACTCATGAACAACTTTTTTTCTTAATCCAGGCATTTCAGATTGACGCATTCAACTTTAAATGAAGCATGACTGTGTAACTGCGTGACCTATTTCCCACTTTAAATTTATTCAGAAATAGTCCTGACTGAGGAAGAAAGAACCCTGGCTATAAAGTTAAGGAGCACTCATTTTCCTGAAAGTGTTTCAGTATGGTGGCTTATAATGTATAAAATAGGAGATATATTTCTTAACTACTCCACTGTGAAATTGAACAATCTGTTATACTAACCCTACAAACAAAAATATATACATATCTCTTCTCTCCACAAACTGGGTCTTGTTATCCACAAAGTCTTGGAGAGGATGAAACCTCATTAAAGGGACAAGAGTTGCATGAGACACCACAGAGGAGCTTTCTTAAAGCCTGCCTTTGAAGTTTTAAGTGCATTGTAACACACATACACACATATGCATGCTGCCTTTAAAGACATCTGCATATGGGAAAAGCAGACCCTAAAAGGCAAGCAATACATATAACAAACACACACACACACACACACACACACACGTCGAAGCCGATTGACACACAACAACAGCTGAATAAATACTGCTGCCCGAGTGCCTTGGGAGCAAGGACTAGAATAAATGACTCGACATCAAAACCCCTCACATCTACCACATCCCTGCAGACTCTTCACCAACCCGCCCACCCGACCCAACGACCAACCAGTGGAACAAAAGCTCCTTGCACAGGCTGTTCATTAACAGCTTCTTTTTTCTTTTTTTTTTGTGCGGCTCCAAAGTCTCATCTGATTCCTCAGACCATTACTGAGAGGGAAAATAAGCTTTTGCCAAAGGAGAGGGACAGCTTAGCATCATCCCCAAGTTACAATTTAGGGTAACAAGCAAGCCGGCCCTGCAAATCCTTTAACTCAGACGGACTCTATAATGAAACGCAGACGCAAGAAGGAAGTTGGTTACCAAGATTGATTCCTTTGACATTGTGAGGGCAGACATCACCCCCTGCTGGTAACTGTTCTGGCCAGGTGTTGAGGAAGTTATCAATTGGGTGAGACAGCTTGAGGCACAGGTGGGAAAACAAATATGGATGCTGTGCAACCTTGAGATGGCCAGTCACACTTGAGGAAAATGACAACTTCATTCGTCATGTTGAGAGGAAGAGTAACAACTGTCTCTCCTCAACTTGATCCTTCATTAGGTAATCTGCCAATTGGAGAAGAACAAAAGGTGGTGGGAAAGAAGGTGCAGTGAAAGTATCCTGTGCATGCAAAGAGTAATGGGGTCATATTTGTGTTTTTGAAATACAAAACTCAATATCATCACTTTTTTTATTTATCTATTGTTCCTTGACACCTGATAATCACCATTGACCTGCTTGTTGTTATACTTGATTGGTGAATTTGTATCTTCACAAGGTGATAGATTGTGTGGGACAACAAAAACATTCTGTACTCTTACTGTTTGTAGGTGTAACTACAGTACGAGTACAATTCTGTTCATCAGCTGATAACAGGCTGTGATACAAATTAGAATCACTGGGGAGTGAATGATGTGTTGCCAGAGATTAAGTGTTATGAGGATGGTGAGAATGAAAATAAAGGACTGTAAGACCCAGCTGTATTCAAACTACAGGTAAGAATTGGGCTGTCAGAAAAGTTCCTCTCTCGAGTGTGTGTATTTTGGGCTAATGTGCTACTTCTGGTAGGGAGCTGCTAGCTACCAGGGACTGTGTGTTGCTGTTTTCAAAAAAAGATAAGATGAATCTGCCTTGTATTTATTTTTCAGTCAATCCAAAGATGTTTTATTTTTGCTGCCAATGATTTTCATTTTTGTTTGTTAATGATTGTTTTTGTTGCTTATTTTTGTATGCATGGATTTGACCATGCGGCTGTGGCTCAGTTGGTAGAGTCGGTCTTCTCCTAACCAAAGGTCGAGGGTTCAATCCCCAGCTCCTGCATCTACAGGCTACATGTCCGATGTGTCCTTGGGCAAGACACTTAACCCCAATTTTCTCCTGCTGCTTCGTCTGCAGCGTATAAATGCTTATGAATGGGATGAATTACTTCTGACGGTCACCATGCAGCAGCCTCTGCCATCAGTGTGTGAATGGATAGGTGTGACCTGCGGTGTAAATGGCTTTGATTATATAAACTCAAGTCCATTTACCATTGATAATGTAAGGACAATTTGCAATGTGTTGTACATTTAGTATAGTGGTTTTCTATTCTATTCTATGGAGCCCCTGAAGTCCCAAAAAGTAAAACAATATATATCTTGTGCACACAAGATAAATTTTTTATTTATTTTTTACTTCCTTTTTGGGACTTCAGGGACTCCGTACGATTCAGGGGATAAAAGAATCTCTTTCTATCTACAGTGATATTTATTATCATATTTGTTATGTCAAAAATCTTTAGCCCTTGCTATAAAGACTCCAGCCCACCCATTCCTCCGAAATCACAATTCTACTGCTCTGCAAGAACCTACAAAGGCAATGTATCAGGCAAGGCTTTTATTGGTTGGTTCTTTCAAGGTTATCCCTGTGTGAATGTCACTGAATTACAAGCAAAATTATACAAATTTAACAAGACATGCAAGAGCAATTCTGTGTTGTCATGCCAAACGATTTCGCTGCCGGTCACAGATATTTAGTCAAGATAAAGTCCTTTGTGTTACAAATAAAGGCCAAGAGGAGATAAGCGTCACAGAGGAGGACATACCATCATTACTAGTGAAAAAAGTGCACTAAAGTCATTAAAGAGCCAAATTTAACAGAAAGTATCTTTGTTTTATTAGGTCACAGCATTTCTGTCTCTGAAGCGACTCTCTCTCTCTCTCTCTCCTCATACTGCTGATATCTGTACGAGACACAAAGCCTTTTCAGATGATAATCTGCTTCAAAACCAGCCGCTTAAACAAGCATATCTGGAGCATAAAATATAATCTGATTTTGCAACATTTTTGATTTGTTAGTAATTACAACCACTCGTCTTCATCAAGGCAGTCTTTTTCATGCATATCATCAAAACGGATGAAGGGAAATTCGAGTGCATGTGTGTGTCTATTTTCGTACTCCACTTTGTGAACCATCCTACCACCGTGAATCTGAAGGCATGCGTTCTTAAACGTCTTACAGCATGTTTACATTATCAATGACAGACAGGTTTTGGAATATAATTTTAGCATGTTGTATTGAAAAGGTAAAGATGAAAGAGAAAGGGATTTCTGATGACATGGGGATTTAGCGAAGGAAGAGCGGATATGTATTGTCTCAAAAAATAGAGCCTTAAGCGGCATGCTTGCTGAGCAGACAAAATAGATTTCCTGTCAGAAATGCTTCTTTTCCAGATCTATACAGCTTACCTCCATTAGTGTTCACTTGTACAGTACAATAGATATTAAAGGGATTACATTCTTTTCTGTTCGCAAAAATTAAGTTTAAAAATGCTTATTTATATCGGAATTGGATAATTCCTTGTAGATTTACATTCATAATCAAAACTAGTGACTCCATGAATACAGGGCTGGACTTCTAATCTGGAATACAGAGCATTTACCCGCTGGGCTGATGTACTTTGGGGTCCACATGGTTTTATCTTCAAATAAATAAATAAAACTAAATGAATTGCTTATGGATGGCCCACTGACTAAGGACTGAGGGCCAATGGATATTTTGTTATAACGACAGTTGGCTGGCCCAATCACGTCTCCCACAGGGGTGGCTCCACCCCTCCCCCCTCAATCCTCCTGATCAGGTCATGAAAGATTCTGGATGAAGTACATCAGTGTCAAAATGACCAGATCAAGATCCAACATATAGAAAGACTTTGCAGTCCCTGCAGCAGGCATGCTCTACTACAGTACCCACTGTCATGTAGCACGAGGTGGAGAGAGGAGAGGTTTGTGATACTGCCAGGTAAAGGTGCAGAAGGAGCAGGTGTGTGACGAGGAAGTAGAGGTTCATCATGAGCATGAGGTACTTGAGGCCATAAAAATATCAAGCATTAACAAGCTAATGATGAAGCAGTAAGTGACTTAGCTCTATGAAGGTATCAGAGTATGAGTTAAACTATAAGCCTGGAGGTTACTTTTATAAGGAAGGATTAAAAAGCTGTTTGATAAGTTGAATCTGTAGCTCTTCTTTGCTAAAACCACACAAAGAAGGTAGTCCATTACAAGAAACAGTTCTGCATCCAAAACTTAATGTTGAAGTATGTCAATATTTTTTTATCATTGTTAACTTAAATAACTTAAAGTTAACAGTAAAATGCTCCCTGTGAGTGTTGGACCATTATTTAAAGATTACAGCTGCGTGGTGTGGTTTTTTGTTGCTTTAGATAGTTAAGGTTGTTCAATACTGACCTCTGAGATGTAGTAGAGTATAAAATAAGATGTACATACTCAAGTCAAGAATGAACATTTGTAATTAAATACAGTTTCCTGGTAAGCTTACTTAATAAAATTGCGCTGCTTGACTTAGAGTGGTCACATCTGACCAAAAAGGAGTCTGTCAAGAGATTGTGAATACACCAGAACTTTGACATTCACTTATTAGCTATAACAGCTTGTGGAAATAAGAAAAATGCATATTAAAGGAGGTCACAAGTATGTGTTGTGTTCAACCAGTTGTACGGTTCTGGTTTGAGAAAACTTGAATTTCCCTCGGGATCAATAAAGTATCTATCTATCTATCTATCTATCTATCTATCTATCTATCTATCTATCTATCTATCTATCTATCTATCTATCTAAAACATTTGACATTGCGCACTGCCACGCACACTATTAGGCCTCTCCAAACACTGGCATTAGAACACCACACAATAGCCCAAACACCATCATATTTTTGTATATAATTTCAAAGTAATGGGTGAAATATGCAATTTTAAACCATTTTCCATTTTTAAATGTTTTTGGAAGGAATCTCGCGATCCCCCCTAACAGTGTCTCGCGACCCCCACTTTGGGAACCACTGATCTAAAGAACACTTCTGTGTTAGTTTTTTGTTTAAGGACCGTGTTCTTTACATTCCTCATTCTTCTGCAAAATGTTGACACAATTGAGGGAACATTGTTGTTGAATAGCCCCGACCTGTCTTAAACCTTTAAACAGTCTTGCATGTCTGCAAAACCAAAGTACTCCAAGAAAAACTTGAATAAGCAAATACTGGAAATAAAAAAGTGAAATGCAATATAGACATCTTCAGAGGAATCTGCAGTTGTGACCATAAAGAAATACTGAATTGACTTTCAACGCCTATGAGGTGGTTATGCCAGGTGTGCACATTTTTTGAACTCCATCAGCTTATTTTCATGCAATATTGTCCCTAAATTCAATTGTTTGGGGTCTAGAAGCTTTATGGAAGGTTATATGCCTTAACGTGTCTATGAAAGCAGGATACAAGAAGAAAACGCTATTGTCAAAGTGTGCATTGAATGTGAATCAAACTGTTTTTAACCATACATTTACAAAAAAAACTATTTAACAACTTCATATTTTGCTTCATATTTTGTTATTGTCGTATGCAAGTCAAAGCTGTTCAAGAAATTAGAGGCAATCATTTTTCCACACATGTTTTCTGCCTTTGTCTCAAAGTGGCCAGTCCTACTAAAGCAGCTGTGTGGATAAGCCAAGAGGTTTCATTTGTCTGACTGTTTGATACAAAGAAACTTGTCCTCTCAAGGATTGCTTTGTCAGCTCAGCACTCTTTAATCCAGCACCAGCACTGAACATTTTGGTGCATTATGAAACTCTTAAGCCTGTAGAAAGATAAACAGTCAGGCTGTCAGGTTAAAGGCAAAATAAAGAAATTTGCATTACAAATACAATTCATTATTATTATTATTATTAAATGATGAAATATGTGATGGTGATTCTGCACAAATAAATCAAGGAGAACAGAAGAAATAATATTATGACTGAAAATATTTTTCTATTGAGACAAACAACTGTACTTCCAGGGCCACTTTTATCTACTTAATCGAAACAGCCGGCTCCAGTTTAAGATTGACGGCGCAGACAAAATGAGGAAGGATGCACACAAGCTATAGTAACCATAATGTAATGGCGTTTGTTTGTGTGTTCAATCATCAGATCTACAACTTCGATCAAAACTGAAATATATCATCAACAATTGAAGAGTTTGCCATGTATTTTATACTCATTGATTTTAGGATCCCATCACTTCTCTTATTGTGCCACCAGATTTACATTTTTCAGTAATATCTTTACAGTTTCTGAATGAATTGCCATTCAATGTTTAACACACATGGTCCTCAGAGAATGTCTGATAAAGACTACCCCTGGACTTTTTGGCAGGATTGCCCATGTTTTGAACCTAAGGTGTCAAATATCTCAGCTTGCACTAGATAGACTGAAAGGGATTTATTGTCATGATGCTATTGTAACAATCTAATTTGTTTTATTCCATCAATTACAGATTTTGTGTTAAATTGTTTCACTTCAGAACATTTGTGTATAGAAATGGAGGAGTTTCAGTCAGTTTGTGCTAGTTTGATGATAAAAGCATATAAAAATGTTGTCCATAAAGTTTAATAGTTGTAGTTTAATATTTAATATTGTGTTTATTAGGTTATTTATACGTTAAATCAATACTAGCAGAATAGCAGTTTTTCTAAATGTCAGTTTTTTGTAATAAAAAAGCTGTGAACTGAACAGATATCTGGGAGAAATAAAGTGTGCATGTACTAAAATCCAGAGTTTATGATGTATTTCAGTGGATTAGATGTAAAAAAAAATAGTCTCAAGAAAGAGTGAAAATTCCACTGTTGTTTCAACTTGTAGAGGATCATACAAAGTCAGAGGGACTAGAAGGTCAACATACTCTCATGTAACAGCGCTCTGCCTTCGGTGTATTAATGTTTACAAGAGGCAGCCAAGGAGAGGGAAAAAGAGGAAATAGATGGAAAAAAAGAGAAAGTCATGAAGGGGTCAGGAGGTACTGGAAAGTTTATGGATGACAAAAGTCTATTCAAGACGCATTCATCCTTCCTACAGTACTTGTAAAAGTTTGTCACTGAAACAGGCACAACAGCAGGACACTTTTGACAAGCAAAAGCTCTGAAAAGATTATCTTCTTTCTTCAGATGGTTTCAACGTCGCTTGCTTCGGGATGATGCATGTCAGTCACCTGGAAAATTCACACCAGAGCCCCTCTTATGAACTCAGAGACGTTTGTTGTTCCATTGTTGGATTCAAAAGTTCAACGTAATGAAAAAGTAAGAGCTCCTTTTCCTCTTTGAGTTTTCAGATTGCACTGGGGAAGAGGTTCATAGTTGAAAAATGAGAAAGACAGAGAATAATTAATTAGCATAAAAAATGATGCTCTTCGGTTAGATTAGAGGCTATAGCACAATAAAATACTGAAGGATATGAGATAGTCTGCCTCAGTCTGTAGGGAGTGTTGGAGCATTGGGTCTTATTTGTTTTTGAGTATGTATAAAAAGATGTCGCTTTATTGTGTTATCTATCAATGCATGCTGTACAGTATATTAGTTATGGATGCATTTATCCATTGTGTTGTCAGTCTACAGGTTACAAAATGTAGATCAAACCAGAGGTGCACAGGAGATTACCATTCCTGTTTCCCCCTGGACTCACACAAATGTGTTTTTTACTATAAACCTCTGATCTCCACTGGAGAGTGGATGAATAATGAATGGAGCCTGTTGTGCAGTTAGTGCTCAGGGCTTCACTGATGTTCGGCACAGGGCAGTGGAAAGGGTCAATCCTTTCCTTGATGAGTTATCAATTGTATTATTTATCTTTTAATTTGTGTTTGTTTGTAATAAGTATGACAGTTTCAGCAGCTGAATATCAGAACATTTCAAATATGTATTTCTGATTTTGACGGTGGAGAAGGTGTGTAAATGAAGGGTCTCCAAAAAGATACTCAAAAATCTGCAGCATCCAGTGATTTTTTGGAAAATTCTGTTTTAGTTTTCCTTATTAAAGAAGGTAATTAAGGCAAACTTGACCCACCAGTCCAGAAACTCTAAAACAAGAAGAATCAGCCCTTCCCCTTAACATTTTTATCACGTCAGAATGTGAAAGAGAAAAGCAGAAAAAAAACAGAAACTTCAATACCCTTCTATTTCTGTCTAGCTTGATTTTCAATGTAAAGGAATAAAGGCAACTATGTGTAGCCTGTATTGTTTTTCAAGAAGTGTTTTAAAGGTATGGAAAATGAAGTCGTTTTCAGTTCCAGGTCACTTTGGTTCAATAATAGCATTTTGATGTTAACACATTTCTTAAGAAACTCCTTTAGAGACTCTAAAAAGGATTTTAAAGTAAGAGTTCCCTTTGTGAAAACTGTGACTGTTTCCTGGATTTCGAAGCTGCAGTGTTCTTCTCACATCTTTCTGAGGGGGACTGCTTTGGAGATGAATGCACCACTTGCTGAGCAGAAGGAAAATACTCCTTATCTTTCAAAGTAGTTCACTGTGCATTTTTAAGATCAGGAACACTAATAATGATAATGATTGTACCATATGTGACATTTATTATTTTCTTTTATTTTTGGGGTAGTTGCTTCAGCCCTTTTTTCCAGTGTTTGAAAAAGTTTTGTTGCCTGCTCGTCAAAATTCCAATTGGTGGTCTTCAAATTTTGGATTTTTGCCTGACAATCTCCTCTTTGCTAGAGTGTTGGTGAATATTGTTCTTTAACTTTTTTTTTTCCCACTTTGTTATGTAGAAGAAATTGCTGCAGAAGTAGAGTGACAGTTCCAGCTCATATTCCCAACCGCTGCTGCTCCCATGTAGCAAAGACCCTTATGTGGCTCCCCAATCAGATGGTAATGAATGGAGCAATTAACAGTGATTATTAAGTGCTTTGTGAGGCGTCTCTTCACCAATTTATCAAGCGAGCATGTTCGATTTATCAGACCCCCTCGAGACATGTGATGATGACAGGCAGCCTCATACTGTACATTCCCATATGTGCGCTCCATGGCTGCACTTGGCAGAGACTGAAGGATGATTGCAAGGTCATTGTCTGCCTCTTATGATGCCATGATTGAGGACATCATGGTTGCAAGCCAACACCATAGGGAAGACAAGGGTACAGAATATAAAATCACAGCAGGAATAAATAGCAAACAGAAAGGCAATCCTGTGGCCTATTTGTTCTGCCAAATGAGCCTTGTTGATGAGGAAGTATACTGTCACACCATGCAATGTGGTATACTATTGATTCAGTCATACCTAACGTGTCCACTGCATACATGGTTCATTACGTTTCTCAAACACCCTATGAAGGCTTCATTAGGTCCCTCTCGCCCTTGTATAATTCATGTTGATGGTTTGAGTCTATAGAACCACTGGGTGTCAAAGTCGTTTTCTTTCGAGCTGTGACCCAGAAGAACTGGCTGTCACACTGGACAGACTGATGTTTATTTTGGAGTAACTGTTGTGTTTGATCAGGATGGGAGGTGGGGAGTAGATACGAGGTAATAGGTTGAGTGGATGCATCCACAGAATGACTGATAACCGTCCTTCTTATGCTACGACTGGCCTCCGAGGAAAACACTGTTTCTACCGCTCAAAATCAGCCTGGTTGTGTTGTAAAATCGTCATCAGTCTTGGGGTAGCCAAAGATTCGAGGCAATTGGAAGTGTGATGAAACGAGTAAGAATCAAGATTAAAGGAGAGCTGTGTTCTTAATGATAGAGGTTTGGCAATCCATCAAGGGTTTTTGTCTGGCACAGGCACATCAAACTAATCGCTCTTAAAAGTGTCCCTCATCATAGCGATGGTAATATCCTGCACGACACATCGATCGCATTTAATGCCTCTGCAAGAACTTGCAAACTGACACTTTGGTATTTAAAATGTCAAATCACTCCTTGCATTAGCAGGACACTGTTCATAAAGGAAATCAATTCAGGGTGTCACCCAGTTCCGATCTGATCTTCTTTGAGTCCTGTGCTGAGCAAATACTTGGAGGACAATATGCTTGGATTTACTGAAGGAGGACTTTCTTGAGGAAAGTGCTGCGTGAAAGTTGAGTGGAGGGAAGCAATTAAGCTGAAACCTGTTTACAAGAACAGGCATGATTTTGGCATCTAAATTAGCTTAGTGGTTTTCAGCAGAGTAGCCAGACAAACACCTTACGAGGTAGTGAATTCAGTTTGAGAGTTATTTGTGAAAACACTGATTGACTTTGCTGGTAGTCTTTCATTCTCTTTTGCAAGGACAGGGCTGCACTGATTAACCTCATCGCGCAGCTTCGAGTTATATACAGTATGCTGTTACCTTATTAAATCATTAAATCCATGGCAAGCAAATGCATCTTCCATAGACTGAAGTTGACTGTTAGCAAAACTTGGAAAATACTGATGTTACAGACAGCTATTTTTTTTACATACTTTATTAATCCCTAAGGGAAATTCTGGTTTACACACAAACAGTGGACATGCATTAACTGAGAGATGGGCTGCTATACACTGCTACACAGGGAGCACGCCAGGGCTGCTCAGGGGCACCTCTGCAGTACTCAGGAAGTGACCTGGCACCTCTCCAGCTACCAGAACAACTTCTATGTTTTGGTCAGCACTGAGACTTGAACCGGCAACCGATCCGTTCCCAACCCAGGTCCCTACAGACTGAGCTACTGCCGCCCCCAAGCCTAGTGGAACAGACCTAATCCTTAATCTGAGGCCTCACTTACAAGTAGGCACCTGATTGAAAAAGTCAAGCTGTGTTGGTGTTTGTAACACAGAAGGAGCTTCCATCTTCAGAACGGACCATGATTTCTGCAGGCTTTTTCCCCTGCTACACCCGTTATCTCAATGTTGATATAATGACTCATGCATTCTTGGTTTAGAAAATTGACTAGACTAGTTGCCTACATTATCATCCAAAATAGAGATATTCAAATTACAAAAAAAATGTATGATTTGTGCTATACATCCTTATTGTTGTTTTACAGATCCAGTGTGCAGCTCTCATAATGAATGAGTGATGATGTGATCAGGTTATGTCAATGCATTTCACTTTAAATGATACAAAGTTGGCAGTAAATAGACACTAAGGTTCAAAAGTCTGTTTGCAGCAACATTCCAGAGGCAGTCAGACTGATAGGGGGATACAAGGCTCAAAGGAAGGTGAACTGGTAGATTTGATCGATGTCTTAAAATTTCAAAGATTCATCCTGGCAAGAAAACCGATGTCAAGCTGTTTCAAAATGTCCACAGTGAGGGGAGAGGAAGGATAGAACTGCACAAAATCAAAATTCACTCCTTGGTTGTGCTGTGAGATGTGCTAGGGCAGTCCACACTAAACACAATTGACCTGGCTGATTCCTATCGACTCTAAGAATTCCAGTGGTGCAAAGTTTAAGTGTTTGGAGTTTGGAGAAAGCCCTGTGTCTTTTTCTTCTCTGTGCACAGATTTTCTCTGCTATAAAAGATTTTATCAAAACAGCCAAAAACAGCCCAATGTGGGGCATGGGTTTAGCTCAGACCGTACAGCAGGCGCCCCATGTACAGAGGCTGCAGTACCCGACGCACTGTTTGTATGTTCTACTCCCAATCCTGATGCTGTCTGGTGCAAGTCAACCCCCGCCCCCTCTTCTCTAACTCCCCACAATTCCTGTCTCTCTAAAACTCGCCTTCATATATGGCCAAAAATAATATATAAAATAAAAGAAGCCCAGTGACCACCTAAATAAGTCTCCATAACAAAGTCCAATAAAAGAACAACTAGACAATGCAAAATCCTTTTCTTTTTTTTCCACCATCTGAAAAGGGATCAGTTGACATGGATGCATATGCATAAGTTCAATGTCTGTAAATGCAAATATACATTTGAGTGTATATTACACAAATGGTTCATGATTCTTCAAACCAGTTTCTCATAAGCTCCCTATGATTCAGAGGAGTGTGACATGATTCAACTTTTTTTATGAAGGTATGAATATCTATCTGTTCTTTGTACTTGATACGAGTCCAAATCTCATTTACATTTTCCTTGATCCACATCAAAAGAGGCTTGTTCTTTGATGGGTCTTAAGAAGTTAAAGTCCTTAAAGTTCACTGTGATGATTCGATTCTGACTTCTGCTGTGCAGAGCATGGTAACATTAATAATGCATCTCAAAGCATCATCTTTATTGCTTCTCCAAGGAATTTGCATATATATTGGATTATCACAAGATTATTATTACAGCAGCCATCCTAGCAATCAAAATTAATAGGTAAAAAATTAAAAAAGTTCCCATTGAATAACATGATAGTATTTGAGATATGTACTGTTAGCGTCCTTGGGAGGTGTCATTAATGACAAAACAGAACACTAATTGTCTTGTGAGGTGTCAAAGCATTGTGTTGTTAAATATTATTCAGATTAGACTCAACTTCTATACAAAGAAAAGAAGAGTTAGAGTTCAAGTTAGTTGCTTCAAGGATCAGTTTAGACTACCATGTGAGAATAAGGGCTGTCAAATGATTCATTCTTTAATTGAGATTAATCGCTGGATTTAAATAGTTAATCGTAATTAATCACTTTTTTTGCATGTTTTAAATACCATTACTTTGCATTTTAAACCAGTTTCTGTTGTGCTTTTATTTGAAATGTGTTTTCTGTCTTTGCCTCCTGTGGGATACAAACCTGCTTTTATTTTGAAAATATTCATTGTACTTCTGGTAGATTCAAGGTTAAGACATTTAAAACTCACAGACATGTCAAAAGGTGGATATTACTTTTTACTTGTCAACTGAGGTGTCTGGGAGTTTTTTTTAATGAAATGAGGGGGGGGGGAAGTATCAGTTTTAACCTGGTTAATGTTAGACTTTTGTTCAAATTGAACTCTAAATGAACATTTCAGCAGTCACATCATCATAACTTCAGTTGATTACTGAGCAGATAATATATTAGCTTCATAAAAATTCACACATTTGGAAGCAAGACTGAAGCTTGTGCCAGCACTAAATGATCCCACTTTATTCCTTGTCTGTTGTTCTTAACAGCCTTCATAACCTGTTGCTTAGTCATAGCTCCTTTTAATTGATAAGGTTATGAATAAAAAGCAAGTAGGAGTTACTTTTTATATATAAAGATTAAACCAGTAAATGATGAACATTAATGCTTAGTCCCTAAGTGACTGTATGCAGAGTTGCGGCATATACTGTCTGGGTTAAATATCTATTAAGTATTCTGGTGGGGCAGAACAAGTTCACATAGTTGTTTTACATTAAGGAATACAAAGTTTGGTGAGATATACTGGAAAATTGCCTTTGTTTTAGGCTTTTGTCAAATAGTCAACTTTGATCTCCATACGCTCTTTCCTTAAATGACACTTCAAAGGCCCTATAGACACGGGTAAGCATAATGCAATCGAATGCAAGACCCTTGTCTCGAGACCTTTCCTTTGTCCCTCTCTCACTACCAAAGGTTCATTGTAGAAGCAGTGTGACAAACTGTCAGCAAACATCAAATCCACTGTGTGCTGCGGCTCAGTGTCAACAACACAGAAAGCTCCACTCGCCCACAATCCGTCAACCGTGACGGAGGACATCAAATAGCACAGCGTCTGCCACTTTCATCACAAAAACCTGCACACTGAGACGACTGCTTCAGCCTGCCTCTCTCAAACCCAGTGTTGTGCTAACCTCTATTCGGCCCGAGTTGTGTTTCCCTCCCTGCACATCTATCACTACAACCATAATGACATGTGTATGTTTCCGTACGGAAGCATGGATATCCAGCTTATGCATTACGCTGACGACATCGCTCTGTTTCTACATGTCCCTTCCATTTACAGTATCATGCATGAGCACAGAAATCTCACAACATCCCATGTGTGCGGTGTCACACATGGGATGTTGTGAAAAAAGCCATTGTGTAGAATTGTATAAGACCTCTCTTAAACTCAACGGATTTTGGCTCTGTTATAATAAGTGTAGTCCTCAGGGACAAGGAAAACGTCACGTTATCCCCAGATCTCTAAACACAGCATATTCTATCAAAATTTAGCATGGACCATTTTTGCATGATTAAGGAATTAGATTTAGTACAAACGTATTAGACTTCATAATTTTATGTTGATGTATTTCCATGTGTACAATATTTTTGCTTGAATCCAAAAGTAATGTTCTGAAAAAATAGAATTAGCAAATAAATTGGAGGGTCCGCCATTATTTCAAAAAGACTTGTTGCTCACTTATGTCTTAAACGGGCTCTATTAAAGTATTAAATATTCAAAGTGAGGACAAAAGGTCGGCTTATTGCACAGCACAACACATGTCAAGGTTTACATCTCTATAAAGAGTCACTTTTCAATGAGTAACCAAGGACACCAAAGGCTAATGTTGTTAATAGACATTGCTAATTATATAAGTAACAGCTCATCTCACCTCATTCAACGTTATGGTGCTGGTCTACTCCACCTGTGACTTTTGTATTAAAAAAAGTAATTGGACCTGTGCTATTTATTACCCATTAGGTGGTGAAAGGCACAAGTGGAAATACTCTCACAAACATGAATTCAATCCACTGTTTGTGTGCAGTAATGAGTAATGTATTATTTCCCTTGATGCTTTCTATTTTTAAGGCTGATGTGGAGCTATCAAATCTTACTTTACTCAACATGACACAACATATTTGGTATTCAGTCAAAATTCCTTATAACGTTGCAATATTCTCGGGGTTGAAGCGGTTTCATCCTGCTACCGCTAACCTGCTCTGACATGGGGAGGTGCCTATCGAGGCATAAGGGGCTTGTTATTTTCCCAGCAGGCACCTCATTAGTGTCCCTATGACCTTTTACAATTGAACAGACCATTGGTTGTGCAATGTTTTGAATACAGATATCCATTCCACTGAAATTAGTTTTTACATAACAAAGGACACTCTGCCCTGTTTTGAGAAAGTGCCGCCATCCTGAACACTGGTTCCACCTTGCATGGATCAATTGTGCTGCTTCTGGCAAGTTTGATTTCTGTTTGAGAAATGTACCTGAGGGTTGTGTTTCTTTTCTCAAAGGGAAAGTTCAACCACATTTGGCACAAGGAAAATATTGTTAGGGTACTTGGATGTGGCAGGTATTTCAAATTGCTTCTCCTTAACTATCACATATAAAGATGTACAAAGTTCACAACAGTATGGATCACAAACACCACTATTCTCTCTTAATCTGCCAGCTCATAGCTGATACCAAATCTCTTTTATTCACATGTTAATGAAAACGTTAATTCAATCAATTTAATTTCAATCATCTTTTCCACAGTGCAATCTTATTTGGATCCCCTTTAAACATGAGGTCGAGTCAAAAAATCTAAAGTTGACCTTCTCACTCAGTTATACAAGAGATAAAAGCACTACTCATCTCAAAACACATTTTAAAAGCTGTAAAATTCTTGATTCACTGCATGCCTTTTTTTTTGTGATAGAGAAAGAATGGCTGAAATCCATTCCAATTATCTCCACCTCTGCCATTATGTCCTGTCCCCGTCCTTGGTAAGCCTTCTATTTTGCATCTTGCATATCATTAGCACAAAAAGCACTTAACAATCTCTGCAGGAGAGGTTTGTACCACACTGCAGACGACCTTCACCTGAGCAAAGCACATTATTTGCACATCTTGGTCACAGTGGTTTAAGTCATACTTATAATTTATTCTCCTCCCTACTCTGCCTTGACTTTTATTCTTTTTTTATACAGTATAAAGCACAATAAAGATGTTGTGTGCAAAGAGATTGAATTTCTTGCAGAAGGATGCTTCATCAGATTGAAGACAGTTCCCTTCACCTCACTGAAGGATAGCATGAGCCAACCCACACCCACCTACTGAACTCTCACTTCCGCACAACTAAACTGCTGCTTATCAGTCATGACCTCATGCTGCATCTGTCAGTTCACCTCTGTAACATTGCACACTTTGCTGAAGAGAGGTAATGGACTAACTGAGCCCAGTGATACAGAGGGGCACAACAGCAATGAAAAGACTGTTTAATTTGCCCCTAGTTTAAGATCTCTTTGATATGGTGGGATGAACACATAATTGCTGGGGATAAGGGACAGTCATCTAGATTAAAGAAAGATGCCCTTGGCTTAGTTGGATGGCAAAAGTATCTCTCTCTTTTTCACACTCTCGCTCTCTGACTCTTTTCTCGTTTACAAAATTCCCTCCCTCTGGCATGAGAAATAATTTCACTTACAACTTTAAAGTAAAGTTTTCTGATTATTTTTTTATTACCGATTTAAGTCGTTGATTTTGTTCTCATAAGATTTGAATAAGTATTCCACTAAAGAGGAACAGCACACTAACTATCAGGATTTGTACGATTTACTAACTACTATCACTGTCAGCTGATTTTGATGGATGCATTTTTTTTAAACAATGCTTATCTAATGTGTACATCACAAGCCAGAGAAACTGGCGCTGATTGGGCTTGCTAACGCTACTAGCTTGCTAATGCTACAAGCAGATATCTTTGAGATGAACAAACAGGGAACACAACCGGCAACATTTGACCAATTACCTGGTGCAGGAACTAGGCGTATTCTTCTTCAGCGGAAGTAAACAGAACACATGGCCCTGTTGATAACTGTGCTAAATCCACAGCTTCACAATAAAAAGAGCATTTACTGTGAAGCCAATGAACACCAACATAAACTGTGATGAACGGCAGGGCTATGGCTATATACTGACATTCCACCACACAGAGCAAGGGGGAGCATAACCAAACATGTAACTCTCACAAAGTCCCAAATACGTTCCAAGCTGCACTGAATGCTAGTCCTGCCTCTATCCTTTGACCTGCACACAATCACGAGGCAATTTTCTACAGATATTCCTTTTATCTTTACAGACATCTAATCTATTTTGTAATATTTCTCATTTGTTAACTTTGTTGTGGCCATGTCCATCGCTGTGCCCTTTCTTGAATTCAAATGCAAATATTCTGAATCAAGAACTGAATAAAAATGGAGTCTGTTTCAATAGATAACTTTGTTTATGTCATGGAAACAGATCAATATATCCAAAGGTTTATTTTCAATTTCATGCTTTTCCGGTTACATCAAAATGTGTCAGTGGGTGATAAATCCCAGCCTACTTCTCTGCAGTGTCTACAGGATCTGCTGACTGCATCCTCACCATCATTCTCACATCTTAAACATATTCAGCATCCTTATTTAGACCAGATTTGCTCATCAGCGTCATGACTCGAGTGTAAACTGTGGTATTCAGAAAAAGGGATGCTGGATTTGGTATTGCAACTTGATATTAACTTCCCGTAAATTCATGAAAATCTTTTTTTAAACGACTTTTGAAGCCTTTCATTTTCATGTTTTATCCATAGTGATTTGTTTAATTATTGTTTTTTTTTTTAAGTTGTACTTTTTTTGTCTGCAAGTCTTCCTCTTTCATTTCTACATTTTTATACATTTTATTGTTGGAGTTTCAGGTTTTGAAAAAAACCCTTTATATCATACGTTTTTAAGTGGTTAAAAAATGATGTTGATTATAGTTATTACCATTTTATACCTGCCCTACTATTATATATAATCACAGTCTAACAGTGATACACATATTGGTACGGTACCGATAGTGAATACCACCATGGAGTTACTTGATAGGCTTGCAAGATTATTTCTGAATATATGCTGGTGTAAGAGACTCATTTAAATGCAAACAAGCTGATTCATTGCTTTCTCTCTCTCAAATATGCATGTTTTAGGCAAAGAAGCACAACTAAGTTATTCACAACCCCTGGGACACAAACAGACTTCAAAAGGAAAGCTGGATTTACTCGGCCAGTTCCAACAGATCCCCAAATGAAACACAAAAGACAACATTTGTGTTCAATTGAGGTGAAACAATGTGTTTTACTCAAATGATTTCCATACAGACACATTGGATTCTGCATAAAAAACTTTCATAGCACTTCAATGACCGACTGAATTATACTTTCACGGACACAGAACAATATTGTCTGGAAAATATAGCAAGCAGCAGATGATCGTTAATTAAAAGGTAATCAACATAACCATTTGACTCCTTTTGTGGTCTGCTTTGTGACTGCAGATGAGTCCTCGGTTGACTAAAGTGACCCTGTATTTCTGATGGAATGGTTGAATGCGGGCCTTGACCCAAGGCCAACATTATGATGATTAGCCTGACAAGCTAAATTCCTCCCTCGAGGTCCCTAATACAACCTCAATTAAAGAGTGCCAGTCCCCGGACAACCCGAGGACAGCTGGACTCTCTGATCTCCAGTTTATTACAGCTCATCATCCTGTGCGCACAATTGCTTATTTTCATCACCGGATATTTTAATTTCACACGCTTTCAATTTTTACTGTAAAAATCCAGTCTTTGATTCATGAGATATCCAACGGATCAGTGGAGAATCTTCATTAGAAATGCTTTTTGCGGCTACTTTTCAACATTAATTGTGGTTTGTTCCATGGAGTGTTCAAAAGGGCCATGAAATAGAAACAACAGAATTATATTTGGCGAAAAAAAGTGGATTTTTAACTTTATACATATGCTTTATATGCTAATGATCACACCAAATATTATATGTGAGGACATTCAATAGCCGCACATCCCTTTTCATCGTCCCCTATAGATTTAGAGAGACTTTATTGTCTTATTCACGGCTATGTCTTGTTTTTCATTCGGCCATGGCTCTTTAATAAATCAAGTTAGAGGTAAGCATTTTACACAGACATATTTTCCCCTTGTATATGCAACCTACGCACTCCTCAGACACCTTCTTAAGACTGAAGAAGAGGGGAAACTGCAAGAGAGAATAAAGAGTTCAAGCATTTTACAAAAGGCAAATGACCTAAAGAGCACCGACGCAAACTAGAACTGACTAAAAAAGAAGAGCATTATTAAACTCAAGATTCTGATTAACCTGTCCGTTGACCTGTTGTCTTGATTATTTTTTCTTTCCCAGGTCTTATATAAGATTGGAGGCTTTTGCCGCCGCTCCACCTCTATAAATGACTCAAAGACTTCCTAATGCGAAGGATCAAATGAACACCTTACTGCACTGCAGAAAAAAAAGGTGCCTCGGTGCTCCAGTGTTGTTTGCACATATAAATCAGACCTTATACATTCCAGGTAAGATTGGCCCCTTTCTATGCAAATGAGCCTCATTGCTCAAAAAATATCCTATACTCACAAACACCAGGGCTACCAGCAGCACACTGTAACAGAGAACAAAATCAGTGCCTTCAGAGTTGTTGCTGACTGCACTGCAGCATTTATGGGATGTCCCGCCCAGAATTTCCATTGATTATGATAGCAGTTCGTAAATTATCTAAGAAACATAATAGACTGTACAGGGGTGGCTGTGGCTCAGTTGGTAGAGTCGTCGTTGTCTCTCAACCAGAAGGTTGAGGGTTCGATCCCCAGCTCCTGCATGTCCAATGTGTCCTTGGGCAAGACACTTAAACCCGAATTGCTCCCGCTGCTTCATCAGCGGCGTATGAATGCGTATGAATGGGATTAGTGACTTCTGATGGTCTCCTTACATAGCAACCTCTGCCATGCATGGGTGTGAATGGGTAGGTGTGACATGCCGTGTAAAAAGCGCTTTGAGTAGTCAGAAGACTAGAAAAGCGCTATACCAGCTCAATTTACCATTTACTATATATAGGCGTTTTAGTAGCTGTATTATTCTCATCAGAAACGAACGGCGCCGTTTTCCGACGACTCCTCGCTTCCACAGCCGCCTCAGCTTCACCTGGATCCCGGCCCTTTTCCCACGCTTTCTCCGGTACTGCCGGCGGGAGCTTCGTTGGTGGTGGCCACCGCCAGGATCATAGGCCGCCGGCATAAACGGAGGTAACCCATATTCCGGGCTGTCAGCCGATGGGAATGGATCCACCATGGACGATCTGATCAATAGGAGAGTCTGACGATCATAGACTCGATCAGGAAGACCATCGTTGACGAGCAGAAGGACAAACAACAGTATACACAGGACAGGTAGAACAGAGCGAGGTAAGCAGGCAGAGGCCAAGCCGAACACAGGCACCATCATGCCACGTCACGCGGTCTGACAGACCGGATGATTGTTGCCAAGAGAGCGTGGTTCAAACAGCAGGGAGTAGAGGTGCTGACAGTTCTTTTCTTCAATCATAGACAGAAGAAGAGCAAATTGCACCGAGCTGCACATTTTTTGCGCCTGTTGTGGATGTAACATCATTACTGCCACATCCTTTGTGAATCACCCAAACTGGGGATCTAACATGTAGTGATCACCTTCAGGCTCCAGCATATGATTCACATGATTTTCATTGATCTGTGACTCCTCGCTTACTGCATTGAAGAACTTGTATTATTTATTGTTACATTCGTTTCTGAAGGTTTTTTGCTTGTTTGTCAACCACCAGCATGTTTTTTTTCACTAAACATTTTTGCAAAATAATTATGCTAATGTAACACTGTATGATAAAAGTGGATTAGATTTTAATTTACAAGAATACCTCATCAGGCGTACAAGCATGGCGGTTGTATTTGGCAGTTTGGACTATTTAAGGAAATTAAATGTTTGCTGTTTACAAACTGAGTGTCATACCACTGCTCCCTCGACAGCAAAGCTCCAAAGAAAATCATTAAAGCCTAATTTGCATTCCATGCACTTCTGCACAGCGAAGAAACGCAGTAAAGCTAGGAACACTTGTTTAACTATTTTTCCCCTGCTCTTGACGATACAATATTTACCCTTTCATACTCTTCTTCATTGTTGAGCGTGTCATAATCTTTCTATGGCCAATATAACAATTCCAGTGGTATGTAATTAATATCTAAAAACCAATGGGGAGGAATATTACAGAAAGATAGTGGTTTTACCTCTCACTCAGTGACTTATCTCATTTCCTCTTCGTGTGTCGAGCCGCTCAGAGGAGGAAGTCATCTCATGGTGCTCTGCATTGTAATATCTTTGCAGGCATATTGGTATTCTGCCCGAGCCCGGGAATAAACACAGCTCTCTCTCTCTCTCTCTCTCTTTTTCTCCGTCATTTACGTTCCGACCGGCCTATGATGCACTCAAACACAACAAAATATGTTCAGCGTGTGGAGACAGACATCAGTTCCCCCTTCCAACACATTTAATAGTTGAATCATCTTTGATTATGTTGTTACCCTCTGCATTGCCTCCTAACTTCATCCCCATCCTCGTCATCATCTGAACACCTGGTGACCCTGCGCTGATGAAGCTGCACTAAATGGGAATCAGTCACCCTGACCCTGGATTGCCACGTCTGCAATTAATCACTCAGTGTTTCGCAACATAAACAGCCTGTTAATGCCTATTAGCAGTTTAGATGTGGATGCTAATGTCCCTGTTGTTTATTTGATGCAGCTGTGAATTCATGCTTATGTAACTCAGTTCAAAAACATTCAGCTGATCATTTTTCTAATATTCTAAAGAATTGTACGTGTGTTATAAAGAAAATAAGGAAAAATTACATAAGGTTTGCAATCAAACTCTTAAAGTATCGTGCTCCGCTGTATCTCCGTTTATTTGTTAGATAATAGAATATTCACCTTATGTGTCAGACATGCCAGACAGCTTTAAATTAAATCAGGCGGGGGCTACTTACAAATGCTATCTTTTTTTCATGAGACTGGTATTATTATCAGAAAGGCCTCTGATACAGACTACAGACTTCAGGGCTGAATTTAAAATCAACAAGTACCAGACTATGCACCATCCCAATCCCATAATTCATCAGTACCCCTAAAAATGTTGTTAGCTTATTGTCCCGGAAATCAATTCAGAAGCAGTATTAACAATTTGTAATTTGCTGTTGTGAGAGGGTGGCTGGGCTCAGCCTTAGAGATAGGGTGAGGAGGGCAGGCATTAGGGGGAAGCAGGGAGTAGAGCCGCTGCTCCTTCGCATCAAAAGGAGCCAGTTGAGGTGGTTTGGGCTTCTGTTAAGGATGCTTCCTGGACGCCTCCCTTTAGAGGTTTTACGGTCACGCCTAACTTGGAGGAGACCCCGGGGCAGAATACGCTGGAGGGATTATATATCCCGTCTAGCATGGGAACGCCTCAGAATCCCCCAGGAGGAACTGGAAAACGTTGCTGGGGAGAAGGAAGTCTGGGTTGACTTACTGCGCCTGCTGCCACTGCGACCCGGCCATCGGATAAGCAGAAGAAAATGGATGGATGTTGTAAGAGACAGTTTAGCACTTTGCTGCAACCTTCAATGTATGAACTATAATTTAGCTTTAGTGCTGTTCTAAGCTGTTCTCAGATAGTTTGAGTGGGTTTTGACATGTTTTAAAAAAAAATCCATCCGAAGCAATGATAGAAATGTTATCAAATTCATTTTTAGAGGGTAATAGGTACACACCTGGGTTTTTGTTTGTTTGTTTTCTTTGTAATTATCTTGTTGGTATTGTATTGGTAGTCATTCCATTTTCCACTTTTTTTTATCAGTTTATCAAGACCTTGTTTGAGTTATCAACATCAGAATCAGAATCAGCTTTATTGGCCAGGTATGTTTAACACACAAGGACATGCCACAACATGCCACAGCTTCCTTTTCCTGAAGCCAAGTGAAATGTTAACTTATAAATACTGATTCATTAATGCAAATAATTATTCATACTGTTGTCCCGTATGTTAACGTTCCCTTATATGACAAGTTCCCTCAGCTGTCCTACTTTTCAAAGTAAAAAGAATGAAAATGTCAACAGTAAGTGAAGAACAAATGAAGTTGTTTTCATTTGAACATCAGATAAGGACGACGAGAGCCTACTGAAATGGAGTCAAGCTGTCAAACTGTTTATGCTGCACAATGAACCAAAAGTAATAAAGCAGATCCCATGGGACACTGTCCATACATTTATTCATCTCTGAAAACCAAGCACAAGCAAGTATGGAAGGGGGGGAAAAAACAGACACACTAACACAGATCAGAAGAGCATCTGTAATCCAGAGACAGGGACACAGTTCAACCCCTCCATGCTCACTTATTCAGAAGCACACGTACACACAGTTCAGGCACACATGAACACACACGTTGTGTAACGCCTCGGGCAAAACCACATTTCACATTTTACACTTTACAGACCGCATTCAAAGGAGACAAACAGGTCATCCGGACTAACATTAAAGGCCAATTTCTGAGAATCCATATAATGTCTCGCAGTTGACCAATTACTCACATGTGTGGGCAGCACTGAGTCAGGGACAGGCGTAAAGATTGGCAAGCTTTGATTCCTGCCTCTCGCGGCCACTGCTACTGTAGTTGAGCTTCAAAGATGTCAGCCTCTTGATTAATCCTCCCGATGGCTCACTCCCTCCCTTTTCACTGTGTGGAGTGTGTCACTTAAAAGAAATATATACTGTATATTAAAAACACAGAAAACTGCAGATATACACGAATAAGTGTTTCAAGAAAACTCGACAAGTGACATTTAACAACAATGTCTCAGGATTAGTTTTCTTAATACAATATAGGACAGTAGTGTAGAAGAAATTGCGCATGTTTTTTTTTTTTTCACAAGATCTTCAGTAATAGACTTAAAACTATTTAAACCTAAAGATCCTGTGAGGAGTTCTACATGAAACAGAACTGTCTACTGATGCTTCGGTCATCGGTTCCCAACCTGGGTCAGGGCCAAAGATCTCAGAGGGGAGCACAAGGCTTTGCCTGCTCGGAGGTTGTCAAAATACAAAATAAGATTTGCACTTATTAACTAAAATCATGATGAAACACTTACTGGATAGCTTTTTCAGAGGTGAGAACAAGTGTTGTTTATTGGGGTATTAGGACAAAAAAAATACATGAAAACAATTAAAAATCATGTAAATATTTTGACATCATTGTTTCACTTGTGTGTTTGTGTGTGTGTGTGTGGGGGGGGGGGTGGCTGGCTTAGACACAAGTAGGTGTGGCTCCAAGGAAATACAGTTGTGAAACACACCTCTTTATGACCAACAAAAGCAAGGCAGATCATCAAGAAAAAAATGTGTTATTTAAAAAAAAGAAGGTATATGCCCGTCACCCTTGCTGTTGGTCTATAAAGCACTGGATGGTTCAGGGACCATGAACCATCGAGACCACTCCTGTCGTCTGGAACAGATCTTCCTTTCTGTTCCCCCGAGTCAGAACGAAACATGGAGAAGCAGTGTTCAGTTTTTTATGCTTCGTATATCTGCAACAATCTCCTAGAAAACTGCAGGTGTTTTCTTTGCATTTTGACATAAAGGAGATGGCTGAGATTTTTTTGGTCAGAAAACACTAATTACAAATACACAAGAAGAGATCAGCAAAGAGATAAGTGGTATACTTGGTTCACATGGGGCACCAGCAGAGACATACCCTGAAAGTTCCTCACAGGAGCTTTAATTTAATATAGCTTTTGCTTTTACAATTTCATACTTGGGACATTATCTTTTTTTTTCCATAACGCTGCTTGCTAATGATCACCAAATGCCTTAGAGAGAAGAAGATCTGAACAAACTACTCATATGTTCCGATGCAGTAAAAACACAATCCAGAGGCCAAACTGTCTCTCCATTTAAGCGCACATCTAATGAGAGAGAGTGAGAATCTAATCATTTATATCTTTACTTTGACCATTTTCAGTCTGCTGCATGAAAGGCTAAAAAAATGCAAAATGTATAAAGAAGCTTCTTGACACCCAGAAATGCAAAATAAAAAATCAAAGTTAAATTCAAAAGCACACTTGAATTGAAGACATTTAGCCTCTCCTCCAAAGGCAGAAAGTGAAGTTCACGAACTAAAGAAGCTTTTATTAGAGGCAAAATTACTTCAAGAACTTCAACCGAGTTCAGCTGCCTTTTGGGTTCAACTTTGAATTGCCCTGGATGAGCGAGGATTTTAATAGACATGCAAAATATATAGACTTATAGAAACGTACCAAAAGTAGCTGGCTTTCCAATCTTTTGAGGCTGAGTAATTTATAGATGAACCGAAAAGGTTTAATTTTTATGCCAAAAACATGCCGAGCCATTGGAGTGTAATTGGACGCTGTCCTTTACTGTAAATAGATAGCCCAATATAATAACTGAACTGGTAAATATGGGGCTGCTGTTAAAACAGGTGACAGTGTTGTAAAGACGTGATGTTTTAGAAAGTAGCAGAGATGGGTGATGATAAGGGGCTCTGCTTTTGTGGAGAATTGTACTTCCATGTGTGTGTTTCCTTTTGTATGTGTGTGTGCGTGTGCATGCATGTGTGCGTATGCGTGTGTGTATGTGATTGGCTGCCAGAGAAGAAGCTGGCAGCAAACGAGCAGAGCACAGGTTGGATGTGGTGGGTAGGTCTGATTAGATTCTGGGGTCCAGACTGTGTGGCTAAATTAACGGTCATAGGTGTGTGTGTGTGTGTGTGTGTGTGTGTGTGTGCGTGTGCGTGTGTGAGTGTGTGTGTGTAAGTGTGTTTGTGGGTTTGCATGTGCATGTGCGTGTGCGTGTGCGTGTGCGTGTGTGTGTGTGTGTGTGTGTGTGTGTGTGTGTGTGTGTGTGTGTGTGTGTGTGTGCGCGTGTGTGTCATGACATGTGGTGAAGATGGAGTGAGGCTATAAACCAGGTGGCTGTGACTGTTGGAAGGTTTTAATATATGTGGGGAAGCTTGGAAGACAACAGGGTGCTCTCAGAATGATGGTATTAAATGGGTGGGCTTGGATCGCGGAAAGAAGAAGTTGGAGAGAAATCATCAAAGTGTGTACCAGTAAGTTTCCCAGTGATTTTTAGTACAGTGACACTAACAATGTAGCTGGAAATGATTGCTTTTGTCGCCTTATATTGCACTAAGAGAAGAAAAAAGGTATGAGGGCAAATACAAGTGTGTGCTGCCAAGAAATGTACTTGAGGGAATTCTGTTTTTTTGTACGTAAGTAGATTATAAATATGTATAATTTAGGAATAAAAACAAATGAGATATAAATAGCAAAGCAATTAGAAGGAACACAAGAGTGCTAAAATATTGGGGCCCCACTGAGATGTTTTTGTAGGAGCTCATGCCCTGATAACAAATAATGTTTAGTATGCATCGAGGTCACTGCGTCAGCTGACTTGTGTTTGTATTGAAAATGTATGTTTAAAACACTTTGATTAAGAGTTTAGGCATGTTGAAATCCAACAAGCAAAAACATGTTTGTGTCATTCAACTTGCTTGAATCCACTTTATTCTTTTTATACAATTTAGAGTTTAATCGTCTCGATGGTGCTCTTATCTAGCTGCAGGAAGGTGTGCAGGTAGATAATCCCTAAACTAATGAGCTGGGTTCAATTCAGGGTCACAGTTTTGTCTTCTTCCTCCAAGTAAAAATAATGCCTTTAGGGATTGATAAAGCATCGAACTCTATAAACAATGACTAAAAAGAACACTAATAACTCGAAAGTGTTACCTAGGGGTGTGAATTTAAGCTTCAGCAGGACATGCAAATACAAAGGTTGGTTTTTTTTTTACGCTGCTTCAGGAGCCGGGCAAAGAGGGGTGAAACGGAAGCAGTGAAAGGAAAGTGAAAACAACAGGCAAGACAGTTTGGCAAATTAGGAAGCACAACATGATGGAGGTTGCAAGGAAGGGTTCAGAGAAAGAGTGAGACGGTGGGAGAGGGAGGGATGAGGGGGGTGAAAGCTGGACATCCCTGGCACCGTGCGGTTGTGTGTCCTGGCACGGCTGCAGGACTGAGCAGTACACCTGCTCTCAGCTCAGTCCCTGTGGATCTACAGGCAGACTGTCACCTCCAACACACACACACACACAGTCACTAATCTTACACGGCGAGCACACACACATACTCACACATACTCACACACACACCGATGCCGTCATGCGTATATTCTGTTTCTGACTCTATGCAGTCCTCTGAGCACACAGTGTTATTCAACTGCATGACTCATACGCTGGCAGTTTTCTGTTAGTTTGTACAACTGTGTTCATGCTAACAGAGGTATATGTACGTATTTGTAGTTCACATGACAGCATTAGTGGGTCTGATGAGGACTGTTGTATTTTAGATTTACAGTATCAAGAGCAGAACACACAGATTTCTTGGGATTTGTAGGATTTAACTTGAATACAATAGCAGAGAAGCACATTAAGATCTGCACCTTATCTTGGCTTAGTTTTGAAAAATCTGGAGATTATGAATTAAGCCAGTTACAATTTCAATATCATCAAGCAGATACAGACACGTTTTGATGAGGGCTGTTTTTTGACATGAATGTAAGCGGAAGCTCGTGCATAATTTCCCAAAGCGGTTGAAATGTTTGTGTTACAGATTTTCAATTCCTGAATCATGTGATTACATTGTTCAATGTGTTCCCTTTTTTTTCTTTAGTTCTTACAGTTTGGTACAACAGGCTCTTTGATTTCCTCACAATGTTTGAACAAAAGCCCATTTGCTGTTTAATGGCAGAGAAATAGCCTGTTGTCTGATAACTTCCCTCTTCAGATAGTTAAAAAATGAGGCCAAAAGTTGCGTCCAAGGTTGAAACTTTTTTTTTTCCAAATTTCCAGAAGGTAAATTAGTCTCTAACGTCAGTTGCTCCGAAACAAAGCAGTTTTAAAGCTCCTGGATGAGACATTTTGAGCAGCATTTTAAAACCCTCCTGTGTCAGATATTACACTCAGACATCAGATGAAAACATTTTTTTTACAGATTTATTAAATCCTGGTTTACTCTCTGTTATTGAGAGACATGCTTCTCACACACATAGACCTGAATTACACACATGCACAAACCGGACCCGTGGACATGCATTAGTGGAGAGATGTCAAAGTGAGCCTGCTACACACTGCACCACAGGGAGCGTGCATGAGCTGTTGGGGGTTCGCTGCCTTAATCAAGGGCACCTCTGCAGTACTCGGGAAGTGACCTGGCACCTCTCCAGCAACCAGACCAACATCCATTTTTTGGTACGCACCGGGACTTGAACCGGCGACCCAACCCAAGTCCCTACAGAGCTACTGCCGACATTAGGAGAAATTATCAGACTTGAAAAAGTACATCCATACTGGGGTACTTGTTGCTGTAGTATTGATAAACATACTCAGTGATTTGGAATAAATAGGTATGCATTTTGTCATCTAGCCTGATCATAACAAATTTGACTTATTGAACCACCAATGAATGCGTATTTATATTCAACTAAACCACTTGAAAAAGCTTGTGAGAATTGGCTACATGAACTACATGAGCATAATGCAATTAAGCCCTATCAGGACTTCTTGTTTAAATCAAAAAATATCAGTCCTGCAGATCTCTCTGGTCACAATTTTCAAAAGGATGGGGTCCCAAAGTGACACACAGACAAAAAATAAGAAGCAAAACAAAGTTTATCAGAAAGAATCTACCTTTGATTCGTCCCCTTGAACCTAATTTAACTCTTTTCAATGAGGAAAAAAAAAAGGGACACAGTGCTGTGCCACTGTGATGGCCTCCTCTCTCTGGGCCAGGCTTGGCAGAGCGGCCATTGTGGACACAGGTTGTTGACCAAAGGCAATCTCCCCCATTGTGGCCAAATAGGCCGCAGAGATGTAAACATTACATGGAAGAATGGCCTACTGATCGACCTCAGAGATTGCAAAGTGAAGGTCAATGGTTTGTCCAACAGCCTATCAAAGGAGAGTGTGTGTGTGCGATTGGAGTGGGGCGAAGGGGGCGAAGGGGCTGGAGGGGCGAGGGCAGTAAATTGAACTACCCAGTTTCGAAAAGGACTTAAAAGTGACTGTCACAAAGGATAAGCCTGATCTCTTCACTGCGGAATATGTGGGTAAAATACACAGATGTGCACCCTCTTTTACACGTTCACACAGGCGACTCTGGGCCACAGGTGTGCCTTCTATTTCTATTCTACAGACATAAATGTGTCTCTAACTTTAAAATGCTCCTTAAGGTTCATGTGAAATAAAGTCTTTGAAAGACCAAATGTGACACTTTAAACCTGATCTATTTAAGATACATCCTGTTAATGCATGTTACATATTTTACATCTTAATGGAGGTTTTTGTGCTCCCTTTTCTCGCATAGTTTCCTTGTTGCAAAGCGCCTGCTGACTTGGATCTCATCAACTCCAACAGTTACAATTATTATTGCCAGTCTAACTTATAGTTTTTTTATATTTGTTAATGCCAACATACGTCATATTGTGACTGTTGTAGTAGCCTCTTACTAGGTCTGTGTTACCTATTGTTATTTTTGTTGCCAATTACATGCCTAAGACCCGAAAAATGGTGAACTATGCCTGGGCAGGGCGAAGCCAGAGGAAACTCTGGTGGAGGCCCTTAGCGGTCCTGACATGTAAATTGGTCATCCGACCTGTGTATAGGAGCGAAAGACTAATCGAACCATCTAGCTGGTTCCCTCCGAAGTTTCCCTCAGGAAACTGCCGCTCAGAGTCTCGCAATTTTATCTGGCATGCGAATGATTAGAGGTCTGGGGGCCAAAATGATCTCAACCTATTCTCTCTACACATGTGTCGCTTTGTGTCTGTCCATCTTTGACACTTTTTTACTGTTTCTCAGCCCATCCTTAGCCCATCCTTTTGATGCAGTTGCAGTTTTTCCTTTCCACTGCTGTCAGGCCTGTGTGTGTGAGAAGCATGTCTCTAGAATAACAACAGAGTGTATATTCCGAATTTCCCCTCGGGGATTAATAAAGTATATAAAATAAAAAAAATAAAAAATAAAAATAAAATGGTTGCTTGTGGTGGGCAAATGTTGGATTTATCTAAATGGTATACCAAAACAGACAGTACATCCAGACCTGCCTTTAATCTAACCTGTAATGAGATAACTTCTGTTGTGACTTGGTAATATATAAATAAAAGTTGATGGATTGATCGATGAATTCATCTTTCTAATAGAAATGACATCTTACCCAGTTGTTTGGGTGTGTTTTTTACATTCTCAGTTCTCATAGTAATCTCCTTGTGCCTGCAGGAGCATTCATTTCTTCGACCTAAGCACTGTAAACTTTAATCTAACACAGCAATTACAGCGGCACTACCTTATGTTTAAGTTATTAAGGCATTGTATGAATATGTGTAGGGGCTAAGTCACTTCAAATTTGTGGGGAAATGAGCTCCATTTGCATAACTCACTTGGCCGTGCTTTGCAATTATGCCCCCTCTTCCGACACATGCAGCATCCTCCTGCATGTAAATTCAATTCTGGCGATAAGAGCACCTTATGAATGTACAGTTAATTGGCTGTAAATTCCCCGAGTTCAATTTTCAATCATTCTGCAATTACCATAGGAATCATAATGTCTTCTTTTTTTTTTCTCTTTTCTTTCTCTGCTTCTTCATCTGTTGCAATGACAGAGGAAGACAAATACCAAAACAATTCCTCCTCGGGCAGTGTCTTCTAAATGGAAAGAGAAAAGGAAGGGGAAACAAGATAAAAGGGAGAAGTGATCAAGGAGAAATTTGTGGCTCTTGCCTGGCGGTGCTGTGTGCACACGACTGAAACTGAGGGAGATTGCAAGCGACACGGCGTCTATGAGAGATCAAAGAGGGTTCTTGCTTTGCTTTGCATATACCTCAAACACCATCAATAATGCATTTCCCTTTCCTACCTGCACAGCGCAGTGGCCGGAAGTGTAAGCGGGCACATGTGCACACATACAATGGCCTACAGCAGAGCCTGGCATTTAGCTTTACCGTCCACTGAGCTGTTCAGGAGCTATGATGGGTGCAGGTTGACAGCCACCTCAGGGCTGGTAAAGGGTGCTGAGGGAAGCTGAGAACTCTTGGTTGAAATGCTTTTTAACAGAAAAATGGATCAGTAACCAGAAACATTGTTTCTCTGTGACCGATGCCTTAGACATCTCTATAAATGCAAATAGAGTTAAACTGCAGAAAGAGAAATAATGGAAGGATTTGTATTCATATTATTCATTGATCTGATGTATTTTTCCTCTGTGATCATGAATGATATAGAACAGAAAAGTACAAGTAAGACAAGTAGAGGTTAGGAGTTTAGAGAGGATGAAGATTTAACATTGTGTCCACGTCCTCCAACTGTGAGAGGAAGTTTTTAGTGTGGAAAGTTAATCACTCAACCATTACTGTTGGGGTGACTTTGAAGTCAGTGCTACACTTTGTGGAGAAGAAAGTTTCTGAGTCATTCAACATTAACTGGAGCGATTTATTAAAGGAATCTAAGAAAAAAAGATTGACTCAGGGTGTTTTGCTACACTTTCTCTGAACACGCCTGTTGATGGCCCCACTTCTCTTTCTAACTATTGAGTCGTTGACCTTCCAGTTTGAGATTGTGTGTCGAACTAGTCAACATTAATGTCACCTGAGGTGGCCACATTTGTTAATAGGACGACCGGCCAGACAGCAAAACTGAGTAGGCTAACCAATATTAAGACAAAGTCTTATTGCATCTTATTGAACAGTCATTTTTAATGTCTAGAATGAATGTTGTGTGTTCTCATCCACATTGATCTTCTTGTGAAAAAAGATGAAGAAAGAAAGGGCCTTTGATCACAAAATTAACAAGGTGCCTCAACTCAAAGGGTAAATGCAGACTACAGCAGTGGTTTGAGAAGGTATATAATGTTCTTTTACTACAGCTTAATAGCAAATATCCATCAAAAAAACAATGTCACAAGTCTCATTTGAGGAAGGGGTATTTGCATGAATAAGACATCACATTTCACAGCATTGCAGTGGCTGTCCAAGTGCCTATTTTTGAGTGCCACTTGTGTGGCTGCAATAGCGGAGAATCATTTCCCTCTTATGTAGTTTAAAAACTGGTAATCTAATACTACAAGTGAAGAGTTGTAAATCTGGAAAAAAAAATAAAGAAAATGATCACGCACACTTATGTCGCAGAGCATCATTTTAAGACAAGAACACTGCAACTCCCCTTCAAAATGTCAATACGCATGGCTGTTATTGAATGAGCAGAAGTAAACTGAGAGTGTCTGCAGGTGAAATTTTTCCGGGCATGAAATTATGCAAACAACTTAACTGAGAGCAATCACAGAGGGGCGACTGTGGAGTGACCGGCAGATGACCAACTCCCTCATGCTAATCTCCTCCTTCAGGCTCAGAGAGTAGCACGGAAGTATCATAGAGTCACTTTGTGAGAAACAACGTTGCAGCTCAGATTGGACCGTGCATTGGTCAATAAAAAATAAAGGTTCCTTAATACAAGTTTGCTCAAGTAAACCAGGGTGTGTACAGTTATGTGCACAAAAATATGCACACACAAGTATTCGCCCCTGTCTCACAGACATCACCCTAGATACAAATGGCTATAGCAAATAAAGTAAGATAAATGCTTTTTTATTAAGCAGTATATTCCTAACAGCCATTAAACTGTAATAGTTTGAAAACACCTTGATCCCACCACAATTACAGGCTCTTCCAGTATAATGATTGGGTCGTAAATAGTGATGAACCTGATAACGATAAGCCTAATTTGTTTCCTGAATTAATGATGTGAAGACATGCAGCCTAAGCAACAAGAGAGGAGGATGTGAAAATCAAAGCGTGATCACAAAAGTACTGTGGGAAAGAAGAAGAGTGGATTTGTGTTTGTGTGACTGTAATTCTTGGGGGAGGGGGGGGGTTGGCTAGAACGTCCACATTTCAGTTTCATTTTATTTCAAATGGAGTTTAATGCCAGAGAAAGCAGAGGTGATGCTGGTGTTTAATGTCAAGGAACACTATCCCACAGTGACATTTTGAATCTTTTCATCTATTATTTCTCAGCATTGGGGACTTGTAAACCCAAAGAAAATGTTTGTGACAGGGGAAAGTTTGGAGCTGGAGTTTCAAAATGTCCTCTCTTCTGTCAAGCCATCCCCTTAAAAATGGCTCTATTGCTGCAATAAAGCAAATGTAACCATATCTGTTGGAATATAAGATATTATTAGTGTCATCTTTGTTCTAATGATTTGGTTTTTGCCGTCTTGCCCAGTACCTCAGAGTTTTTTTTATGATTTTTAAGGCAATCAGAGGATTGTACCTCTTAATCCATTTCTAGGATTAAACAGCCACAAGACAAAAGATCATCATGATAAATCTAAGCAGCCAGGCTTATGTGTACCAAAATTCTATCTACTCAAAAGAGAACTGGCCTGTCTTCAAAAAAAAAAACTGTAAAACTGAGATTAACCCGTCATTCACTTTGTAATTTCAAATATCAGTTTGTTGACTTGAAGTGGGAAGACTGAGTGGACAAACTCAGTAGGACAACTGATACAATAAAAGGTTAAAAAGAGATTACCAAATTGAAAGGGACATTCTTCTTCTCAAAGTCACTCTAGTGTCTTGTATGGATTAAGAGTGGGGCTTTGCAGCTAAAAAAGGGAAATAATTTGATCAGCAGGTGGCAGTTCTGCTGCTTTAACAACTCTGATTTAAAATGTTTTGTCCTCCTTTATAAAATAAAATACGCTCAAATCCAACAGAATTCTTGGAAACAGAGTCCTTCTCATGTATGACTGCAGACTGAAGCCTTGAAACTGTTCACACAGATAATGAACACTAACAACCCCCCAGTGTGTTATAAAGCCTTTAAGTGAAATTTTCCTCATTCAATTTACACACACTTGACTTCACCTCGGTTTCTTTCATGACCTTAGGTGTCATCACAGAGCCACACACACGTGACTTAGAACACACAGAGCACACATACACACACACTAACACATCCAGCAGGTCATGCATATTTATAAGGGAACGACACCGTCTTCTGCTTTTGCCCTTTTCTCATGTACAGCAAAGGACAGACACTTCCCATGCATGAGCACACACTTAACACACTAACATACACACACACTGACACACACACATGTAACGCACAGACAAAGCACGACCACAGTCAAAAAAAAACTGCAGCATCGTTGTTCTCCTTCCGCCCACGTTTATTCACACACAAACTGGCAGCGACAGCAACAAATGGCAGTAGAGGCTGAAGAGTGCCCCCTGCTGTTTGACAGAGCCAGAGGTCGCTCCAGCTGGTCCTGGTCATTCCTCTGCTCCGTCTCTCTATTAGCAGAGGCTTACTCGGAGGTGGAGGAGGGTCGATATCATGCTGCAGCTGGCAGAGCAATGAAACCACGGGAAGCCCCAGCAGAGTGAGGGAGAGGGAGTGCAGGTACGAGGATTTAGGCAATGGTCAGAAGAAATGAGAGCAGAGAAACTTTGAAAATAAGAATAAAAAGGAGGAAGAAGCAGACAGGTTATTCTAAGAAAGTTGAGGTCTTTGGGAAGTGGAAATGCTTTAAAACTTCCCTAATGAGATGAGTTTCTGGATATATTGGCTAAAACATAAAATGTGAAAAATGATTTCAAGGTCAAAAACTTTATATCTAGGCTATGTTTTTTTCAAGCAGCACTGATTGCGATAACATTTCTGATCTTTTGGAATCCAATAATATTTCATATGTGTAAGTCTTACCTAGAAGCCTCTCACCAACTCAACTCAAACTTGGCTAACATTAAAGCGAAATGTAGCTCTTAATTGGATCAGAAATAGCTCAACACTCCATCAGCAGAGGGGGCAGGAGATTGTTGTGCAACTGCGTGAAAAGAGAAGTTTGCATGAGGCCGAACTTGGACAGAAACTAATACAAGGAATCATCAAGTCCAACACGTGTGAACCAGTTTCATTGAAACTAATATTGCTTGAAAGTCTTGAGGCTGGTCTTTCGAAAAATGATTTGGCAAGTATTCAACATTATTACTTGAATTACTAAGGATAATAAGAGTTTAAATGGTGCATTTGGATCAAAATGTTCAATACATTAACAAATAACCAAATTACACTAATGTGAAGTTGGTTCTGGTTATAGAAAACATTCTCTGCAGCTCTAAGGAGTGTTTTATCAACTTTCAATCACTGGAAACATGACTAATAGCTTCCAACCGTACTGTTATGATTCAGTTTCATCATTGTTTACTGTAGTTGCCATATACAGGAAGGAATATTGTTGAATGTAGTGCATTTCTGGTAGCTGAATTCAGTTGAAGACCCAGATAGTGCCAAAGAAAGCTGAAAGCTGAAAGTAGAGAGTATATTGGTATTATATTTTGAAAGGTAAACAGATAAACCACTCTTAATGACAGCTGATGTTGCTTTGAGTGTTTACCTGGTTATACATGAGGGTTTCTTTCAAGGTGTGAATTGGTCATTTTGTGTTTACATTTCCTCCAAAGAAGCCAAATAAAGCAGCTCTTAACAACACAACGACTGGTTGAAGTCCATGTATATTTGACAGATGCCTGATCTAGTGAATGACACTGTCATGGATTTCATGGAGAATTAAATGAGAAATTAAATTAGCTAATTTATTCAGGTACACCTCTCTTATTTTTCAGCTCTCCTAATTCAAAGTGTTTAGCGCAACCTTTGATGACTACAGTGAAATTAAGTCCCCTCTTTCCTATATTTTTCCATATAATTTCATGTTCCATAATTAGCAGTCATTTTTAGACCCGAAATGGATTGGCAAGATTAAAGAAAGGAAGAAAGGGGGGGGGGGGGGTAATCAAGCAATCAAACCACAATTAGTTGAGATGAAGCTGGGAACAAGGGGAGTGGAGTGGGAAGGAGAGCACATGGAGACAGTAGAAGATGGGAATACAAAATGGAGGGTGGGTAGGAAGTAGAATCTCTGGACTAAATCTGAGCAAATTCAATTCAATTCAATTCAAAAAACTTTATTTGTCCCCGAGGGGCAATTCAAGGGCACACAGAGCAGTAGTTTAACGACAGTGCAGGTAGATTAAAAAATGTACCAAAGGAAGAGCTGAGAAGAAATCGGCACCAAGTTGTAACTTTCAAAGATCAATGAGAAGGACTTAAGGGCAACCCCAAGCGTCTAAGTAATTGCAAAGGGCTTATTGAGGTTACCATCGCAATGGTCTCCCTCGCTCGGACTCCCGTCCTTTCTGCTGATGGATGAGAGACTTCTCAGAGACCCAATGGACAGCACCACCATTGAGATCAATCCGACAATGAAGGGACCATCACTCCTCGAGGTTTGTTCCTAATGGCAAATGGTTTTCTTCACGTCTGAGCCCAACAATTAGGAGCCTTGGATTCATGCTTCATCATCAGACTGAGCATAGTGGAGATTGGGGCAGGGCTGCATGTGATAGGCAGGGAAATCGATAGAGAGACAGAACAGGAGGGGAGAGAGCGACAACATATCAAATCAACCATTTGGAAGGGTTTTTTAAAATTGAGAAAAAGCAGTAGGAAACGGCAGAAGAGATGTTTCAGAAGGAGGGAGCGACAAAGATGGCATGCTGACTAGTTTGGTGGATGACAGGAGGCCCAGAGTGTGGACACCTCAGTGGACTTCTCCTAAATGGCTGTCTGTCAGAACAGCAATGGCAGCCCCTCCTTTAAATGAGCTCGTTATGGTTCAGCCCATTACAGAGGGGACTCTCTGTTCGGAGGAAGCTGAGAAATCATTAGACATAGTGATGGTGAGGTGGGAAAAAGAGGTTGGAGAGAAGAAGAAAAAAAAACAAGGGAGGAAGAGTGACAACAATAGAGACGATAGTCAGAGGAAGGTGGGAAAAAATAACCAAAGCGAACGGCAGAGATGTAGGAGTTGTAATGAGGGGAAATGTGAGGGATGAAAGAAAGTAGTAAGGGGATTGAATTAAAGAGAAGAGGGGGTTCAATTAACATAAAGTGACAACAAAGTTTCACAATCTCTGTATTCTCTGTGAAGTAACTTGGATGTTGTACTGCTAGGGAAGGATCTCTTAAACGAGTAAGGGGTCCTCAGGTTTTAAGTGGTTTTCACTAATATCTCACGAGTCTTCTGCACACTGGTATGTGAACAATTTAAATTAATTGTATAGCCACAGTTGGTTATTATATGCAAGCCTAAAGCTCAATGCAACAATAGAACACATGCTAAATGTTTAAACAACCCGACAAGAGTGCAATTTGCAATTTGACAATCAGAGTTAATTTTCTATTTAGACTTTTACGTGGATGTGTGGTCATTTAGATGGCACGACTTGTGATTATTGTCTTGCAACAAATTGATGTTGTTCAATCAATTATATGAAATTAATTCAATCTGGTATAGACAAATACAAAGGAACAATGAAGAGTTACTTAATGAGTTTATGTTGACATTGTCAGAAGACTTTGTTTGACAAAGACTTTAAAATAGTCATTTAAAGCTCCTGTGATGACTTTTTAAGTGAATGTTAAACAGACTGAAATATGTTTTACTGTAAAAAGGAGGAAACGTATTAGTCGGAAAACACTTCAAACACGTACATGTACAGGTCAAAATTAGCAATGAGATAAGGCATACTGGGTTTCCACAGATTTATCCAAGATCAACACAATTTAAAGCTCACAGTAGCTTTAACGTCAACTATTAGGTTAAAGAATAAGTTACTTCATTTTTAAAACCTATTGCTCTACAACATGTCACAAACAGAAACAGACAGGGGATTACTGTAATAGAAAATGCTTCCAAGAAAACAAAAGCACAGGTCTCACTCTGATGTAGAAATGTTGAAAAATGTGCCTTGTCTGGTGAACAAATTCAACTGAAAACATGAAATATTGTTCAAGTTTTTATCATGAAATGATAATGAACTTTCTTTTTTCTTATAGTTCTAATTCTTTCTTTAAGGTCAGTAGCTATTGGATGCTTGTAATCAATTTTGTTTGTCATCTTGGGATGCAAATGATTTTAAATATGCTGTTTATTTCCCAGTTCTTATTAACACCCTTTTGAAAATGTCAATGATAATGAATGAAAATAAACACAAAGTCAACAACAATCTTGTGATGCAAAATGCCGAAGTGTTTATTGTCATATTTGTCCTTACTGTACAGGCATATGTATTTGTTTTAATATGTGTACATGTTCCTGCATTGAAAGCTTTTATAGATCATACATTCAAATCCAGGACAAATTGTAATTAGCATTGTTTTACTCCCCCAAAAATAAATCTGAGGTATAATGGTGTAAAAATGCTCGGGGTTATGGTTCTGCAGCACACAGGAACTTTGAGCTTCTTTTCAGCATCCAAATGTTTGCTAGCTAAATTACATGAAACGATTGCCTATAGAGCTGTGTCTCCTTCACAGAAGACTTTTGTGGCTCGAGGACATTTTACACACTTTTCTTGCACAGAGCATATATTTGCATTCTAATACATCTCTACATTTAACTAAACTTTCTGAGAGAAAGATTTGTGTTTGGGAGCTCCAGGCTCTTTCCCCTTGAGGTCTACATACACACACACACAGTTCTGTACAGATAAATGTGGCCATGCAGAAAAACAGACATATAAACAAACAGACCTTTATGGGTGGTTAAACAGCGAGCCAACTAAATGTCAGATGGGCAGATGCACCATCTCAGTGTCTGGCTCCTTTGATTTTCATCTGTTTACCCTCTCACTATTACAGAACATGCCCCAATCAATTGTGTTTAAACCAAATGTCACATACAGATGAAATGCTTAATAACACTGACGTAATGATATTTTGGTTGATTTCAGATGGATTAGAGGTCTGTGAATGTTTAACAATCATTTTGGAAGTATACCTAAGATTCAAATTTGAGTTTAGAGGAAATGGGATTTCAGACAATGTAACACTTTTCACTTTATTTTTTATTTTTTTTCCATCCAGCCTTTTGGACCTCATCTGGCATGAGGGTGTGGCAT